>CM042148.1:62797374-62869326 GCA_023376005.1 Doryteuthis pealeii | reverse complement strand
AAAACTATCCAAGCAAGACATGCTGGAGGATGTAAGGAAAACTATCCAGCAAGACATTTCCCTAGAGATGTAAGGACAAACAAGATATTTCCAGGGAAGAAATTGCAGCTTTATGGCCACTTACTTCCCATCTCACAAACTATCCAAGCAAGACATTGCTGGAGATGTAAGGACAAACAAGATATTTCCAGGAAAGAATATTGCAGCTTTATGGCCACTTACTTCCCATCTCACAAACTATCCAAGCAAGACATGCTGGAGATGTAAGGACAAACAATATATTTCCAGGGAAGAATATTGCAGCTTTATGGCCACTTACTTCCCATCTCACAAACTATCCAAGCAAGACATTTCCTGGAGATGCAAGGACAAACAAGATATTTCCAGGGAAGAATATTGCAGCTTTATGGCCACTTACTTCCCATCTCACAAACTATCCAAGCAAGACATTTCCTGGAGATGCAAGGACAAACAAGATATTTCCAGGGAAGAATATTGCAGCTTAATGGCCACTTACTTCCCATCTCACAAACTAAAAGCAAGACAAGCTGAAGATGTAGGGACAAACTCATAAACAACACTCTCTTATGGATTCCTACACATTATTGGACAAGCTGTTGTATACTGGATCATACAATATTCAGTATACTAGTACATTAAACTACAATTTGCGCCAGTGTTGATCCCATCGGCATTCACCCTGAAGGCACTGTGCAATAAACCCAGCCCTGCTCATTTAAATCAAGGGGGCAGGTATTGCCTGGTAGGATAGTCCCTGGGATCAACGCTGTTAATTTTACTTAGCTGCTCCAGAGGCCGAAGCACTCTGAAGCCGGCTCAGCAATCACACTGATGCTCTAAAACAGCAGTGTATAAATAGCCCTGGACCAGCACATTCACTCTCTATGAAAGGTAAGTTAGGCTAGTCCACAACACAAGCATAAATTTACATTCATCAACTCGTTACAGAAACTGGTTGCCAAATAGAAGCCCCAACCAAGAATAATGACCGATAGGGACAGAGGGTGAGAAAGACTCAAGGGGATATGTGCTGTCAGCATGCCTCAATGATGGAATTTGATATTTCTAATATTTCCATCAATAACCTTCATTAGACATGAGGTATAAATGCTGTTCTCTTTTGTAAAAAAAAAAAAAAAAAAATATTATATATATATATATATATATATATATATATATATATATATATATCCAAAACGGAATTTGCCTGAACTATCAAAACTATTCTCCATCACAATTGGACAAGTTACAGTCATCAGGGCTGGTTTAGCTCAGTCGGTAGAGCATCCACCTAGGAACCACAAGGTTCTAGGTTTGGTACTAGTCTTTGCTAACTCAGCGCATGAGTAGCACAGCTTGGATCTGTGTGCTAAAGTGGGAGCTGATGGTAGGTGTGGTGGTCCACCACAAATGCAAAAGTAATTTCCACAAGTCTAGCACTGTTGTGTAAAGGGGATAGACTCCCTCACTGGCTGATACCGACAATAGACCACTCTGCCAACATTTTATTTACAGCCAAGCAATTTATTTAAAAAAAAAAAAAAAAAAAAAAAAAAAAGGCAAAGATTGATTTTAACATGTCAATCTGTTTACGATTATTTTAAGCCACTCACAGCAGCTCTCCCACCAGTGCCCAAGCAAAATACAAAACCCATCTCAGACAAGGTAAAGTCCGATATAAAACCTCCGCTGCCTTGCAATTTTACCTCATCCCAAGGAAAGGCTAGGAGAGTAAACCCTGAATACAAATCAGGAACTGGAGTCCCTAAGGTTGTTTGATGCTGAAATCCAGAGCAACTCTTGTGACACTACTGCTGCCAAACTGCATTGGCTTCTTGCCTTTCCTTTGGATCACAGCAGAAGTGTGGAGTGGGGGGGGGGATTTGCTGCTTGGGCAACAGCTCTTCCTCCATATGAACCCGCCAAGGTACATAGTTCCAATAAAAAATAAAAAATTCTACACTACTCGATAGTCTCTCGCAGATGGAAGCATGCCAACAACATACTAACTGCCCTTTATATATATATATATATATATATATATATATATATATATATATATATATTATATATATATATATATATGTGTGTGTGTGTGTGTGTATAGATTAAAACAATAAGATATCTCAAAAAGACTTTTTGTAAAACAAGAGAAAAATAGGTTTTCAAATCATTGCACATCAGGGAATGGTTTGGCTTTTCTGTCATTTTTCTGAAATATAAAAGTTGGTCATGTGATAAACCTGGATGTGATACTATCCACTCAACCATTTAGGAGGTCAAAATACATTTTTTATATTTCATATCAAGTCTCAGTTTGGCTAAAAATGGCAGATTTTTTTTTACCATTCGATGACCTCGAAGATCTGAGATCATTATCTTTATCTAGTTTGAACTTGACATCAAGTCAATATCTATGGGGGGAAAAAAACAAAAAATCCTTGGGAACATTCCACTTGGTTGTGTTCCCCCTCCCTCTCACACATACACAGAGCAGCATATATCATGCCAAAGAACAATGGTTAAAAAAAAAAATTTTTCAAAAAAAAAAAAAAAAAAAAAAAAAAAAGATTTCAAAACTCCAGGCCATTTGCCAGATTGAATAGGGAAATGTTTCGATATACAAGGTGTGTCAAAAAAGTATCAAATTTTTTTTGTACTTTTTGACACCTTGTATTCTGAAAAAATTAACGTTCCATCATAGTTCATTTCCATCTTGGTAAATACAGCTTCAAATTCGGCACTTTTATACACACTTTGTATTCTGAAAAAAAAAAAAAATTAACGTTCCATTCATTGTTCATTTCTATCTTGGTAAATACAGCTTCAATCTTGATACACCTTGTAAAAGTCATAGTTCCATAAAGTCAATCTCTCTATCAAATTAGTTTTTAAAGAAAACAAATAAAAACGCTTGTGCAGCAATGATCCTTTTTATTCTTTCTCTATGAATAATATGATATAGTACAAATTAAGTAATTGGGAACGAGAAAAGTTTTGTATTATATATATATATATATATATATATATATATATATATATATATATATATATATAATATATATATATGGGAGTAAATAAATCCAACAATATGTATAAAAAATAGAAAAACACTAAGTATTTCAAAAAGATGAATTTAATTCCTGATGGGGAAGTCAACGTTATAACGTTTCAGTTTGGCAAACCTTCATCAGGACTTGAGATGGAAAGAATGTTGTTGAGTAAGGATGGATGACTTTCAAAGATGGGAGGAATAGTAGTTGAGTGTGAAGAAGGACCATAACCAAGTCCAGCATAAAGCTTGTTCCAGTCCATGCAAAGAACTTTCCAAAAAACAGTGATAACTGTGGTGCGTTTCATAGGGACACATACATATAAGATGAGAAAAATCTAATTGGACTGAAATTAGTATCATTAAACTATAGTAAGAAAGGTTTAGGGTAAAAGTTTGAACATATATATATATATATAACGAGGAGTGAAGAATTGAATAAATCCAACAAAATGTGGTTGACCACATAAAAATGAAAATACCATTCCACACATACTAAAGCCCTTATGACTTTCTTCTCATTCCTCTAGACTACACACCAATAACTCCTCCCCTTTTCTCTCCCTCTCCCACCCATTTACCTTTTCACTATAAAAGCAGAATGTACAAGCACTTAAGTCAAAAATTCTGAGGAAGCTCAACCAACAATGATGTGAAATATCAATTGAATTTTGTCATTTGTGTTGTTATATCCACATTTTCCTCTACTCTCAACCATATAAATATATATTATTATATATATATATATATATATATACACACACACACAACACTTTAGCCAATGTGTCTTCCAGCCTTCTTCAGGTGTTTCTTGTCAAACACAGGAGCCTTCATGTTATAATTGGGAGACTTGACAACTTCAAACCGAACCCTTTATTTAATCCATTGGGGTCAATTGTTGTCATTCTGTTAACCATGATCAGGTACAAGTGATAAGCTAAGTATTCCATATTCTTCACCTATAATCAGAATTGAACCAGCAATTTACAGATGATTGTCACTTAGAACTGTATTAATTCAATCCTTGTATCTGTTGCATCAGGTGCTCAAATAAAGATGAACACAGCCAGTTACTGAATGGCAGAAAACAAGTAAGGTGCTTGAAATTCAGAACTAGTGAATCCACAGCCTACTACCAATATTGGGGTTTGGTTGCTTTCTTAGTTTAATGACATATCAAACTTTATGGGTTATTTAACCAAGAACAGTAGTGGTATTAAACCGATAGCTGGAGGATAAGTGGTTACATACCTTTCCAAGGACATTAGTCTGAAAGTGAACATAATAGTGTGACTGGAATTCAAATTCACTCACTACAAAGTCTGGCACATTAGCCCATACACCAAGATGACTCCTCCTTCACCAGCACGATTGGTGGCAGGCTATGATCTTTTTGTAAAGTAGGATATTTCCTCATCAACGAAAAAAATAAAAATAAAAAAAATAAGAAAGAAAAGGAAAAGAAAAAATCATTTCACATTGTTTCTAATTTGAAACCAGTATAGAGGGAGACTGAAACACAAAACAGGGTGAGTGGTATTTTTTCTTGGACCACGTTTCTGACTTTTCTTTTTGTGTGAAGTCGTCATCTATTCACATATTGTCTTTGTCAACTTGCGCCAAGACCCAACAATTTTTTTTTTCTAAACTTTGTACTCAGGACATATGCTATTGGAAAACACTCACAGAAGAGCCTTCCACATTGCAGCTATTCTTGAGAAGAACCTGCTGGTTGTGTGGAACTAGCACGGAAAGAGAATTAGGGATACGAAGAAAGAATGAATGAATCTTCTTCTCAGAAGTTCCACATCCGCTTGAATCTGCTAACTTAGACAAAAAAAAAAAAAAAAAGAAAAAAAAAAGGACAATCAAAAGAAAAGGAATCGAGTTATATTCCATGTATAGAACCACATGCGAGTTACCATTCCTTTAACAAAATGGCAGCCATGGTGAAGAATTTAGAGAGAGAAAGAAAAAAAATATGCACCTTCAGGGGTCATTCATTACAAGAGCATTCATTCTTTGGCAAATTCAATAAAATCAAATGTTTCAAATCTTTAATTGACTTTAGTTTCAAAGTGAACAAAGAAAACTAAAAAATAAGAAAAATGGAAAAAGGAAAGAAAAAAAACAAAAAGAAAAGGAAAAAAAATAACAGCTGATATTTACACATTTGTAAATTGCCATGAGACAAGGAAGAGTCCATCAGAAAAAGCTGGGTGGTGAAACAAGTATTATGTTAGCTAGTGAATATCCACCCACCACCCACTAAAAAATGGCATGAGCACTAAAATTCTAACAGATAAATTTTTAAAATCTATACATAATATCAAATTAAATAAATGTTAAGTACACATATATATATATATAATAATATATAATATATATATATATATATATAAAATAATAGAAAATGAATATGAAAAGTTTTAGCATATAAAGGTGTTCAATAGCTAAAATAGCAGAGCAGTTTAAAATCATACATGAAATATTAAAAAGGTGAAAAGTTTTAGCATAGTTTTAGAAACAAATAATTATGGAAAATTATACCTATATATATATATATATATATATATATATAATATATAATATATATATAATATATGGTGTGTGTTGTTGTGTGTGTGTGTGTTTTGTGTGTGTGTTATTATATATATATATAAGTATGTATTAGATTATTACTCAGCCATCATGGTGCAATGACCCTCTGAAAATAGAAGGAAAAACTATCTTGTTTAAAGAATTTAACCAGTCTGATTGAAAGAGAAGAAAAACAGATTTTTCTCTTCAATAATTCCTTTTATGCAATGACCATTATATGTTTATCTTGAGAGGAGGTGAATCTCCCCCAGTCCAATACTCTACCAAGATAACAATCTATCAAAAGAAAATACAACTTGGAATATGAAAAGTCAATCAATATTTTTTGGCAGAAATGTATTGGTCAGTCGATTTTTGTCCATAGAAGTGGGAAGGGACTGTTTATTAGGCTGAAGCAACTTGAGCCACCATATATGGTAATTCAATTCACTGAAAATGATGATAAACACTTGAAGTGATTTGACCGGCTCAACTGACAGACAAATGAAAATCTGGAGAGTGTGGAGTACCCCTTTATTGCCATCATTCCAAGATTCATTCTGACCCAGAGTGGTAGTACCTGTTAGGGTCCCATCTATGGGTTAAATTGATAGGTTTAAAAAGTATTTGTATTAGATAAGAATATTTAATACCATATAATGGTATTTCTCTGAATTTTTAAGATGAGGCTTGATAATTAGTATTATTTGGATTATGTTGACTATTGTCCTCATCTTCATTGTTATCTGTACTTTGGGTTCAAAGTTCCATGATGGCTACCAATTATGACAAGAAGGTTCCAGAGTTTGAGAAGGCTCCCGATTACGACAAGAAATACCTGAAGAAGGCCAGAGGGCACATCAGCCGAAATGTTGTAGAGATAACAATAAAGTTGAGGAAAATAGTCTAAAAGTACCAAATACCATATAATGGGGTGCAAATTATTGATATTAGATAGGAATGCTTAATAACATACAACTGTGTGTAAATTATTTGTATTAAGAATAGTTACTTGAAGTTATAATTGTTTATCAAGAATTATCATTAGTTACTTAAAACTATACAAGTTACATAGTTTTAAGTAACTAATGATAATTCTTAATAAACACTAACAGTTTACAAACAAACGATTGTTATCTAATAGAAATTGTTACAGGAAACAATACAATTGGCGGATGAATTATTAGTTTGGTTTGGTTTGTTTTATGGCATATCAACATTGGTGGGTCATTTAATGCCAACAAAGTTTTGGATTCGTAATGGTCGTTTGGTTGGAAAAAAAAAAAAAAGTATATGTAAATAGATTTTAACTATTATTCAATTACTCATATATTTTTGAGTACAATCCAATTCTTTTAGGAAATGTAAAATACTCGATGGTCTTATTCGTGGAAAGTTTTTTTCAAATTACTTGCTTGGTAGTATTTTGTTCACACTAGATCAGTCTACACATTCTAGCAGTATGTTTCACTGTAAATTCACTTGGTCTGTAGTGCATATTGGGGATCTGTGCCTCTTGGGCATCTTCTTGGCATGTAGTGTATATTGGGGATTTTGTGCCCTCTAATAAATGATGATGGGTTGGTTGGTTGGTTGGTTGGAATTATGGCTGTAACTCTTGGGTCATTTTATGCGGATGACATTTTGTTTTATTCCTTTTTGTGAGGTATGATTGCGATTTGTGCAGGCATTTGTCAATTATATTTAGGTTTTGTTTCTGTTGGTTAGATTTTACAGCATGTCAACCCTTGTTGGGATAATTTTAGGCCAAGATGTTTTGTCTATTCATTCTTGATGGGTATTCAAATTTGTTAACTATGTTTAAACACATTATTTAAACTCATTTTTTCAATTTTCCCCATGGATGGGACCCTAACAGGTACTACCACTCCGGGTCAAAGTGAACCTGTGAATAATGGCAATGAAGGTTTACTCCACATTGCCCAGAGCTACAAAATTGGAACTTCACCACGAGGTGCAGTTTAATGTCATATCCAGAACACTAAGACCCTCAGCCACCACCTTTTAGCACATATGATAAAAAGAGTTGGTGGGTTGCCATAAGAGCAATAATGTTGAGACAATCATACAGGTGCTAGAGCTTGACGTGACTAGCCGATAGATCAAAGGGGCCTCTCCTGACCAACCGTCTAGCTAAATAAGAGCAAAGTGGAGTGTTGCATGTCATGAAATTGTTCAGCCACCAGGATTCCGTCCTTAAGCATCATGGGTTACCCCACAGCCAACCCAATTGGGAGGAGATTTTACCCCGAAGCAGAGGTGCAGCCAACTGGCGGTGCTTCTGTTGGTAAGTGATATGTTATAAGGGTCAGTAATTATCTGCTAGTCAGCTTTATATAGTATTAATAAATACAGTTGGTTGACCCTCAGCCACTGCCTTCTAACACCTACATTGATATATGATGTATACATGATATATGGTTTCAATAGCTATTTCTATTAAACAACAATTGTCTGTACAGTATAATGGTTTTAGTATTTTTTAAAATCAATTTGTATTAGATAGGATTACTTAAAATCATATCCATGCATCCTAGTTATTTTCTATTTCTTCCCTCACCATTTCAAGCTAACTGTAAATACATTCATAGTTTCTTAGAAACGAATTACACAGGATAGGTTACAAGGTAGGAGACTGCTTTAGTTGCACCCATGAATCCTCCCACCTCAGGAACTCATTCAAAGCAAATATGTGGGTACCAGGACACACTAAATCAAAAAGCTATCAGCATCACTACTATGTTTAACTAACTCTTTAGAAACAATAGATTTCCTAACTTCTAGGCATAAAATAACCATCCACAGGTTGACGTGCCATTAAAACCAATCAATTTGGTGTACTAATATTGTTAAGCTTTATAGAATATTTGGTTTCTCTATATTATTCAAGAATATTTTCTCAAGTTATTCAAAGGTTAAAAACAAAATTAATTCTACACAAAAATAATAAAGGAAAGACAGTGACTTGCTTTTTTACTTTTCTTTTTTTTTTTAGGAAAATATTAAGAATAAATAAAGAGGTGAAAATGAGTTGCAAAATCAAAATTGGAAGATGTTTTTTTTTGGTTGTTTGTTTGTTTGTTTTGTTTATTTTGAGAATAAAAAAAAATCTAAGATTGCAATTCAAAACATGCAAATTCAGTCCAGCACCAAATGACATTTGCAGATTACATTCGAAAAAATAGAAAAATAATAAATAAATAAATAAAATAAACCAATAATTCTTGTTGATAACCACGCCTTCTCTCCACCACTGACCATAAATTAACATGGTTTCTAGAACATCTTTTGAAATTTACACTCAACTCTTTGAAAGAAAAACAAAAATTTTAAATTCAAAAAAAAAAAATTTAAAAAAAAAAAAAATTTAAATTTAAAATCTAGAATTCAAGTCATAAAATTAATTCTAACATCATGTAATGGATTTTCTTTTCATAAAACTTGAAAATGAATTTTGTTTATTTTATTTATTTATTTTATTTTGTTAATCAAGAATTATCCCAAATTACAGTGTTATAATTAGAAACAGCTGAAAATGAAACAGAAGAGCAAAAAGGTTTCTTAAAGCCATCAAAAACCATTCTTTTCTGGCTGAATGAACATTTTTCTAATAATTATTTGGACTTTAGAAATTAATTTTCTATTTTCTTTCAATTTTCTTTTGCCTTTTAACATTACAAATTAGCACATTCATCTTTCAGAGTCTGTGGCTTTTTTTCGTTCAAAAGAAGCCTGTTTGATTTTACAACCAAGAGAAACATTAGAACTAAGTAAAAATTTAAATGTTACTTGTTTTGTTTTACAGCCATATCAACCTTGGTGGGTCATTAATAGCCGAAAAAAGTTTTGAAAATAAATTATTCTTGATGGATACTCAATTTTTTTTTTTTTTTTATAAACACATTTTTCTATTTAACCCATAGATGAGACCCTAACATGTGCTACCACTCCGAGTCAGAGTGGGCCAGAGAGCATAGTGATGAAGGGGTGCTCCACATTCCCCAGACCTCAGAACTGGAACCTCACCATTTAACGTCATCCCAGGACAATAAGACCCTCAGCCACCACCTTCTAACACATGATAAAAAGGGTTAGGGCTTGCCATAAAAGCAATAGGGTTGGGAGAATCATATAAGGGCTAGGGCTTGATGTGACCAGCTGATTGATCGGAGGGTGCCTCTGACCACTCATCAAGCGTAAGTAAAGGGCCTAAGTGTAGTGTTTCAGGTTATGGACTGCTCTTCCACTAGGATTCCATCCTTAAGCATCACAGGTTACTACCTACAGCCAGCAGGTGGCTCCATTTGGGAGGGAGTCTTACCCATTCTGCAGACATTGCAGGGCTAAATGATACTTGTTCATAATAGCTGTTACAATTAATAGAGTATATCTAATTTAAAGCATACATTAAGAAACAACTATGATAGAACGAAATGGTACAAGTTACACTATATTTTCATCAATCCCTTGAAAATATTACAGAAAAAAAGAAAAAAAAAAATATATATATATACATATATTATAATATATATTTATAGTGCCTAAGCCTATGGGTAAAATAGTTGGGCAGTCTGGGCTCTTTAACCTTGGTAGGTAAACCAGTCAGGAGAGGGAAAACTCTGAATTCAAAATTCCTGAGGTCAGTCGTTGATTGGGTTGTGGCATTTTGTGCACCAATTCTTTCCTATCGAACTGTGCCAATAAGTGCAGATAGGTTCAACACAAGCCTTCACCACTATAAAACAAATCACTGTGTGGGTTGTTCATTGTATGAACCCTCATGCGTCGAAATCGACAAGAGAGTCTATAATAGTGCCCTAGTACTTGCTTTCATTATTAATTATTCAAGATGTTCAATATCTCATAAAAAAAGAATATATATATGTATATATAATATAATATATATATATATATATATATATATATAATATTAATTATAATGGAGATTGTGGGTTTGTCTGTCTGTAAACCGAAACTATATTACTAACAAGTCCAAATTCCTTTAGTTATTTACATCCATATTCTCCATGATTTTATTTTATTTAAACCTCAATTATTAATAAAATTGTTTTACATTACTTACACTGTTGACCATATCTACATAAAATAACATTGCAATTGTATTTAATATACAAAAAATAGAGGTTTACAGTGTAAATGGGAAGGCTAATTTGCATATTTATATAAAAAATTTGATTTTAATAAATATATGCCTTAGTATTATTAATTTCTAATTTTTTGGTTTTATCTGATGAATATGAAACCAAAAATCTCTTCAATAAATCTTGAAAAAATCCATTAACAAGATGAATAACTGTAATATATTCTTTACTTCCTATTTTAACTAAAATAGTTAAATTAGGAAAATTTACCAATGCAAGACGGGAGTAAGGGAAAATGATGGAAGAGTTAGTTTCAAAAGCTGTTCTATTTTTCAATCATACCCCCTCTGTTCCAAATATTTTTATCTGAATTCTTATTCAGTTTCATAGCCTTTCTAATTTAATATGATATTTTATTATATTAAACTTAAAGACCTTGCACCCGGGAGGTGCATATATTTGCACTACGTATATATAATGGTGATTCGGTCTATTTCACTGTAACCGAAACTACAATAACTGCTTATGTCACATTACCTCAAATTGTCAATACCATAGAATAAAGAACAACCTTGTATTATATATACCAAAAAAAATTCTCATTTTTCTAATGGCTAAATTTTGTGAAAATGAGGATTTTTAGTGCATTTTAGTAGATGATCTTTGATGCTATTTCCTCAGACAATGGTGCAAGTAAAAGATCTAATTTTTGGTATCAGTATCAGATATACTAACATACAATTTTCACAATTTGAAATCTTTAAAAAGTGAAATCGACCTACCCTATTGTTACAGTTCTCATTGGATAGTAAACTGCTACCCAAACAAAATTGATTGAAACTGTTGCTTAACCACCAGTTGGTGAGATTAATCCCATTTCTAGACAAGCAATTTACTTAATAAGTTGATATAAATCAGTGATCTGATAAGAGCAAAATATGAATGAAAACTGTCAGTTGGAAAAGCGATTTGAAAAATAAATAAATAAATTAAATAAAATTTTTTTAATTATTTTTTTTGATTCATTCAAAAAATACGAACTTATCAAATATGTAGAATAAATAAATAAATTCAAAAAATATTTTTAAAAAAAAAAATCAAAAAAGTTCATAAAATTAGTAACAAATTTCTTTTTACTTAATTCTTATTTATAATCAAAAGATGTAGTTTTAATTTTCAGTCAACAGGCAATTTTTTTTTTTTTCATTCATTAAAAAAAATAATATAATGACTTATCAAACGTTTTAGCAAAAAAGTGAAATATTAAATAAAGAAAAAAAAGAAAAAAAATTTTCTTAAAATGGTACAATTTACTTTCTTTTTTTTTTTTTTTTTTTACCTAATAATGAAAAGATAATACAGTTTTAATTTTTCAGTCAGCAGACAGAAATTTAAAGCCAGTCAAGAAAGAAATAGATTAAAATCAAGCGAGGAGTCTGTCTGTGGTAAAATAACATAGTGAAATGGAAAAAAGACTAAAGATTAATAAAATAAGCAGTGAAAGATTGCAAAAGGATTCTCATTATGGAGAAAAGATATTGTAAATTGGAAGGAGAGAAAGCTAACCAATTTTCTTTGGCTTTAAAATCTCACAACAAGATTTCTCTAGAAGCAGAATCAGGAATCTATTAAACCAATGATCTTTTCAGACAGAACCATTCATTTCTTGGAGAAGAATTACCCAAGTTGGCGAAGGGGTCCTCGCCAACCCAACAAAAAAAAAACAGGATACAAAAGGAAATAAAAAAAATGTCAGAAGAAAATAGGTAAAATAATTCTTTTTTTTTTTTTTTCATTAAAAAAAAAATGTTTTAAAAATCTGATTTTAAAATTCCAATTAAAATATATTTTTTTAAACTTAAAATAAACCTTTATTGAAGTCAGTTAGTCTACTGTTGGTTTGAATAACAGCAACTAGCTAAGCACAACTGAAGCAATGTCCAAGACAGTTGGTATTTATAGAAATCAAGAATGATCCATTCATGCATTGGGTGATTTCATTCCTTGAGTTCTGATTGGCTGCTTGGTTTCTATGATATGTGGAGTTTTATAAATACCCTGTCATTCTGTAGTAGAATGCAACAAGACGGGATTGTATTGAGTTACAAACCGCTTGTGCCGTGTCTACCAATTCAACAGTAATTGGAACTTAGTTGATTATTCTTCAACCTTAAAATATTTAAAATTACAAAAATTAAAAACTTATGTCTGTGTATTCATCATTTAGAGGTTTAAGGTCAAGTCATGTTTGAAAGTACTGGTTCCCGCTAGATCACCAAAGTTAAGCAGCAATGAGCCAGTTTGATACTTAATTGGTTTGGGTTTTTTTTTTTATGCATACTACACTTGGTGGGTCATTTAATGCCAACAAATTTTGAACATTAAATTCATTGTTAATGGATACTCCAGTTCTCTTTTATAAACACATTTACTATTTAACCAATAGATGGAACCATAACAGCGCTACTACACTCCGGGTCAGTGGACAAGTGAGCAATGGTGATGAAGGGTGCTTCCATATTCCTCAAACCTCCAGAACTGAACCTCACCATCAGTTAGTTTAACGTAATTACAGGACATGAAGACTCAGTCACCCCCTTCCTATACATATATACTTTATTGATTGCATCACATAAGTAACAATAGAAACTGCAAGCAACCGCATATCAAAATGACTTGATTTGGCATTAGATAATGCCGAAAAGGGTTGATATGCCATAAAACAAACAACATCACTTAGATCAGAGCTTTCCAAAATGTTAGGCATTTTTTGTTTGTTGATTTCTTATTAATACATATCAACCTTCATGGATTTTCTAATGCCAATGCTATCCTTGTAGAAAATGCAAGAAAAGTGTCCTTGTGAGGCAAGATCGTGGAAAGGGGTGCCTAAAGGTCATATGGTCGAAACTGCAAATGTATAGGAAATAGTAATTACTCAATTAATCTATAAGTCATCAGTGTGGGTGACTTAAGGTCGGTACAGCCAGACAGTGATGGAGTCATCCTCTTTTCACCCAGCGCTAGACCAAGGAGATTGTTTTAGCATCTGAGGTTGGAGCGCCACACACTACCATCAGCTCATCACTTTACGCACAGATCCCTGTGATACTCATTTGCTGAGTTGGCATGGCTGGTATCGAACCCAGGAAACCTTGTGATTACTAGGTGGACGCTCTACGACTGAGCTTAAACTGAACCTATTAATCATCTGTAAAACATTATTGGAATCATATTTCAAATATACAAAGTGCACCAGTATAACATTCTCAATAAATTTTAAAATTAAAAAAAAAAAGGTCATTTCAGAAATATATTATCAGACTTGAAATTATGATTATCAGATCTGAAATTCATGATTATCCACACTCATTTCTAATTTCCTCTATTTTTCACTTTTTGATAATTTCAATTCAAATAGCAGAAAAGATATGCATAAAATCATAAAAATCATATCATAAATATTAGATTATATGTGTCTTTCCACAGTAACGAAATACGTCACTACCAATTCACACAATTCCTAGTTATATTCCAAATGGTTATTGAATAATCATTTTAATAAATGAGAGCCTAATTAATATTAAATAATGTCCCTATTAAGATCTAGCCGAGATAGATTTGCCTCAAACTGGCCATGTTATTAATGTGGTTAATAAAATCTGCAATGTGTGTTATATATCATAAGAAATAACAGTTAATATTATATGGTGTGAATAATTTGCATACCGGTTTTAATAAAAACATGTTTTATAAATAATTACCTTGATCTTACTGATTTCTACTATTATTGTTTTTATTCTCACAACATCTAAAAGCCAATCCTATGTATAATTTATATTGAAATCAGAATAAATTAAAAATAAGTGTAATCATGTTTTGTGTTTGTATTTAATTTCATTAGTCTTTCAATTCAATATATTTAATTATATTAAAATGTAAATAATTTGTCCAGAGGTGCATATTTTGCTAGTTTATTTAAATACAAATACAAAAGAAACAAACAACAATAACAAAGAGAAGTATAGTAAGAAAATCGCCGGGGGTGGGCCTAATTCAGTATCAGCCAGGACAGCGAGAAACTATCCCCTTTTCACTAGCGCTTAGATCAAAGGAGATTGTTTTTGGTGTCTGTGGTGGAGCCACCACACCTAACCATCAGCAACTCACTTTACCGCACAGAATCCAGTGCTACTAATATGCTGATTTGGGATGAGGGCCGATTACTACCAGGATCATTGATAGTATCTTAGATTCGAACGGCCTCTAGCAACTGAGCTATAAAAGGTCAATATTTTATGCTTGTCGAAATAAAATGATTCAAACCAAAAAAGCCACAAGATGATATACAAGAGGAATGCATTCAATGTCATAATTGCCAACTAATGGTCAACTTATAAATTAATGTTTGGCCCAATATAGTTCGCGGTTCCCTAGAACAACGACTGAGAGAAGAGAATTACAAAATCTTAACATCTGAAGTGACATAAAAAATTTAAAAAAATAATAAATGGACCATAACTATTCCAAAAGAATTAATAAAAATATCAACCATAAGATGACTGAAAGTCAAAGTTAACAATGAAAGGCCCAGAATATAGCCTGTTTAATTTTTATTATTATTATTTAGAAATCATCCATCATTGGAATGCAAGATCTTGAAAGTACTAATATACATGAGGAGTTTGGAGAATTTGCACAGTTCATAAGGAAAAGAAAGATTGCCTGTAAGCTACAAAAAATTTATAGATTGATAAAGAATTCAACAGGCACGAAATTACACAAGTTCAACAAGTTTCACTCAAAATAAACCGCATAGCGTCGATCACAGCCTCAATCCTGCTCCAGAACCTGAGCAAGCTGATGTTACGTTTCCCTGAGAAGGCGTTTCAAAAAACACCTTAATTCTGTCGATTAACTGGGCTTTTGTAGTACTGGCACTGACGATTGTGTCTTCTCTACAGCGCCATATATAATAAATAATACCATGAGGTTTAAAGATCTGGAGTTTCAAAGGCAAACATTAGGACTGGTGTACTTGATAAAAATTCACCGAACAACCATTTGACTTCTCCAAGAGGTGTTGGCAGGAGGGCCTGAATCCTGCTGCCATACATATGGCCTACCATTGGCTACCCTTGTTATCCAGGGCCTGACTACAGTGTTTAGCAACTCCACAATAAAGGCATCTTAGGGTCCTCAACACTTTCTGTAGATTTGAGGAAACTTCTGCATGTATGAAACGCAAATCAGAATCATCTGATGTTACTTTCTATCTAGCCACAGCCTCGTAGTCTCCATTGCAATTCTCACATTCATGTTCTGATATTCTTTACAGTGTTCAAAAGCATTGGGCAGCAACCAATAATCTTCTTATTTGATGGCCAGCACAGATCATCAGATACAAGTCTATTCTCTCCATGATTTCAGGGTGGCTTCCAGTCATCCATTCTATCTTTCATCACATATTAGAATGAAGAAAGATCCAATTTTTAAATGATACGTAGTGTGCAGGCAATACCTTCAAAACCTACAGAGAAAAATAACCAAAATATAAATGTCATTTATCCAAACAACTGTAGATTCTTGCTGCCTGAAATTAAGCGCCTCCTGGACTGAAGCTCCAATGTTCGAAAACAATTCTCCGACCACAGATGCTGCATGTGAAGGCGTCCCCAAACATGTTTACGTGCCGGTGCTTTAGTGCCAGCCGCTTTCTTTCTGACCTTGGCTGCATGGTGTGTAGCCAGGGTAGTTGGCATGAACAAGTCCAACAAGAGTTAATATAGCCTTAAAAGTCCAATCAGAACATGGAACTGTCAGACTCTCTGTGAGGACTGTTCAATGTTCCAAAGCTACCCTGGCACAAACACCATGAAGCCAAGACGTACCAGAAGAAAGCCGGTGGCAAACAAAGCACCGCACGTAACAATGTTGGGGACAGCCTCACATGCAGCACTGCGTCGAGAATGTTTTTTCGAACATTGGACTTCAGTTCACAGTAGCGCCTGTAATTTCAGGGACACAAGAACTACAGGTGTTTGGATAAATTTGGACATTTATATTTGGTTATTTTTCTCTGCTAGTGAAGGGTATTGCATGCACACTACGTATCATTTAAAAATTGGATCTTCTTCATTCATAATTGTGATGAAAAATAGAATGGTGACTGAACCCACCTGAATCATGGAAAGAAGAATAACTTGTATCATGAAATGATCTGTGCTGGCCATCAAAATAAGAAGATTATGGTTGCTGCCAATTGCTCTTATTTGAACACTGCTAAAAATTAATTACAGACATGAACGATCGAGAATTGCAATGGAGACTACGAGCGCTGTGCTACAAGAAGAAAGATAACATAACAAAGAATGACTGATTGACGATTCATACAGCAGAATTCCTCAAATCTACAGAACAAAAGTGTGGAGGACCCTAAGATGCCTATTGTGGAGTTGCTAACACACTTAGCAAAGACCCTCGGATAACAAGGAGTAAGCCAATTGGTCGGCCAATATGTATGGCAGCAGGGATCAGCCCCTGCCACACCTCTGGAGAAGTCAAAAATGGTTGTCGGCGGAATTTTTACAAATACACAGTCCAATGTTTTGGCCTTAAACTCCCAGATCTTAACTCACGGCATTATTTAATATATGCCGCTGACTAGAGGAAAGACAAACCAATCGTCATGCCAGTTACTACAAAAAGCCCCAGTTAGATCGACAAGAATATAACGTGTTATTTTGAAACCCTTCTCAGGGAAACTGTAACATCAGCCTTGTCCAGGTTTCTGGAGCAGGATGAGGGGTAGAATCACCTAATGGCGTTTATTTTGAGTGAAACTTGTTGCTTGTGCTAATTCCTGCCTTTAATTCTTACAATCTATAATTTATGTAGCTTACCAGGCACTTTCTATTTTCCTTATGAAACTGTCAAATTTCTCCCAAAAACTCCATGCTATATTAGTCTTCAAGACTAGCAATTCCAATGATGGATGATTTTTCTAAATAAAAAAATAAAAAATTAAACACGCAATCTGGGGCTTCATTGTACTGACTTTCAGTCACTTATGGTTAATTTAGTTAATTTTTTGGATAGTAGGCCATTTATTTATTTTATTTTTTATGGTCACTTTCAGGATGTTAAGAGTTTGATTCTCTTTCTCTTCAGTCGTTGTCCAGAACCGCAACTAATTGGCAACCATTATTAATAAGTATGCACACAATTATGCAAGTATGACCAATTGAATCATTCCTCTGCTATATCATCTGTGCTTTTTGGTGAACATTTATTTTACCAAGCATAAATTATGACCTATTTATAGCTCAGATGCTAGAGCGTTCAAAAGAACAATTCAATGATCCTGGTTCAAGTAGTCGCCCTCACACTCAGATTAGTAGCACTGGGATCTGTGCAGGGTAATAAAGTAGTTGCCTGATGGTAGGTGTGTGCTCACCACAGACACCAAAAACAATCTCCTTGATCTACGCTAGTGAAAAGGGGATAGTTTCTCGCTGTCTGGCTGATACTGAACTTTAGGCCCCACCCCCGGCGATTTTACTACTATACTTCTCTTTGTTATTGTTGTTGTTCTTTTGTATTTGTATTTAAATAAACTAGCAAAAATATGCACACCCTCTCGGCACAATTATTTACATTTTAATATAATTAAATATATATGAATTAGAAAGGACTAATAGAAATTAAATACAAACACAAAACAAGACTTACACTTATTTTATTTATTCTGATTCAATATAAAATCTTATACATAGGATTGCTTTTAATGTTTGAGAATAAAACAATAATAGTAGAAATCAGTAAGATCAAGTAATTATTTATAAAACATGTTTTTATAAAACCGGTATGCAAATTATTCACACCATTATAATATGTAAACTGTTATTCTTGAAATGATATATAAAACACATTGTCAAGATTAAACACAGAATAACATGGGCAGTTGAGGCAAATCTATCTCGGCTAGATCTTAACTAGGGACATTATTTAATATTATTAGCTCTCATTAATTAAAATGATTATTCAATAACACATTGAGAATATAACAGGGAATTGTGAAATTAGGTAGTGACGATAATTTCGGTTACTGGCTGAAAGACACCATATAATCTAATTATTATTATTATGATTATTATGATTATGCATTATCTTTTCTGCTATTGAATTGAAATATCAAAAGTGAAAAATACGAGCGAAATAGAAATGAGTGTGATAATCATAATTTCAAGATCTGATAATCATAATCAAGTTCGATAATCATATTTTCTAATGCACCTTTTTTTTTTTAAATTTAAAAATTTATTGAGAATGTTATACTGTGCACTTTGAATATTGAAATTATGATCTCCAACAATAATGTTATTCTACAGATGATTAATAGTTCAGCTTTAGCTTCAGTCGTTAGGAGCGTCCACCTTAGTAATCACAAGGTTCCTGGTTCGATACCAGCCCAGCCAACTCAGCCAAATAGTATCAACAGGGATCTGTGCCGGTAAAGCTGATGAGCTTGATGGCTAGGATGTGGCGTCCACCATCAGATCGTAAAAACACATCTCCTTGCGATCTAGCGCTGGTGAAAAAGAGATAGACATGCCAAATCACAATGTCTGGCTGATAACCGGACATAAGTCACCACACTGATGCTCTATTAATAATATGAGTAATACTATTTCCTATACATTTGCAGTTTCGCGAACCATATGACCTTTAGGCCACCACCTTCCACAATCTTGCCTCACAAGGACACTTTTCTCATTTCTACAAGGATAGCATTGGCATTAGAAAATCCAATGAAGGTGAATGTATTAAATAAAGAAATCAACAAACAAAAAATGCCTAACATTTGGAAAGCTCTGATCTAAGTGTGATGGTTGGTTGTTTTATGGCATCATCAACCCTTTTCGGAATATCTAATGCCAAAATCAAGTCATTTTTTGATATAGCGGTTCTTCAGTTCCTATTGTACTTATGTGATCAATCAATAAAGATATTATGATATAGGAAGGGGGTGACTGAGGTCTTCATGTCCTGTGAATTACGTTAACTCTAACTGATGGTAGAGTTCCAGTTCTGGAGGTTTGAGAATATGGAAACACCCCTTCATCACCATTGCTCACTTGTCCACTCTGACCCGGAGTGTAGTAGCTGTTATGGTTCATACTATTGGCTTTAAATAGTAAAAATGTGTTTATAAAAAGAACTGAGTATCCATTAACAATTGAATTTAATCAAAATTTTGTTGGCATTAAATGACCCACCAAGGTTAGTATGCTATAAAAAAAAAAAACCCCAAACCAATTAAGTATCAAACTGGCTCATTGCTGCTTAACTTTTTCGGTTGATCTAGCGGAACCAGTACTTTCAACATGACTTGACCAAACTCTAAATGATGAATACAACAGACAATAAGGTTTTTAAATTTTGTAATTTTAAATATTTAAAGGTTGAAGAATAATCAAACTAAGTTCCAATTACTGTGAATTGGTTAAGACACGGGCAACAAAGCGGTTGTAACTCAATACAATCCCGTCTTGTTTGCAATTCTACTACAGAATGACAGGGTATTTATAAAACATCACACAATATCATAGGAAACCAAGCAGCCAATTCAGAACTCAAGGAATGAAATCACCCCAAATGCATAGAATGGATCATTCTGATTTCTATAAATACCAACGGTCTTGGACATGCCATTCAGTTGTGCTTAGCTAGTTGCTGTTATTCAAACCAACAGTAGACTAAACTGACTTCAATAAAGGTTTATTTTAAAGTTTAAAAATATATTTTATTGGAATTTTAAAATCAGCAATTTTTTAAAACATTTTTTTTTAATGAAAAAAAAAAAAAAAAGAATTATTTTACCTATTTTCTTTCTGACATTTTTTATTATCCTTTTGTATCCTGTTTTTTTTGTGGGTTTGGCGAGGACCCCATTCGCCAACTTGGGTAATTCTTCTCCAAGAAAATGAATGCGTTCTGTCTGAAAGAATCATGGTTTTAATAGATTCCTGATTCTGCTTCTAGAGAAATCTTGTTGATGAGATTTTAAAGCCAAGAAAATTGGTTAGCTTCTCTCCTTCCAATTTACAATATCTTTTCTCCATAATGAGAATCACTTTTGCAATCTTTTCACTGCTTATTTTATTAATTCTTTAGTCTTTTTCCATTTCACTATGTTTATTTTACCACAGACAGACTCCTCGCTTGATTTTAATCTATTTCTTTCTTGACTGGCTTTAAATTTTCTGTCTGCTGACTGAAAATTAAAACTGATATCTTTTCATTATTAGGTAAAAAAAAAAAAAAAAAGAAAAAGTAAATTGTACCCATTTTAAGAAAATTTTTTTTCTTTTTTTTCTCTTATTTAATATTTCACTATTTTTGCTAAACGTTTGATAATTCATTATATATTTTTTTAATGAATGAAAAAAAAAAAAAATTGCTGTTGACTGAAAATTAAAACTACATCTTTTGATTATAAATAAAATTAAGTAAAAAGAAAATTGTACTAATTTTATGAAACTTTTTTTATTTTTTTTTAAAAATATTTTTGAATTTATTTATTTATTCTACATATTTGATAAGTCGTATTTTTGATGAATCAAAAAAATAATTAAAATTATTTTATTTATTTATTTAATTTTTTCAAATCGCTTTTCCAACTGACAGTTTTCATTCATATTTTGCTAAACTTATCAGATCACTGATTTATCAAACTTAAAGTAAATTTGCTTGTCTAGAAAGGGAATTAATCTCACCAAATGGTGGTTAAGCAACAGTTTCAATCAATTGTTTGGGTAGCAGTTTACTATATCCAATGAGAACTGTACAATAGGGATAGGTCGATTTTTCACTTTTTAAAGATTTCAAATATGTGAAAATTGTATGTTAGTATACTGAATACTGATACCAAAAATTAGATCTTTTTACTTGCACCATTGTCTGAGGAATATAGCATCAAAGCTCATCTACTAAAAGCACTAAAAATCCTCATTTCAACAAAAATTTAGCCATTAGAAATGAGAATTTTTGGTATATATAATACAAGGTGTTCTTATTCTATGTATTGACAATTTGAGGTAATGTTACATAAGCAGTTATGTAGTTTCGGTTACAGTGAAATAGACCGAATCACCATTATATATACTAGCCAAATATAATGCACCCTTCCAGGATGCAATCTTTATTAAAGTTTTTAATATAATAAAATATCATATTAAAATTAAAAGCTAATGAAACTGAATAAGAATTCAGATAAAATATTTGAACAGAGGGGTATGATTGAAAAAATAGAACAAGCTTTGAAACTAACTCCTCCATCATTTATCCTACTCCCACTTGCATTGGTAAATTTCTCCTAATATTAACTATTTAGTTAAAATAGGAAGTAAAAAATAATATTACAGTTATATTCATCTTGTTAATGGATTTTTTCAAAGATTTATTGAAGAGATTTTGCGTCATATTCATCAAGATATAAAACCAAAAAATTAGAAATTAATAATACTAAGCATATATTTATTTAACAAATATTTTTTATATTAATATGCCAAATAGCCTTCCCACTTTACACTGTAAACCCTCTATTTTGTTGTATAATAAATACAATTGGCATGTTTATTTATGTAGATATGGTCAACAGTGTAAAAGTAATTAAAACAATTTTATTAATAATTGAGGTTTAAATAAAATAAAATCATGAGAGAATATGATGTAAAATAACTAAAGGAATTATGACTTGTATAGAATATAGTTCGGTTACAGACAGACAACCCACAATCTCCATTATAATAAATAATATATATATATATATTATAATATATATATATATATATACATATATATATTCTTTTATGAGATATTGAACATCTGAATAATTAATAATGAAGCAGTACTTAGGCACTATTATAGACTCTCTTGTCGATTTCGACGATGAGGGTTCAATACAATGAACAACCCACACAGTGATTGTTTATAGGAGTGAAGGCTTGTGTTGAACCATCTGCACTTATTGGCACAGTCAGTAGGAAAGAATTGGTGCACAAATGCCACAAACCCAAATCAACGACTGACCTCAGGAATTTGAATCAAGTTTTCCCTCTCCTAGACTGGTTACCTACCCAAGGTTAAAGAGCCCAGACTGCCCAACTATTTTACCCATAGGCATTAGGCACTATAATATAATATATATATATGTATATATATATATATTTTTTTCTTTTTTCTGTAATATTTCAAGGGATTGATGAAATATAGTGTAAACTAATGTACCATTTCTGTTCATTCATAGTGTTCTTTAATGTATGCTTTAAATTAGATATACTCTATTAAATGTAACAGCTATTATGGAACAAGTATCATTTAGCCCTGCATGTCTGCAGATGGTAAGACTCCCTCCCAAATGGAGCCACCTGCTGGCCGTAGGTAGTAACCTGTGATGCTTAAGGATGGAATCCTAGTGGAAGAGCAGTCCATAACCTGAAACACTACACTTAGGCCCTTTACTACGCTTGATGAGTGGTCAGAGGCACCCTCCGATCAATCAGCGTCACATCAATCCTAGCCCTTATATAATTCTCCCAAACCTATTGCTTTTTATGGCCAAGCCCAACCCCTTTTTATCATGTGTTAGGAAGGTCGTGGGCTGAGGGTCTATATTGTCCTGGGATGACGTTAAAATGGTGAGGTTCCAGTTCTGGAGGTCTGGGAATGTGGAGCAACCCCTTCATCACTATTGCTCTCTGGCCCACTCTGACATCGGAGTGGTAGCACATCATGTTAGGCGTCTCATCTATGGGATTAAATAGAAAAATGGTGTTTATTAAAAAAAAAAAAAAAATTGAGTATCCATCAAGAATTAATTTATTTCAAAACTTTTTCGGCATTAAATGACCCACCAAGGTTGATATGCTGTAAAACAAACAAAGTAACATTTAATTTTTACTTAGTTCTAATGTTTCTCTTGGTTGTAAATCAACAGGCTTCTTTTGAACGAAAAAAAAGCCACAGACTCTGAAAGATGAATGTGCTAATTGTAATGAAAGGCCAAAAGAAAATTGAAAGAAAATAGAAAATTAATTTTTCTAAAGTCCAAATAATTATTAGAAAAATGTTCATTCAGCCAGAAAGAATGGTTTTTGATGGCTTTTAAGAAACCTTTTGCTCTTCTGTTTCATTTTCAGCTGTTTCTAATTATAACACCTGTAATTTGGATAATTCTGATTAACAAAATAAATAAATAAATAAAAAATAAAAAACAAAATTCATTTCAAGTTTTATGAAAGAAAAATCCATTACATGATGTTAGATTAATTTTATGACTTGAATTCTAGATTTTAAATTTAAATTTTTTTAAATTTTTTAAATTTTTTTTTTAAATTTAAAATTTTTGTTTCTTTCAAAAGATGAGTGTAAATTTCAAAAAGATGTTTCTAGAAACCATGTTAATTTATGGTCAGTGGTGGAGAGAAGGCGTGGTTATCAACAAGAATTATTGGTTTATTTATTTTATTTATTTATTTATTTTTCTATTTTTCGATGTAATCTGCAAATGTCATTTGGTGCTGGACTGAATTTGCATGTTTTGATTGCAATCTTAGATTTTTTTTATTCTCAAAATAAACAAACAAACAAACAAACAACACAAAAAAAACATCTTCCAATTTTTGATTTGCAACTCATTTCACCTCTTTATTTAATTCTTAAATATTTTCCTCTAAAAAAAAAAAGAAAAGTAAAAAAAGCAAGTCACTGTCTTTCCTTTATTATTTTTGTGTAGAATTAATTTTGTTTTTAACCTTTGAATAAACTTGAGAAAATATTCTTGAATATATAGAGAAAACCAAATATTCTATAAAGCTTAACAATATTAGTACACCAAATTGATTGGTTTTAATGGCACGTCAACCTGTGGATGGTTATTTTATGCCTAGAAGTTAGGAAATCTATTGTTTCTAAAGAGTTAGTTAAACATAGTAGTGATGCTGATAGCTTTTTGATTTAGTGTGTCCTGGTACCCACATATTTGCTTTGAATGAGTTCCTGAGGTGGGAGGATTCATGGGTGCAACTAAAGCAGTCTCCTACCTTGTAACCTATCCTGTGTAATTCGTTTCTAAGAAACTATTGAAATGTATTTACAGTTAGCTTGAAATGGTGAGGGAAGAAATAGAAAATAACTAGGATGCATGGATATGATTTTAAGTAATCCTATCTAATACAAATGATTTTAAAAATACTAGAAACCATATAACTGTACAGACAAATTGTTGTTTAATAGAAATAGCTACTTGAAACCATATAATCATGTATACATCATAAATATCATGTAGGTGTTAGAAGGCAGTGGCTGAGGGTCAACCAACTGTATTTATTAATACATATAAAGCTGACAAGCAGATAATTACTGAACCCTTATAACTATATCCACTTACCAACAGAAGCACCGCCCAGTTGGCTGCACCTCTGCTTCGGGGTAAAATCTCCTCCCAATTGGGTTGGCTGTGGTGGTAAACCCATGATGCTTAAGGACGGAATCCTGGTGGCTGAACAATTCATGACATGCAACACTCCACTTTTGCTCTTATTTAGGCTAGACGGTTGGTCAGAGAGGCCCCTTTGATCTATCGGCTAGTCACGTCAAGCTCTAGCACCTGTATGATTGTCTCAACATTATTGCTCTTATGGCAACCCACCAACTCTTTTTATCATATGTGCTAAAAGATGGTGGCTGAGGGTCTTAGTGTCCTGGATATGACATTAAACTGCACCTCGTGGTGAAGTTCCAATTTTGTAGCTCTGGGCAATGTGGAGTACCCTCATTGCCATTATTCACAGGTTCACTTTGACCAGAAGTGGTAGTACCTGTTAGGGTCCCATCCATGGGGAAAATTGAAAAAATGAGTTTAAAAATGTGTTTAAAACATAGTTAACAAATTTGAATACCCATCAAGAATGAATAAAACAAAACATCTTTGGCCTAAAATAACCCAACAAGGGTTGACATGCTGTAAAATCTAACCAACAGAAACAAAACCTAAAATAATTGACAAATGCCTGCACAAATCGCAATCATACCTCACAAAAAGGAATAAAACAAAAATGTCATCCGCATAAAATGACCCAAGAGTTAACAAGCCATAAAATCCAACCAACCAACCAACCACACCCATCATCATTTATTAGAGGGCACACAAATCCCCAATATACACTACATGCCAAGAGAGATGCCCAAGAGGGCACAGAATCCCCAATATGCACTACAGACCAAGTGAAATTTACAGTGAAACATACTGCTAGAATGTGTAGACTGATCTAGTGTGAACAAAATACTACCAAGCAAGTAATTTGAAAAAACTTTCCACGAAAATAAGACCATCGAGTATTTTACATTTCCTAAAAGAATTGGGATTATACTCAAAAATATGAGTAATTGAATAATAGTTAAAATCTATACTTATACTTTTTTTTTTTTTTTCAACCAAACGACCATTACGAATCCAAAACTTTTTGGCATTAAATGACCCACCAATGTTTATATGCCATAAAAACAAACCAAACCAAACTAATAATTCATCCGCCAATTATATCGTTTCCTGTAACAATTTCTATTAGATAACAATCGTTTGTTTGTAAACTGTTAGTGTTATATAGTTTTAAGTAACAAATGATAATTCTTATAAACAATTATAACTTCAAGTAACTATTCTTAATACAAATAATTTACACACAGTTGTATGTTATTAAGCATTCCTATCTAATATCAATAATTTGCACCCCATTATATGGTATTTGGTACTTTTAGACTATTTTCCTCATCTTTATTGTTATCTCTACAACATTTCGGCTGATGTGCCCTCTGGCCTTCTTCAGGTATTTCTTGTCGTAATCGGGAGCCTTCTCGAACTCTGGAACCTTCTTGTCATAATTGGTAGCCATCATGGAAACTTTGAACCCAAAGTACAGATAACAATAAAGATGAGGACAATAGTCAACATAATCCAAATAATACTAAATTACAAGCCTCATCTTAAAAATTCAGAGAAATACCATTATATGGTATTAAATATTCTTATCTAATACAAATACTTTTCAAACCTATCAATTTAACCCATAGATGGGACCCTAACAGGTACTACCACTCTGGGTCAGAATGAATCTTGGAATGATGGCAATAAAGGGGTACTCCACACTCTCCAGATTTTCATTTGTCTGTCAGTTGAGCCGGTCAAATCACTTCAAGTGTTTATCATCATTTTCAGTGAATTGAATTACCATATATGGTGGCTCAAGTTGCTTCAGCCTAATAAACAGTCCCTTCCCACTTCTATGGACAAAAATCGACTGACCAATACATTTCTGCCAAAAAATATTGATTGACTTTTCATATTCCAAGTTTATTTTCTTTGATAGATTGTTATCTTGGTAGAGTATTGGACTGGGGGAGATTCACCTCCTCTCAAGATAAACATATAATGGTCATTGCATAAAAGGAATTATTGAAGAGAAAAATCTGTTTTCTTTCTTTCAATCAGACTGGTTAAATTCTTTAAACAAGATAGTTTTTCCTTCTATTTTCAGAGGGTCATTGCACCATGATGGCTGAGTAATAATCTAATACATACTTATATATATATATAATATACACAAACACACACACACACAAACACACACACACACATATATATATATATATATATATATATATATATATATATATATATATATAGGTATTAATTTTCCATAATTATTGTTTCTAAAACTATGCTAAAACTTTTCACCTTTTTAATATTTCATGTATGATTTTAAACTGCTCTGCTATTTTAGCATTGAACATCTTTATATGCTAAAAC
Source organism: Doryteuthis pealeii (assembly GCA_023376005.1). Lineage (NCBI taxonomy): Eukaryota > Metazoa > Mollusca > Cephalopoda > Myopsida > Loliginidae > Doryteuthis > Doryteuthis pealeii. The sequence goes on along the minus strand of CM042148.1, from coordinate 62,841,680 downwards.
TTTTCATATTCATTTCTATTAATTATATATTATATATATAATATATATAATATATATATATATATATATATATATAGTAACTTAACAGTTTATTTTAATTTGATATATGTATAGATTTTAAAAAATTTATCTGTTAGAATTTTAGTGCTCATGCCATTTTTAGTGGGTGGTGGGTGGATATTCACTAGCTAACATAATACTTGTTTCACCACCCAGCTTTTTCTGATGGACTCTTCCTTTGTCTCATGGCAATTTACAAATGTGTAAATATCAGCTGTTATTTTTTTTTCCTTTTCTTTTTGTTTTTTTCTTTCCTTTTTTCTTATTTTTTTAGTTTTCTTTGTTCACTTTGAAACTAAAGTCAATTAAAGATTTGAAACATTTGATTTTATTGAATTTGCCAAAGAATGAATGCTCTTGTAATGAATGACCCCTGAAGGTGCATATTTTTTTTCTTTCTCTCTCTAAATTCTTCACCATGGCTGCCATTTTGTTAAAAGGAATGGTAACTCGCATGTGGTTTCTATACATGGAATATTAACTCGATTCCTTTTTCTTTTGATTGTCCTTTTTTTTTTCTTTTTTTTTTTTTTGTCTAAGTTAGCAGATTCAAGCGGATGTGGACTTCTTGAGAAGAAGATTCATTCATTCTTTCTTCGTATCCCTAATTCTCTTTCCGTGCTAGTTCCACACAACCAGCAGGTTCTTCTCAAGAATAGCTGCAATGTGGAAGGCTCTTCTGTGAGTGTTTTCCAATAGCATATGTCCCTGAGTACAAAGTTTAGAAAAAAAAAATTGTTGGGTCTTGGCGCAAGTTGACAAAGACAATATGTGAATAGATGACGACTTCACACAAAAAGAAAAAGTCAGAAACGTGGTCCAAGAAAAAATACCACTCACCCTGTTTGTGTTTCAGTCTCCCTCTATACTGGTTTCAAATTAGAACAATGTGAAATGATTTTTTCTTTTCCTTTTCTTTCTTATTTTTTTTATTTTTATTTTTTTCGTTGATGAAGGAAATATCCTACTTTACAAAAGATCATAGCCTGCCACCAATCGTGCTGGTGAAGGGAGGAGTCATCTTGGTGTATGGGCTAATGTGCCAGACTTTTTGTAGTGAGTGAATTTGAATTCCAGTCACACTATTATGTTCACTTTCAGACTAATGTCCTTGGGAAAGGTATGTAACCACTTATCCTCCCAGCTATCGGTTTAATACCACTACTGTTCTTGGTTAAATAACCCATAAAGTTTGATATGTCATTAAACTAAGAAAGCAAACCAACCCCAATATTGGTAGTAGGCTGTGGATTCACTAGTTCTGAATTTCAAGCACCTTACTTGTTTTCTGCCATTCAGTAACTGGCTGTGTTCATCTTTATTTGAGCACCTGATGCAACAGATACAAGGATTGAATTAATACAGTTCTAAGTGACAATCATCTGTAAATTGCTGGTTCAATTCTGATTATAGGTGAAGAATATGGAATACTTAGCTTATCACTTGTACCTGATCATGGTTAACAGAATGACAACAATTGACCCCAATGGATTAAATAAAGGGTTCGGTTTGAAGTTGTCAAGTCTCCCAATTATAACATGAAGGCTCCTGTGTTTGACAAGAAACACCTGAAGAAGGCTGGAAGACACATTGGCTAAAGTGTTGTGTGTGTGTGTGTATATATATATATATATATTATTATATATGGTTGAGAGTAGAGGAAAATGTGGATATAACAACACAAATGACAAAATTCAATTGATATTTCACATCATTGTTGGTTGAAGCTTCCTCAGAATTTATTGACTTAAGTGCTTGTACATTCTGCTTTTATAGTGAAAAGGTAAATGGGTGGGAGAGGGAGAGAAAAGGGGAGGAGTTATTGGTGTGTAGTCTAGAGGAATGAGAAGAAAGTCATAAGGGCTTAGTATGTGTGGAATGGTATTTTCATTTTTATGTGGTCAACCACATTTTGTTGGATTTATTCAATTCTTCACTCCTCGTTATATATATATATATATGTTCAAACTTTTACCCTAAACCTTTCTTACTATAGTTTAATGATACTAATTTCAGTCCAATTAGATTTTTCTCATCTTATATGTATGTGTCCCTATGAAACGCACCACAGTTATCACTGTTTTTTGGGAAGTCTTTGCATGGACTGGAACAAGCTTTATGCTGGACTTGGTTATGGTCCTTCTTCACACTCAACTACTATTCCTCCCATCTTTTGAAAGTCATCCATCCTTACTCAAACAACATTCTTTCCATCTCAAGTCCTGATGAAGGTTTGCCAAAACTGAAACGTTATAACATCAACTTCCCCATCAGGAATAAATTCATCTTTTTGGAATACTTAGTGTTTTTCTATTTTTATACATATTGTTGGATTTATTTACTCCCATATATATATATATATATATATAATAATATAATAATATAAAACTTTTCTTGTTCCCAATGATACCTGCATCATAAAAATAAGGTTCAAAATAGTTCAGCTTTGGGTGACCCTTACAGCACTTTTAATTTGTACTATATCATATTATTCATAGAGAAAGAATAAAAAGGATCATTGCTGCACAAGCGTTTTTATTTGTTTTCTTTAAAAACTAATTTGATAGAGAGATTAACTTTATTGAACTATGACTTTTACAAGGTGTATCAAGATAGAAGCTGTATTTACCAAGATAGAAATGAACAAAGAATGGAACGTTTTTTTTTTTTTTTCAGACTACAAGGTGTGTAATAAAAGTGCCGAATTTGAAGCTGTATTTACCAAGATGGAAATGAACTATGAATGGAACGTTAATTTTTTCAGAATACAAGGTGTCAAAAAGTACAAAAAAAAATTTGATACTTTTTTGACACACCTTGTATATCGAAAACATTTCCCTATTCAATCTGGCAAATGGCCTGGAGTTTGAAATCTTTTTTTTTTTTTTTTTTGTTTTGAAAAAATTTTTTTTTTAACCATTGTTCTTTGGCATGATATATGCTGCTCTGTGTGTGTGTGAGAGGGAGGGGAAACACGACCAAGTGGAATGTTCCCAAGGGTTTTTTTTTTTTTTTTTTTCCCCATAGATATTGACTTGATGTCAAGTTCAAACCTAGATAAGATAATGATCTCAGATCATTCGAGGTCATCGAATGGTAAAAAAAAAATCTGCCATTTTTAGCCAAACTGAGACTTTGATATGAAATATAAAAAATGTATTTTGACCTCCTAAATGGTTGAGTGGATAGTATCACATCCAGGTTTATCACATGACCAACTTTTATATTTCTGAAAAATGACAGAAAAGCCAAACCATTCCCTGATGTGCAATGATTTGAATACCCATTTTTCTCTTGTTTTACAAAAAGTCTTTTTGAGATATCTTATTGTTTTAATCTATCTATCTATCTATATATATATATATATATATATATATATATAAGGGCAGTTAGCATGTTGTTGGCATGCTTCCATCTGCGAGAGACTATCAAGTAGTGTATAATTTTTTATTGAAACTATGTACCTTGGCGGGTTCATATGGAGGATGAGCTGTTGCCCAAGCAGCAAATCCCTCCACTCCATATTTCCACTGTGATCCAAAGGAAAGGCAAGAAGCCAATGCAGTTTGGCAGCGGTAGTGTCGTGAGAGTTGCTTTGGATTTCAGCATCAAACAACCTTAGGGACTCCAGTTCCTGATTTGTGTTCGGGGTTTACTCCCCTAGCCTTTCCTTGGGATGAGGTAAAATTGCAAGGTTTTGTATCGGACTTTACCTTGTCCGAGATGGGTTTTGTATTTTGCTTGGGCAGTGGTGGGAGAGCTGCTGTGAGCGGCTTAAAATAATCGTAAACAGATTGACATGTTAAAATCAATCTTTGCTCTTTTTTTTTTTTTTTTTTTTTTTTTTTTAAATAAATGCTTTGGCTGTAAATAAAATGTTGGCAGAGTGGTCTATTGTTGGTATCAGCCAGTGAGGGAGTCTATCCCCTTTACACAAGTGCTAGACTTGTGGAAATTACTTTTGCATTTGTGGTGGACCACCACACCTACCATCAGCTCCTCACTTTACCACACAGATCCAAGCTGTGCTACTCATGCGCTGAGTTAGCAAAGACTAGTACCAAACCTAGAACCTAGTGGTTCCTAGGTGGATGCTCTACCGACTGAGCTAAACCAGCCCTAATGACTGTAAACTTGTCCAATTGTGATGGAGAAATAGTTTTGATAGTTCAGGCAAATTTCCGTTTTGGATATATATATATATATATATATATATATATATATATTTTTTTTTTTTTTTTTTTTTTTTTTTTTTTTTACAAAAGAGAACAGCATTTATACCTCATGTCTAATGAAGGTTATTGATGGAAATATTAGAAATATCAATTCCATCATTGAGGCATGCTGACAGCACATATCCCCTTGAGTCTTCCTCACCCTCTGTCCCTATCGGTCATTGTTCTTGGTTGGGGCTTTTATTTGGCAACCAGTTTCTGTAACGAGTTGTTGAATGTAAATTTATGCTTGTGTTGTGGACTAGCCTAGCTTACCTTTCATAGTGAATGTGCTGGTCCAGGACTATTTATACACTGCTGTTTTAGAACATCGGTGTGATTGCTGAGCCGGCTTCAGAGTGCTTCGGCCTCTGGAGCAGCTAAGGAAAATTAACAGCGTTGATCCCAGGGGGCTATCCTACCAGGCAATACCTGCCCCCTTGATTTAAATGAGCAGGGCTGGGTTTATTGCACAGTGCCTGAGGAGCCTCCCTTCAGAGTGAATGCCGATGGGATCAACGCATTTTTTGTGCCTACTATCCATGAGCTTCGGGTTGTGGGTGAGCCCACATAAAATTTGTCCTTGTGTCACACCCTCATAAGTGAGACGAGAGGCAGATATCCTGAGACTGTGAAGATTACAGAACCATTACATGAACTGTTTACCTCGATGTTTAGCACTCTGTTGCAAAGTTACTCTGTCTGGCACAAATTGTAGTTTAATGTACTAGTATACTGAATATTGTATAATTCAGTATACAACAGCTTGTCCGCCAATGTTTAGGTATCCATAAGAGAATGTTGTTTATGAGTTTGTTCTTACATCTTCAGCATGTCTTGCTTGGATAGTTTGTAAGATGGGAAGTAAGTGGTCATAAAGCTGCAATATTCTTCCCTGGAAATATCTTGTTTGTCCTTACATCTCCAGCATGTCTTGCTTGGATAGTTTGTGAGATGGGAAGTAAGTGGTCATAAAGCTGCAATATTCTTCCCTGGAAATATCTTGTTTGTCCTTGCATCTCCAGGAAATGTCTTGCTTGGATAGTTTGTGAGATGGGAAGTAAGTGGCCATAAAGCTGCAATATTCTTCCCTGGAAATATCTTGGTTGTCCTTACATCTCCAGGAAATGTCTTGCTTGGATAGTTTGTGAGATGGGAAGTAAGTGGCCATAAAGCTGCAATATTCTTCCTGGAAATATCTTGTTTGTCCTTACATCTCCAGCATGTCTTGCTTGGATAGTTTGTAAGATGGGAAGTAAGTGGTCATAAAGCTGCAATATTTCTTCCCTGGAAATATCTTGGTTGTCCTTACATCTCCAGCATGTCTTGCTTGGATAGTTTGTGAGATGGGAAGTAAGTGGCCATTAAGCTGCAATATTCTTCCCTGGAAATATCTTGTTTGTCCTTGCATTCCAGGAAATGTCTTGCTTGGATAGTTTGTGAGATGGGAAGTAAGTGGCCATTAAGCTGCAATATTCTTCCCTGGAAATATCTTGGTTGTCCTTACATCTCCAGGAAATGTCCTGCTTGGATAGTTTGTGAGATGGGAAGTAAGTGGCCATTAAGCTGCAATATTCTTCCCTGGAAATATCTTGGTTGTCCTTACATCTCCAGCATGTCTTGCTTGGATAGTTTGTGAGATGGGAAGTAAGTGGCCATAAAGCTGCAATATTCTTCCCTGGAAATATCTTGTTTCTTATCTAACACGGGTAAGAAGAATTAGACTTTGGGTGGAAATTGACTAACATTCATAGTTTTGAATAATGAATTTTGACCAATCATCTCTCCGGCCTTCCTCAGTTGCATCTGGTAATTATCACTTGTTCTTTCTTTCTTTAGATTCCACTCAATCAACTGGTCAGGTGGCAATTTGGCGCTGGAATTTTTTTCTTTTTTAATTAATATTTTTTCTTTACCTTTTCAATTTTTGTAGAGGTCCTCCAATTACCGGTGTATGTGTAGGTGTGAACTATCAATGACACCTTTTCTTTCTGCTAGGATTTATTTATATATATTTTTGTTACTTTTCTTTTTCTTTTATTTTTCTTCTTCTGTTGTGTAATTACTGCACAGAGTACATCACTACTAGAAGATGACAGCTGTCTGGTAGAGGGTGAGTGGGGTGGGTATGAGGTATCAATCAATAAAACATTTCTTCTTGATATGTATGTATGTAAGTGTGTGTGTGTGTATATATATTCGTATATATGTGAGTTTGAATACGTGTATATGTGAGTGTATATATGTGTGTGTGTGAGTGTATATATGTGTGTGTGTGTGTGTGTGAGTGTATATATGTGTGTGTGTGTGTGTTGTGAGTGTATATATGTGTGTGTGTGTGTGTGTGTGAGTGTATATATGTGTGTGTGTGTGTGTGTGTGTATATGTGTGTGTGTGTGTGTGTGTGAGTGTATATATGTGTGTGTGAGTGTATATATGTATGTATAAGTATGTATATGTGTGTGTGTATACGTGTGTATATATGTATAAGTATGTATGTGTGTGTGTATACTATGTTATATTGTATATATGTGTGTGTATACGTATGTATATATGTATATATGTGTGTGTATACGTGTGTATATATGTATGTATATATGTGTGTGTATACGTGTGTATATATGTATGTATATATGTGTGTGTATACGTGTGTATAAGTATGTATATGTGTGTGTATACGTATGTATATACATGTATGTATATGTGTGTGTATACGTATGTATATACATGTATATATATGTGTGTATACGTATGTATATACATGTATATATATGTGTGTGTATACGTATGTATATGTACATATACATGTATATATGTGTGTATACGTATGTATATACATGTAGTATACGTATGTATATATGTGTGTGTATACGTATGTATATATGTGTGTGTATACGTATGTATATACGTGTATATGTATGTGTGTGTATATATATATAATAAATCAGTAAGTAATATATATTATGCTGAACATTTTTTTAGATGATGTGATTTCCCTTTTGTAATTTAAGTCATTTTTTTTCATGTGAAATCATTTGTGCTGTAATTTAAAAGTTTTTTTTTATCATATATATATATATAATATATATATATATATATTATATATATATATATATATATATTAACTCCTAATTATACACAATTAAATTTAGAAATTTTTTTTCTTCATAAACTCAAATTGTTGTGTGTAGGGGGAGGTCGAAGTAAAAAAAAATTTAGGTATGAAATATTAAAGCAGTCATTTAAGTGCAATTAACAGGTATTTATTTACCCAGCCCAACCAACGAAATCAGGATATGACACAAGGTCATTTTTTTAAGCAGAATACTGTCGGTTTGAATCCAGTTTTCTGACTCCTGGACTGGTTGCTTAACCAAGGCTAAAGAACCCTATCTCCCTACCATAGCTGTGGGGGGGGGGACTTAACGTGGCTTTATGCCTTTGAAAAGGACATTAGTATGAAGTGAAACAAACAGGTGTGTCCTCGATTTGATCCCAATTTCCTACAAGACAGTGATGCTGATAGCTTTTTAGTTTAGTGCATCCTGGGATGCACATATTTGCTTAGAATGAATCCCTGGGGAAGTTAATGGGTCCCAACTAAAGTTTCTTAATAGATAGGGTTTTTATTTATGGTATGGGAAACAACTAAAGCCGTCTAACCCCAGTTAGTTTGAAATGGTGGTGGAAGAAAATGTTGTATACTCTCTTTCCTTATTTTCTTACTTCTATTCTTCTCTTCCAGCGTCTCTTCTAGCGTCTGGACTTCGTCTTGGGGATTTCGGGTCTGGTCTTCCATTGGGGATTGCTCTTTATCAGAAGTCCTGTGTCATTGGTTTTTTAGATAATAACACAAGACTTCGATTTAACTTAGATCATATTTTATTCTGAAATCCCCACCAGACTACCTGCGCAGATTGAGTCGGCACCGTGCATAACACGACTTAACACCGTCGTGGCTTTGGCCGATCTGACTAAAAAATCTCTTTCTAATCTAAACCGGAAGAGGTTTTCTCCACCGATTCTCACGGTATCTACCGGAAGGATCAGGATGAGGTCAAGCCTTGTCATTCAATCCTTCTAGGCCGTGGACTGCAACTTATAACAGCCATTTTGGTTTCTACACTACTGTACACAAGTATTAGGAATCTAATAATTATGTAACAAAAAGAGAAAAATACCGGGACGAATGGATAGGATTTTACTGCGTCGTTTTAGATTTTTGTGCGTCAGGGACGCAGGTCGCGTACCTTTCAGCATCTCTGCAAGGGCAACAGTTATACTAAGCAATTTGATGTCAATTTTTAGCTGATGATGAAGGTTGTCCAAGCAGCAGTGAAATTGTAAAAGTCGTCGGTGTGGCCTAAAGTCGGTATCCGCCAATCAGCGAGGGAGTCTATCCCCTTTTCACTAGTGCTAGACCAAGGAGATTGTTTCTGTCTCTAAGGTGGGGCGCCACACCTACTATCAGCTCCTTACTTTACCGTACATATCCCTGTGCTACTCATACGCTGTGTTGGCGAAGGCCGGTATCGAACTAGGAACCTTGTGGTTTCTAGCCGAACGCTCTACGACTGAGCTAACCCGGCCCATACAAATTGTGAAATTGTAAAATGCTATATTAATCTCTTGTAAGTGTCTGTGTGTGGAATATATTTATAATCTGTTGACACACCCACACACATTAGTGCTTAGAATAGTTTTGTTTCCTTTCCATTTGCAAGTGGCTGTTGCATATTTCTCTTTAGACTTTACTTTTTGGGGGGTTGGGTGGGGGGTGCCTCCCTGTCATGTCAAACTTCTTTTGTTTTTCGTTTTTTTCCCTATATTTCATTTTCTTGATTGTTTTATATAACCTTTCTTTTTTCTCTGAGAAGAGTTCATTGACTTATTCTCTGCCACCTGGTAACTTTTTTTTTCAAACAGCTCTGACATATATATATATATATATATATATATATATATAATATATATTATATATCTTGAGCACTTTTTACTAGATTTTAATGAAAAAATCCTGAGGTGAATAAGATTTTATGCTCATTTACTTAGTGGATTTTTATAGTCACTGAGGTGTGTAATATATATATATATATATATACATACACACACAAGGTGTCAAAAAAGTATCGAGATTTTTTGTACTTCTTGACACACCTTGTATTCTGAAAAAATAACGTTCCATTTATTCTTCATTTCTAATCATTCAAATTATTCACACCATATACTATGTAAACATTTATTTCTTAATGATAATCACACAATTTTAAATACGTTAATAATATGGGCTGTTCTGAGGCAAATTTATCTCGGCTAGACTTTAATAGAGACCTTGTTAATAAATATAATGCTAATTAAGATTGAATGATGATTGTTTAATAACCATTGAGAATATAACATAAATAATTAAGGGAATTGTGACGTTGGTGGTGACATAGTTTCGGTTACAGTCACACACAATCCCCATTATAATAAAATATGCACAAAGTTTTGGCTGATCTGCCCTCCGGCCTTCTTAAAGTATTTCTTGTTGAACTCAGGGTCCTTCATGTCGTAATCGGCAACCTTCACAGAACTTGAACCAAATCCTTTTATTTAATCCGTTGGGGTACATTTTTCTCATTCCATTAACCATGAAAAAAAAAATGAGGACAACAGTCCGAAAAATCTAAATGATACAAATTATCAAGCCTCATCTAAAAAGTTCTGACCCTAGGCTGTTTTAATATCGTTATGGAAAAAAATGTTTTTAGGTCACATGACAGTGATATTTTTACCTGTCACATAACCCATCACTCAGCCAGAAATTATATTTCTATCATTTCCAGATTCTCTTTTCATATTTTGTATGTGTGTGAGTGGGGGGGGGGATGTTATGATGTAGTTGAGAACCCAAGTGACTAATCTAGTTTCACTTTCACATCTCTACTACCATACTCTCCATTTCATTTCACTGTATATTAAAAAAAATGCAGACATTTGACTTAAAATGACCTGGTAATGTTTTGGACATAATTCTCGATATGTCAATCGCTATTGGGAAAGTAAGACTCTTCAGGTGACTTGTTACTTGATGGAAGTCTTGTTTTGATCTCCAATGAAAAATGACATCTTTCTGCTTGGTCAGCAATCGCAGAGAACTTGACTTTCTTATAATTTTCAAGCTCCCCCCCCCACTCTCTCTCTCTCTTGCTCTCTCTTTCTTGCTCTCTCTTTCTTGCTCTCTCTTCTCTCTGCTCTCTCTCTTGCTCTCTCTCTCTTGCTCTCTCTCTCTGCTCTCTCTCTCTTGCTCTCTCTCTCTCTCTCTCGCTCTCTCTCTCGCTCTCTCTCGCGCTCTCGCTCGCTCGCTCTCTCTCTCTCTCTCTCTCTCTCGCTCGCTCTTTCTCTCTCTCTCTCTCTCTCGCTCTTTCTCTCTCTCTCTCTCTCTCTCTCTCTCTCTCTCTCTCTCTCTCTTCTCTCGCACTCCTTTTTTTCTCTCTCTTTTTCTCTCTTTCTCTCTCTCTTGTTCTCTCTCTCTCTTTTCTCTTTCTCTTTTCTCTTTTTCTCTCTTTCTCTCTTTCTCTCTCTCTCTTCTCTCTCTCTCTTCTCTCTCTCTCTTTTTCTCTCTCTCTTTTTCTCTCTTTCTCTCTCTCTTTTTTCTCTCTCTCTCTCTTTTTTCTCTCTTTCTCTCTTTCTCTCTCTCTTTTTCTCTTTCTCTCTCTCTCTCTCTCTCTTTTTCTCTCTCCTCTTTCTCTCTCTTTTTCTCTCTTTCTCTCTTTCTCTCTTTTTCTCTCTTTCTCTCTTTCCTCTCTCTCTCTGTATCTCTTTCTCGCCCCTCTCTCTCTCTCTTTTCTGTTTTTTCCTACATTTCCTCCTTAGTAGAGTATAGAATTCCATATACCCAAACTCTATTTAAAAATGTTAATGATTCTTCTGAGTTTAAAAAAAAAAGTTTTAATGATAACATGGTTACTTATATTTGTTTCAATTGCGCTATTACGTTCACTTTCAGACTAATATCCTTGGGAAAATGTATGAACCCTCTCATCCCCCAGCTATAGGTTAAATAGTACCACTACTGTTCTTCCATAATTATGGATTTTGCTCTAGAACTCTTATTATCCAAATTGGCAAAGTGTAAAGAGAATAAAGGTTGGGGGTGGGGATACCAAGTTGACTAATTCATCATGGATTAAGTGTAACTCTATTTCCATTTTTATTTAATTATGTGTTACACTTGAGTCTTTGAGAGACAATCAGTTGTGTCTATTTACATATGAAAATGCACCTTCGAGACTATCATAAAAGTCATTAGGATTCTAGTTTCAACACCTACATTTCATTGCTGATTATGGTTTCTGTATATTCAGAAAGCCACAGCTGTTCATATGTAACAGGTAATTCATCTCAGGTGTACAGTTGAGTCCAACGTGTCAGATCCTCGGAATACTCGACCCTTGTCTGCTACTTGTGTGCGCGCTTTTGTTACGTCTGCCATCTAACAGTTTTTTTTGCCTTTCAAGTTCGGTGGTGGTTAGTGGTGTGAAGTCATTTGCTCGTTATTCTATGATCCATATTAAATGTATTGACCATTGGAGGCGCGTGGTTAGAATCGCCAGAAATGAAATCGCCGATCCGAGTTCAATTCCTGGACGAAGCAGTTTGCATTTCACATGGTGCTAATACCCTTGGGAAAGGTATGAATCCAATTCACCCTCCAGCTATGGGTAAATAGCAGGGCAGACTGGGCTCTTTAACTTTGGCTAGGTAACTAGTCTAGGAGAAGCAATTCAAACCTGTTAAACTCCTGCTCGTGTGGAGGGGTTGGTAAATATATATTAACCATATAAAAATTCCCTATGCACCTATGACTTTTTTTTTCTGACCGTAATGCTCTTAGGGCAGATCCCAAACACTTTTATCATATATGTGCTAGAAGGCGGTGGCTGAGGCTCTTAATATCCTGGGTACTACGTTAAACTGCATCGAGTGGTAAGATTCCGGTTTTGGAGATAATTAAACTTACGACTCAGAGATTGACGGTGTTGTTTTACCAAGTATAATAAATACTTAGTTCTTTTTTGAATGGATAAGCTCAAAAAATATTTATTGGTCAAATTTGTCAAAATAAAAAGTTTTTTTTTGTTATTTGGTTGGTTTTACGCCATATCAAATCTCTTCGGGTCATTTAATGCCGAATTAAGTCATTTTGATATCAGGTTGCTTATAGTAACTCGTGTTGCTTAAATGGTCACCCATCAAAGTATTGAACAGGTTCATCACTGCTTAACTTCAATGATCTAATGGGAACTGGTGCTTTCAACGTGACTTGGTTGTAAACGGGTTTTAAGTGTTTTTGGAGTCATGAATAGGATTTAATAATCATTGAGAAGTTTTTTTTCTTTTTTTCTTTTACTTTTTAAAATTCTAAAACCTTTTTTTTTTTATCTTTTTGTGAAAAATTTATTGAAAATGGTTGTCTGCAGGCTGTACACGATAAAAATGACCCTAATTTTCAAAATTTTAGCATTTCATTTTTCTTGGAAATTAAATTAATTTTTTTTTTATTCAGTTTTGATTAACCAAAGATTTTGTAACCGCTGACAAATCAAATAATTTTATCCTTTTGGGGGACTCATCAGACTAATTTAAACTAAATAAGATTTGAAATATAAAATGCGTGGTCCGGATTTAAGCGTAAGTTGACAACATGCGTGGTTTGGGCGACGAGGACGGAACCAATCACATAGTCGAGGCATTGCCCCTTCCTAGACATGCCTCTCTCTCTCTCTCTCTCTCTCTCTCTCTCTCTCTCTCTCTCTCTCTCTCTCTCTCTCTCTCTCTCTCTCTCAGCCTTTTCTACTTACACAATGTGTAACTTCAAGAAAATTTATTTCTAGAATCTTTTCTCAGTGAGTGCAATGCTGCAACAGTGATGCTGATAGCTTTTTCATTTAGTGAGTCCTGGGACGCACATATTTGCTTTGAATGAGTCCCCGGGAATATTTATGGGTCCCAACTAAAGTTTCTTAATAAATTGTAGGGTTTTTATTTATGATCTAGTGAAACAACTAAAACTGTGTAATTCATTTCTAAGAAACTATGAAAATGTATTTACAGTTAGTTTGAAATGGTAATGGAAGAAAAAAGAAAAACACTGGGATGCATGTATGGGATTTTACTGCGTCCTTTTAGATTTTTGTGCGTCAGGGACGCAGGACACGTATCTATCAGCATCTTTGCTGTCATTTAGTTTCATGTATAACAATAATTAGTAAATATCCAAAACTCAGCACATATCCTTATGCCAGACATAGCTAAGCATATATGATGGTTTCTGTGTAATAGTTATTTTATGTCTAAGTTAGGGTAGCATGAATATGAAGTCAGCAGCAATTCTCAAACCAAGATTGGTTTGAGAAACTGTCAGCAACCAAACGCCACTGACTTCATGTTCACGCTACCCTGGCTTGATATATATACTGTGATTTTTTTTTCTTTGTCTTTGTAAATTCTAGGCTCTTGGATAAGAATTTGATGTCTGTACTTGTGTAAATTTAATTAAAATTTACTACAAAAAATAACTATTTTGTATATTTCTAAGAAACCATAATTTTTCATAATCATTTTGGTGTAATGGCTATTAACCTAATCTCACAGATCCTACTGAGTAGCGAGTTCGATCCCCCATACTTACCTCCTTGTGTGACCATTAGGGTCATACATTATTGTGTGATAGCCATCGGATGAAACTGTTTTTTTTTTTTTTATTATTATTATTTTATTATAGATGTACCAGCTGAAATTTATAATGGCCTAATGATAATTTGAGTTTGTTTTTTTTTTCACTTACTGGGAGTGTAAATATTGCTCTATATGAAATCAATTATCACACATTGAGCACTCCTCGGGGACTTAAGAATCCTTATATATATTTATAGATGTGCAGCTTTATGGTCATGCATTATTATTATACGCAGGATAAAGAAGGTTCCAAATAGAATCATTCCCAACTCACCTTGTCTTTTGTGTGTGTGTGTGTATGTATGTATATATATATATATATATGTGTGTGTGTGTGTGTATGTGTTTGCTATATTTGTAACTAAAGAGTGCTCAGTATCATTGATAGAGCATGTATATATAGTTTGCTATATTTGTTAGTAAATAGTGTTCAATATCATTGATAGAGAATGCATATGTAAGTTAGGGTAGCAAAGACCTGAAGTCAATGCCACTTAGTAACTGACAGTTTCTTGCCTATGCGATTTTCAAACATATTGAGGAATAACAGATAAAATTACATATATATATGTATATATATATAAAATTATATATATATTATTTTTTAAGGCAATTACAATGCGTATATCGTATAAATTCGATAATTATTGAAAATAATCATGACATTCAGCAGTTGCTGATGAGACCTAATAAGGTTGATACAGCTGTACGATGTTCACACGTCGTACGCGTTATTCGCTGAGTTTGCTTGTCATGATTATTTTCAATAATTATCGAATTTTATACGATATACGCATCGTAATTGCTTTAAAAAAATATAAATAATAATATACTTAACAATGCTTCAAAAGCAAATTATCAAATACTATATATATATATATATATATATACACACACACACACACAGTTCAGTTATGTTTCTGTTACTCAGCATTCTTTTCAGGGGGGGGGGGGTTATTCCCTATTCATTTTTTTATGTCCCTCTTCGATGACACTCCCCCTACCCCATACTTCGGTCTTTTTTACATTTTTTATTTATTTATTTATTTTTTTACAGTTTGGGTGATTTTTCATTTTCTTGTATCCATTTTTCATTCTTGTTGGTAATTTTTATTTATCATAAAAGATAAATGCCTACCTGTATCTTTTTCTGTATATTCACACTTGGCAAGCCAGCAACCTTTCAGATAAATTGAAGAGTTTCGGGAATCCTGCAATTCCATTCAAAAGGTTTGCCTCAAGCTGAAATATTGAATCTTGGAAAATTTTCGGAACGTTGAATAATGGTGTCAGCTGAAGTAGTTCTGATTAAAATCTAATCCTTTGTGCTGAGTGTGTGAACAAAGCTGAATCCTATGTGGTGTATCCCCTGCCATTTTCTATTGTTATAACTAAAACCCTTTAATCCTAAGCCGTGTGTGTGTGTGTGTGTTAATCCTGTTATAATCCAAGCCGCTATTTCCAATCCCCTTCGTTTTTCTCAAAATCCAACGGCTCGCTGAAATATAAAGGGGTTTTACTAGGCTTAGCATAGATTGGTACAAAGTCACAGTACTGGGTCACCTGGTGAGGATCAACCTCGACTAGCAATGGCTTAGTATATTACGTCATCCGTTGCGAAACCATATTGGGTCACTCGGTGGGGATCAAACTCGACTAGCAATGGATTAGTTTATCTCTTCATCCGATGCAAAGCCTTATTGGGTCACTTGGTGAGGATCAACCTTACACTAGGAAGTTGATATGCTAGATAAACATGCTAGCCATTGCTCTGTGGTAGGCTGTTTTTATCTTTAAGCAAAGCTTGGCGAAGACTGGCACAAGGCCACGATAATGGGTAACCTAGTGAAGATTCAATGTATGACGTTAACCAATTGATCTGTTTAGTACTTGCTAACATAACGCTGTTTAGTGCTTCTGATGTTAACTTAATTGAAAAGAATTGTAACATTCAAAAAGTTTTTAAATTATTTAAAAAATGTAAAAAAGACCTCATCGAAGAGGGACATAAAAAAATGAATAGGGCCCCCCCTGAAAAGAATGCGAGTTGGAACTCCAGTCACTCTATTACGTATACTTTTGGACTAATACACTTAGGAAAGGTATGATTGCCCTTATCCAATTTCAGTCCTTGAGATAGACAAGCAGTCGGAGAAACCCGAACCGATCAATCGGCTGATGCTCTTATGACCAAACACCTAACACTGTTTATCTTATTGTGGAGGCGCGTGGTGTAATATTATTGTCAAAGGAAATGGACTAGGTGACAGGAGTTCAAATCCTGAACGAGGTTGTTTGCATTTCATATAGCGCTAATACTCTTCGGAAAGGTATGCATCCGACTACTCTACCTCCAGCTATGTGTAAATGCTAAGACAGACTGTGCTCTTTAACCTTTGTCGAATTTAAACCTGTGAAACCCCGTTTAAAAAACTGACCATATGTCGCATCCTGCTCGTGCGGATGGGGTTGGGTGAATTAATATAGATGCTAGAAGGCTGTAGCCGAGAGTCGATCACCAATTTATTAATTCACATGAAACTATTTCTTCTAAAATTGATATTCGTGAAGCGTGGCCATCTAAGTTAGGGTAGCCTGGCCATGAAGTCAACGGCGCTTGGTAACTGACAGTTTATTGTCTATGATTCTATTTGTTTTGCATGCTGGGAATATTGGTTTTATCTGTGTGGGTGCCTTCATGAAACGAGTTACCTCTACCACAATGCATCACACTACAGTATACAAGGGAAAATGAAAAATAAAACCAGCCACTTGGTTTGAGAATTGCACAGCTGAGAAACTGTCGGTTACCAAGCGCCGTTGATTTCATGTCCACCCAACCCTGACTTAGATATACAGCTGCAATGAAATTGAGCACTATTTACTTATAAATATTGCATACTAATATATATATATATATATATATATATATATGTGTGTGTGTAAGTAAGTTGAAAATGGAAATGAATCGACGATATGTTGAAAGGATAAAAAAATAAAGGAAAGAATGTTGAATGGATAAAATTGATTTAGAGTTTTACCAACACGTTTTCGGTTAGGAGTTTGTTCAAGAACACATGTACTCAATTTATTATTATTTTATATAGAATAAAATAATTATAATAGAAAATTATAAAATATTTGAGCATATGCACATACATGTGTACATGAACAAACTCCTGGCCGAAACACGTGTTGGCAAAACTCTAATTAAATCAATTTTATCCATTCAACATTTTCTTTCCTTTATTTATCCTTTCAACACACACACACACACACACATATTGGTTTTCGCATTAGATAGCCCACAAGGGTTGATATGCCATTAAATAACCAATCAACCTGCTAATCTGAATGTTTAATGTTAATTATCTACTATTTCCGATTTGTTAAAAAAAAATACATAACTTTGTTAAATAGACACCTCACCATAGAACAGACTCTGTCTTGTGAACCAGTACTACTGTGCTATTCCTGGGTACTCAAAACGTGTGTCCTTGTGTCCGACTTTTCTCTGAAATGAATTAACTAGTAATTCCTCTTGAAATAAATTGCTATTAAAAATGAAATGAAATTGTATTTTGGGGAAATTTATTCGTGGGCGTGTCTACGATAAATTCAACTATGTAAGTAGATTTGTTTTTCTGTCATAAATGGGCCAGTTAAAAAAAAAAAAAAAAATAAATCAAGCAATGTAACACAGAGATGCTGATAGGTACGCATCCTGCGTCCCTGACGCACAAAAATATAAAAGGACGCAGTAAAATCATATCGAGTGTTTTTCTATTTTTTCCTTCCCCATTTCAAACTAACTGTAAATACATTTCAATAGTTTTTTTTAGAAATGAATTACACAGTATAGGTTACAAGTTAGGAGTTAAACTGCTTTAGTTGTTTCCCCAGATCATAAAAAAAACCCTACAATCTATTAAGAAACTTATTTGGGACCCATTAATTTTCCCGGGGACTCAAATATGTGCGTCCGGAGGCACCAAATCAAAAAGCTATCAGCATCACTGTAACAGTTTTAATTTTTAGGGAAATTGAACAAAATAAAAACCAAGACCCTTTTGTTTGGGGGGGGGGATCACTGACTGATTTCTGGTAATTTAACATTCTCACCAATTCTTCATGTCTGTGGACATCTACGTCATTCTACACACATGCACGCTATAGAGCCCCGAAATTCTGATTGTTGCCAGTGGAAATTTCCTGTTACAAAAAACGGAACTAATTTCTTCCAATTTGCAATTTAGTTGTGTGCAATATATCGGGATTTTTAATGAAAAAAATGTCTTCTCTAGGTGCGTCTCTGGGATACATGGATACGATTTTACTGCGTCCTTTTATATGCATCAGGGACGTAGGGTGCATCTATGTGTGTGTATGTGTAAACTGTGCATCGGCGAAAAGAGCCAGTAATTTACCCTGTGCTCTCTGAAATAACTTGTGAATGTGGGAAGATGTGCAAGACCGCCGGAGGCTTAAAACGACATAGGAAAATACATAGGAACGAACTTCCAGTACCTGCTACTACAGGTGTTCATACCTGCAACACCTGTGTTATAGAATGTAAGACTTTAGCTGGACTAAAAAGTCACATTCGCGCAGCTCACCGTTGAGCTGTTTTTTTGTTTTTGTTTTCTTTGTTTTTTTCGGTATCCTATATTAAGCAGTGGCAATACTCGAACACGAGTTTACTGCCTGTATGTATGTATGTATGTATGTCCTCTTTCTCTATATATATATATATATATATATATATATATATATATATATTATTATAATGGAGATTGTGTGTTTTTCTGTCTGTAACCGAAACTATATTACTACTCAAGTCACAATTCCCTTAATTATTTACGTCAAATTCTCCATGATTTCATTCTTTTAAACCTTCAGTTATTAATAAAAATTGTTTTACATTATTATTACTGTTGACCATATCTACGTACTAATAACATGCAATTGTATTTATATATACAACAAAATACAGTTTACAGTGTGAACGAGGAGGCTAATTTGCATATTGATATTTAAAATTTTATTTTAATAAATATGTGCTTGGTATTATTGATTTCTAATTGTTTGGTTTTATCTTAAGAAATATAAACAAAAATCTTGTGGATAAATCTTAAAAGAAATTTATTTACAAGAAGAAATAACTGTAATATTATCCTTTACTTCCTATTTTAACTAAATAGTTAAATTAGGAAAATTACCAATGAAAGAGGGGAGTAATGGAAAATGATGGAATAGTTTCAAAGTTGTTCTATTTTTCGATTATACCCCCTCTGTTCCAATTTTTTATCTGCATTCTTAGTCAGTTTCATTAGCCTTTCTAATTTAATATGATATTTTATTATATCAAAACTTAAATACTTGCACCCGGAGGGTGCATATATTTGCTAGTACTTATAAATATGTATCGTTCTGAATATATGATTATCTAGATTTGCCGGAATGAAAATGATTAAAAAGTCAAAATTATTCCCTTTTTTTGTCTGAACAAATGTGTGTATGTATGTCACACACACACACACACACACATATATATATATATATATATATATATATATACGCATACATTAAATTAATTATGAAACTATTTGTCCATCTCTTCCCATGATTATATCTTTTAGTTTTATTTATTTTTCATTTCTGTTGTGATAATTTTTAGACAATATATTCAAAATGGTAATGAGTTTTTTTTTTAAGCTATCAAGTTTCAAAAAATATAATTTGTGAATAGCTGATTATTTATACAAACACACCAACTAATGGTTCTACTCGTGCGCTCTATGGATGAAAGATGAGCTCAATACAAGAAGAAAAAAGTAAATTTCTATCTCGGTCTCTCTTATATCTTATTATAATGGATATTCGCAGTCTGTAACCGAAATTACGTCACAATACCTTAGGGATTGCGTAGGTTTATCAGTGAGTATTTGATATATATGCTTATGCCTTTGCCTTGGTGCTCTTAAAAACAGGACACATCCACGCCAATTTTTGCCTTCAACCAAAAAAAAAAATAAATAAATAAAAGAATTTAAAAAAATATTTAAGAGATAAAATGAGAAAATTAACTCATTTTATCACCGCAAAAACTTTTCTTGGAATTCAAATAATGTTGTTTGATTTCGTTTTTGAAAGTCTTCCACTGCAATGTTTCATTGATAATAATTCTTGTCATCATAATTTGTTATTTGTCAATAGAAATATTTGATTTTAAAACTTTTTGTTTATTTTTATCAATTTGTGAAAAGATATTACGTTAATATTTCTTTTTACAAATTAAAAAAAAACACAACAAATTTTGCAAATTCTAAAAAGATTCCCGTAGCTCCCTTAGCCATAGCCGTGGTGCCTTCACCAAGGCGATTTTTGACCGACCCCTCTTATGCTAATCTCGTCCATAATATAATATATATATATATAAATTAGTGTTTGTGTTTTGAAGATTAAAAATATTCATAAGTTGCAAGAATTATCCTGAAGAATTAGCTAGATATTATATATATATATATAATATATTAATTATATATGGTTAGATGGAAAATGGACTCGTCGGTTCGAGTTCAATTTCAGACGAACTGTTGGCATTTCACATAACCCTTGGGAAATATGAATCCATATATTCTCCTCTAATAAGGGATAAGAAAAAAAGATGGCTTCCTTGATAATTCTTTCCTATCGACTGTGAAAGAATGGAAACACAAATAAACAAATCCCTGTGTGGGTGTTCATTGTGTGTATGAACCTCATACGTCGAAAATAGTATATATATATATATATATATATATATATATATATATATATTAGTGAGTGTGTCATCCACAGACACCGTGTTTCGACGTATCACGTCTCCCCAGTGTGGCTAGACATTAGCTGGCTACCTCCAACCGGGATGGAAACCCGGTCGATTTATCATGTCAGACTTTTTAACCACTCGGCCATCAGCACCTACAGACCGGAACGAGGATTTTAACTGATAAATACCTACACATGTATATATGTAAAGGCTACCAGAAAGTGCTCCATCCGTTTCAATATTTCTTAATATTACTCTCTGGCTTCTAAATTTTGTTTTCTGTCTTTCAGAGACTCCACCATTGTTTGAGCATTATATTGATAACTTGTCTAACACGGTGGGCGTTTTTACTGTGCCAGTGTTGTGTCTGATAATCAAAATGTTCTTTATTTTCACTTTGATGATTGAAATAAAAGTTTACAGGCTCCTCACATTTTGAATGCTTGCAACTCTGAACTCTTTGGGGACCAAACATTCACTACTTCTCCTTTTTCTTCTCCTGAAAGAAGAAGAAGAGAGAAGAGAGAGAGAGAGAGAGCCCTTAATTAAAAAAAAAAAATTTCTTTTTTTTCTTTTCTCTTTTTTCTTTTTTTTTTTTCTCTTTTTCTTTTTTAGCTTTTAGCCTGCCAGTTATGTGCAAAATCCTTACAAACCACAAATTGTAATTCATTTATTTTTAACTTTTGTTGTTTCAGCTTTGAGCGGCCGCTAATTTCATTTATAGATTCTATTGACGACTGCAAATGGTTGCAAACAGTCTAATTTGGACTAATGGGTGGAAAGTACAAAGTTTGTCCATTGGGGTGGCTTTTTGTGGTTGGAAATAATTCTACTCTTGTTCTTTTTATCATCATTATTAATATTATTAAACATTGGCTGGATGGGTGCTAGAAGGCAGTGACTGAGGGTCATCTTGTCTTGGGAATGACGTTAAACTCTATCTGATGGTGAGGTTCCAGTTTTGGAGGTTTGGGGAATGTGGAGCACCCCTTCATCACCATTGCTCACAGGTCCACTCTGACCTGGAGTCGTAGTACCATCTATGGGTTAAATAGAAAAACATGAGTTAATAAACAAAATTGATTACTCGTTACGAATTAATTTTTTTCCAAACTTTGTCGGCATTAAATGACCCACTGAAGTTGATATGCCGTAAAACAAACCAAACCTAAACATTGGCTGGGTATTCCTTTTGAGGTGGATAAATTCAATATTCCTGACTTTTCTACTCTGTAGGTGTTTATATTTTGATATTTACCAACTCAGGATGTGACACAAGATCATTTTTTAAGAGACGTTTAACATGTTTGAATTCTGGTTGCCTAACCTAGGTTAAAAAGCCTAATCTGTCCTATTTACCCATAGCTGGAGGGAGAATAGATGGATTCATACCTGTCTCAGTTTATATATATATATATATATATATATATATATATAAATCCGATTTGACAAATTACCCCAATTTGTCCATTTGAAAAATAGTCGGTAGAGCGTCCTGCTAAGAACCACAAGGTTCCTGATTCGATACCAGCCCTGGCCAACTCAGCATATGAGTAGCACAGACATCTGTGCGGTTAAGTAAAGAGTTTATGGTAGGTTTAGCACCCCACCCCAGACGCAATATATATATATATATATATATATATATATATATATATATTCTTCCTTGTAGATATTAAAAATAGTAGACTAAGTTCTCTATTTTTTTTTGCTTTTGCATAAAACAAGTTATGTTGCAAAACTGGCCAAAATTGAATTCAGAGTTTTCCTTCGCCTAGACTGGTTACCTAGACAAGATTAAAGAGCCCAGTCTGTCCTACTTACCCATAGGTTGAGAGAGAGTAGTTGGATGCATACCTTTCCCAAGAGTATTAGCGGTATGTGAAATGCAAACAGTATAATCCAGCAGTTGAAATCGGGTCGACGATCGCATTTCCTACAACAGTAACCATTACACTACGCGCCTTTGATATATCGTATATACTCGCGTATTACGCGATTTTCTGAGACCTAAATTTAGGTTAACGTCAGGAGAAAAATAACTTTTTAATTTATTTTAAGATTCAAAGAAAGTTTTTATTCTATAAATTATAGTGTAAGTGAATCGATGAAAAATGTTCTGCTGACGTTGCATTATTCATTCGTTGAATGAAAAATGGTTTTGGTAACCAAGTGTCTTCACTTGACCTTTTTATATGATCTATGTGTTACGAGTTTTGTCGCCATTTTTTAGGCTGCAGGTGAGAGCACTTTACAGTGGAAATCCTTTGTGTTCCTTTGTGAAGAATCCTTGGTTGTTCTTTCGGTGTTCCTTAGTGTTGGGTGGAATCCATTCGTTATTTCGTTGTGTTCCTTAGTGTTGGGTGGAATCCATTCGTTGTTCCTCGGTGTTCCTTAGTGTTGGGTGGAATCCATTCGTTGTTCCTCGTGTTCCTTAGTGTTGGGTGGAATCCATTCGTTGTTCCTCGGTGTTCCTTAGTGTTGGGTGGAATCCATTCGTTGTTCCTCGGTGTTCCTTAGTGTTGGGTGGAATCCTTTGGTTGAGCAAAGTTCTTGGTTGTAGATCCGTTCGTCCGTGTCGAATACGTGCAAATGAATGGCTTTCAAGATCGTCGATTAAATAGTTAACTAACCACGTATTCGAGCTGTTGATTGGCTGGCTTTAATCCACTCGCCCGCGCAGAGTCTATAAGTTTAAATGGTGGACTTTAGCACATCTTATATATAAAAACATTCCAACCAGGTGTCTTCAATTGATCTTTTATATGATCTATGCTATCATAAACATCTGTCGCTGATCTCTTCATTTAGGAGAGGTGTGGATTGGGGAGTAGGGTAGGTCGATTTTTCACTTTTTTTTTTAAATATCAAAGATCGTCTACTAAAATGCACTAAAAATCCTCGTTTTTGCAAGATTTAGCACAGAAATTGGTTAGAAAATTTACCGTTTTAAATCAGAAATGTTATTTTATTAAAATGAAACGAATTAAATATTATAACTAGAATTCAAATTGAAAATGTATCCCCCCATCGCCACCGACACCTTTATATGCTGTTTTTTACCTCATTAATTAAGCTATAACAGACAATTTTTTATGCTATTTCCTCAAACAATGGTACATGTACAAGATCTAATTTTTGGTATCGGTATTCGGTATACTAACACAACTTTCGTATGGACGGTCAATTTGATTTTTTTTAAGTGAAAAATCGACCTACCCTACTGGGGAGAGGGATTTCAACCTGCTACTCAAACTCTTTTGGCATTAAATGACCCACAGAGGTTGATATGCCGTTAAACAAAACTCAAACTCATTTGATTCTTAAAGAAATGTGAACAAACGGTGTTCATATTTCTTGTCTATTGAAATTTTCCTACCTCTAACGAGTAGGATGTGACACAAGATCAATTTCTTAAATGGAGTTTCTTTCACCTTGACAGGTCGCCATACCAAGGCTAAAGAGCCCGGACTATCCTATTTACATATAGCTGGGGAAGAATAGTTAAATTTATGCTTTTTCGAAGGGTATTAGCGCTATGTTAAATGCTACCAGACTTGTCCACTCTGATTATAAGAGGTTGTGCGTTAGGTTAAATAGTTTTAAAATCTTATTATAATGGAGATTGTGGGTTTGTATGTCTGTAACCGAAACTATATTACTATTCAAGTCACAATTCCCTTTGTTATTTACATCACATTATCCATGATTTTATTTTTTATTTAAACCTCAATTATTAATAAAATTGTTTTACATCATTTAGTCTGTTGACCACATCTACATACAAATAACATGCAATTGTATTTATATATACAACAAAATAGCAGTTTGCATTGTGAACAGGAAGGCTAATCTGCATATTGATATTAGAAATTTGATTTTAATAAATATGTGCTTAGTATTATTGATTTCTAATTATTTGGTTTTATCTTATTGAATATGAACAAAAATCTCGGGGATAAATCTTAAAAGAAATCCATTAACAAGAAGAAATAACTGTAATATTATTCTTCACTTCCTATTTTAACTAAATAGTTAAATTAGGAAAATTTACCAATGAAAGACAGGGAAAATGATGGAAGAGTTAGTTTCAAAGCTGTTCTATTTTTCAATTATACCCCCACTGTTCAAAATATTTTTATCTGAATTCTTATTCAGTTTCATTAGCCTTTCTAATTTAACATAATATTTTATTATATTAAAACTTAAATACTTGCACCCGGAGGGTGCATATATTTGCTAGTGTGTTTTTAAAAAATTGAAGGTGCCGTTATAGTATGTGGCCTACCTTTTTTATTCTGCTATAGTATGTGGCCTACCCGGTTTGGATGTGTCCTACCTCAGTAAGAGTATATTTATAGATATAAGTAGTAGGCAATTTATTGAAACTAATTATTTTTCACATATATTCAATTTCAAGAAATACAATTCAGTCATAAGCTGTATATAGTAATTAAGAATAATTAAAAAAGAATTTATCCATAATTTACATGAATCAGAGATCTATTTAATTCTAAAATAGGTTTAGGGTTAGCAGTTATTTTATAACCTTATAATATGCTTTTTATGATAGGTCACATACTATAATGGTACCAAATTGAATACCCAACAAGAATAAATAAAACAAATCGTTTTCGGCATAAAATAAACCAAGGGTTGACATGCCGTAAAATGCAACTAACCAACCAAACGTTTATTTGACTAAAAAATGTTCTTAATAATTCGTAATGCTATTTTGTTTTGTACAGCTGATAATCTTGTATTGAGAAATAAAAAAGTTTTATCAATGGAAAAAAAAATTAAATACATTTTCTGGTTTTCTGATTACACTTATTTTGATCTTTAAGAGACTATTAAGAATTTTTGATAATCATAAAAAAAATTAAGCTGCTTTTTTATGTTTTTATTTTTAAGTTTTTATTTTTTTATTTTATTTATTTATTTATTTTTTTTTTTTGACAGTTTTGAGTAAATCAGATATGAATTTGCAAAAATAATTAATCTTTTTAAACTTTAAGCCGTGCCAGTTTGAAAATCCTCAGTTACTTTGATTTTTCTTGTCTTAATGCAAAAGACAGGAATTTAACAGCTGTTTAGAAAGTTTGAAGAAAAAGAAAATCCAAAATTGAAGAATTAGTGGAACGTTATAGAAAAATATTTTTTTTTTTTTTAAACTTAGACTGATGGTGACTTTTGTTAATCTCTCTCTCTTTGTCAAACTCTCTCTCTTCTCTTTCTATTTTTCAAACTCTGTATCTCTCTCTTTCTCTTTGTCAAACGCTCTCTCTTTCAAACATTTACAAATGAATCAACTTTGGGCATTGAATAACCCATATGTCGTTAAACAAATATCCCAAACCAATCCAAACGATTTAAATTTTGGCATTAAATAGCCCACATAAAGTTGGTATGCTGTTAAACAAATAAACTACACACACACACACACACACACACACACATATATATATATACATTTTTATTAAAGACCATAACATTTTTTTTTTATCTTCAAGTGAAGATGTTCAAGTTTTCTTTTTTTTCTCTCTCTCTCTCTCTACATTCTCACGGTACTAATGCAGAATAGCGCGCAAGTGACAAAAGAATTAGATTACGTATAAAAATCATTGGATTTTAGTACCTTTACGGAAATTCCCGAAAGCTTTGAGACGTTAAAACAAAAATTTAAAAAAGAGAACATTTCTAAATTTTCATAGCAAAAACACATTTTATTTTATATTTTTTTTTAAATACTTTGAGTGGGGATTTACATGGAACGGAGACTTGGGTACTAATGCAGAATAACGCGCACGTGATAAAAGCATTAGAACCACATTTTCTATACGTAAAATATTATTCCAACGCTTTTATCACTTGCGCACTATTCTGCATTAGTGCCGTTCTCAATTTTTCACTCACACACGTTCTCTGTAGTGTTCTTTTCTTTTTTTAATTTTCGATACACGGATCATCTTTATATTCAATATAGTGATTTTTCAAGTATTCATTTTTTTATTTTATTTTAATTATTCAGTAATGTTTCACGGCAGCAGCGTGTATTAATCACATTGATATCAGTGATGTTTTTAATACCAAGACTTCAATTTTATTAGAGAAAAGATCTTTTTATCGAAGATAAAACACACATTTCCTTATATCTAAGGCAGATGCTTTCGCGTATGGTCTTCAGTAGTGAAAAATGGTTGACATACCTTCAATGAAAAATAGGCTAAACTTGCAAATCGGTCGGAAAATTAAAACATATTACAGGGTGAAACATAACAAAACAGAACCCAAATTATTTATTTATTCTCCCATTAAACTAACCTTAAACCCCAACCCTAACCCACCCCTAGTTAAAATTAAGCTTTATTACAAAATTTGTAGGTTCTATTTTTTCTGAGTCACCTTGTATACAGGGTGACCCAGAAAAAACAGAACCCAAATTATTTATTTATTTTCCATTAAACTAACCCTAACCCTAACCCCCCTAGTTAAAATTAAGTTTTATTACAAAATTTGTGGGTTCTGTTTTTTTCTGAAAAATAGCCTTGAAAATTCTTTTAGTAGTGCGGACCACCTGTGAAAGAGCCATGTCTCACGCGGCCCACGTCTAGATAAAAGTGGCCTAATTTAGATGTACAATTGTAAATAATTAAAAAAAAAAAGCAAAAGCCTATTGTCAGTATCAGCCAAACAACAGGGAGTCTATCCTGTTTTCGTTAGCGCTAGACTGGGGAGATTGTTTTAGCTGAGGTGGAGCGCTACACTTACCATCAGCTACCAGATGCTCTTTTACCGCACAGAACAGTTTACCCACGCTGTGCTACTCATGCACCGAGTTGTCGAGGACCGTTATCAAGCCAGGGACATTGCGATTCTTAGGCGAATGCTCTAGCGACGGAGCTAACTGGCCCTGTATAACAAACAATTGTATTGATACCTTGTTACTCGTGTGCCTTTTATGAACGATGCAATATTTGCTAGCTATATATATATATATATATATATATATATATACACCAACCAACACACGAGCAGGATGCGACACTAGGTCAATTTCTTAAGCGAAATTTAACAGGTTTGAATTCAGTTTTCCTTCTCCTAGACTGGTTACCTAGCCATGGTTAAAGAGCCCAGTCTGCCCTACTATTTACCCATAGCTGGAGGGAGAACTGGATTCATACCTTTCCCAAGGGAATTAGCAGCATGTGAAATGCAAACAGCTTCATCCAGGAATTGAACTCGGGTCGACGTTTCCATTTCCTACGACTCTAACCATTAGACCACGCGCCTCCTATATATTTGCTAGCTTATATGGCTATATTCTCTTAGCCTTTTCTTTTTTAAATGAATTAGATTTATGGGATCATTATGTATCCCTTTTTCACCTATCATCAATTTCATATAGTGATTTTGAAAAATCTTATTAACAAGTAAGCAGCATTGAAATATATCTTGAGCATCATCGCCATAACATGGAAATAAAAACATAAAAAAATTAAGACGAACGGAGAAACGAAACCTCCGAAAGGAGAATGGGGGAGATTGGTTAATAAATGTAAAATATGATTGATGATGGTAATAAGTAAATGGCAATAAAAACACAACTGGTTATGAGGTGGTTTTAAAAAAAGATGGCGAATAAGGAAGGAAGGAAGAGATGGCGGGTAAATGGTTTTTCGGGAAATAAGCAATAAGGATAGAATATTTGTTGTTTGTCAGTCTTGCAACAATTGCCATCTGTAGTTTGTCGCTAAGGTTTCGTAAAGGTTGATTTTCTCTTCATTCAACAGAAATTTCTATCTTACATATATACAAGGTGTGTCAAAAAATGTATCGAGATTTTTGTACTTTTTGACACACCTTGTATTCTGAAAAAAAAAAAAAACGTTCCATTCATTGTTCATTTCTATCTTGGTAAATACAGTTTCAATCTCGATACTTTTATGACACACCTTGTATATAGGGGTCGGTTTAGCTCAGGCGGTAGAGCACCGCCTAGTAATCCCAAGGTTCTGGGTTCGATATATATATGCGTGTATATATATATATATATATTCCACTATTTACTATGAGGAACTATACCAGAAGTGTGTGTGTATGTATGTATGTGTGTGTATATATATATATATATATATATATATATATATATATATATAAAATTAAGATAGCGTGGACATGGAGTTAACGGGCCTGGTTACTGACAGTTTCTCGCTTATGCAATCTTCATACTGAATATATGAAATGGAACTTAATCCGACAGTGTGAATTTGATATATTGAAAAAACAAAAAATGTTTACAAATGCATGGGATCATCAGGAGAGAATGTGCAAACCGTTTCGGGGCCTTCCTCCCTACGGTTTTAAAAAGCAACATCGCCCCCCCCCTCACTGATGTGAGGAGAATTCTGCATCGACCGCACGTGGATGCATATTGGGGGGGCTGATGTTGGTTTTTAATGTTTTAAAGTAGAACCGATTATTGTTTCAAATCTTTTTATCTGAATCTTCATTAGCCTTTTGATTTTCTAATATATACATTTAAACTTAAATACTTAATATATTTGCTAGTATATATAATGTACAAAAGAAATATGCATTCGTGTTAATGTACACACTCACTAATGTTTAATGTTTACATTTGTTTTATACTTTATGATGAAATATATATATATATATATGTGTGTGTGTCTGTCTATGTGCGCGCGCATGAATATTGCTTTTGATTTTTTTGTTTTGTTTTTGTGTGTGTGTGTGTGTGTGTGTTAAAAGATTGAAGTAAAATCGGATTATTTATCCAAGTGAACATTTTGCTCCATCCATGTCAACTTTTCAATCTTAATAATTGTCATTTTCTATAATTAACTACAAAATGCAACTGACATTAAATTGAGGCCATATTTAACGAAGAATTTTTTTGGTAAACAAACTCTTGGCCAACGTCTATATTTATTTATTTACTTATATTTGCTTTTAATATTTTATAGATCTCTTTCATAGGTCGGTAGGTAGTCTGTGTGAAAAGGATTTTCTCATATTTTATATATGAACCATTTCATGTCCACCTTTTTTTATTGAGACCTTTCAACGTTATAAATGGGTGTTATTTTTTTTCTCGAGGAGTAAAGTATTTATGGGAGAGTGGTTAGTCCAAGTTTTTACTTAGCTATGATTTTCAATCTATCATTGAAGCATAAGTGATAAGACAGTGGGATGTCCCTGTGGCATAGTGGCTAACGTGCTGGACTGTGGCATTGTAGAAAGCGAGTTCAAACACCAGTCAAGCTATTACGTTCATTTTCGGACTAATACACTTGGGGAAAAATATGACCACCTTCACCTTCAAGTTATGAGTTTAGATAGTACCACTACTGTTCTTCTACAAGGATGGTATTGGCATTAAATATCACACGAAGGTTGATATGCCATTAAACAAAGAAACCAAACCTAGTGAGACTTTTTTTTTACTTCGACTTTAAGGTGACTGATGGTGCAAGGGAAAGTAGATTCATGCCTTTCTCAGAGTATTAGAAGTACTGAGCTTTAACTAGCATTCACGCTGCAAATTCCATTTTCCTTGACAATAAACATCATTTCCCATACATTCTGTCATATATGAATACACTGTCGCTGCCGACACTCTAGTTGGAACACTAATTGCCAGAGAAGGAAAATGACCGACCTCCATTTTGTAGGAATAGAGGTACCGTGCTGCTTGGATTAAAAGACTTACAATCCCAGATTGGCCTGGTGCGCACTGTGAGTTTCAAGCAACTCCGTATTTTTCTTAGAAGAACGTGTATTACGGATAAGTAATACTCTTTCGTTTATCTTTATTTCTGCTTCCTTAATGTATCTAATTTCGTTTGTAATTAAATACATATTATATATTAAGTTGTTCTATTATTTACACTATGTACGTGTGATGTTACAAGACACTCATATACCTTATATAATCGTGTGTGGTCCACATTTTGGAGATTTCATTTTTAAACAGAGTATAGACATCGACCTATTCCGTGCGTGATAATTTTGTGAAACTATTGATAATTTTGTGTAGGTTTTTTGTTTTTGTTTTATGGCATATCAACCTGCGTGGGTTATTTTATTTCCAAGCCATTCTTCTTGTAGAAGAATAGCAGGGGTACTATTTAATCTAATTTAGGTTGAAGGGAGTTATACCTTTCCCAAGGGTATTAGTCCGAAAGTGAACGCAATAGCACAACTGGAATTCGAACTTGCTTATGTCCTAGTCCAGCACGTTAACAATTACGCCACGGGACCCCCCATGCTTTTTTTTGGGTGGGTGGGTATTAAAACACTTGCAGAATTATTCTAATAACTGAAATCTTGATTTTCTTGTTCACATAGTTCGGCTGTCGAATTACCCGGCCTTCTTCCACAGTGTCAGAGATGCTGATACGTACGCATGCGGTGTTTCTGACGCATACAAATCTAAAAGGACGCAGTAAAATCATATCCATGCGTCCCAGTGTTTTTCTTTTTTTCTTCCCTCACCATTTCAAGCTAACTATAAATACATTTCAATATTTTCTTAGAAACGAATTACACAGGATAGGTTACAAGGTATTAGTTAGACGGCTTTAGTTTGGACCCATAAATTTTCCCGGGGACTCATTCAAAGCAAATATGCTATCAAAAAGCTATCAGCATCACTGCAGTGTAATATGTACCTTTGTAAGAAAAAGAGTTGTGGAGGTCTCTCTCTACCAAAAACTTTACTTTTTGTTCATATTTGGAGTTCTGTTAAGATCTAAGCGAAATTCAATTTCACCTTGTTTTGTTTTTTGAGTAGCATACGCTATGATTTGAATATATATTAAAGCTATGATAGTGAATAACAACAAAAAGATATATCTGAATAATTCCTAGAAACAATAATTTTGTAAGGTTGAAATTCAAAACATAAAGGGAAAAACAAGGGAGCAAACATTGGCACTATAAAATGATAGAAAGACTAGGGAAGAGACATTGGCTCCAAAAAAAGATTTCTATAAATTAATAATATTGTGACCATATATCAAGAGGCGACATATATATATACGGGTATGTATTTATCAACTTTAGCTAGATGGAAACTACACAAAGATGCTGCGTGCTGTCTTGAACAAATCCTGGAAGCAGCACCTCACAAAAAAACATTTATACGGCCACTTACCTCCTATCACATAAGCCACCCTATTAAGGTGATCAAGACATGCTGAACAAAGCAAGGACGAACTCGTAAGGGACGTTCTCCTGTGGACACCTACACATAGACACATCAGTATAGGCCGATCAGCAAAAACCTACATCAATCATTTCTGTATGGATACCAGATGCCGTACGGAAGACCTGCTAGGATCGAAGACCGATTATGATAATTTATCAACACCTCCGCACAAGCAGGATATGACAAAAGGTAATTGAACAAGTTTGAATTTAGTTTCCTTTCTAGGACGGTTGCCATGCCAAGATTCTAGAGTTCAGTCTGCTCTAGTATTTACCCATAGCTGGAGGGAGGGGAATATTTGGATTCCTACTTTCTCTAAGGGTATTAGTGCTGGGTGAAATGCAAGCATCCTCGCCAGGATTTGAACTCTGGTCGCCGTGTCTATTTCGTAAGATGATAACCATTACACTTGAGCGCCTCCTGTACATATGTAGACGTTTGCCAGAAGGGAAACTCTGAATTCAAACCTGTTCAACTCCGCTTAAAAATTGACCTTTGTGTCAGATCTTTACATCTTCATGCAGTGATGCTGATAACTTTTTGATTTAGTGCGTCCTTGGACGCACGTATTTGCTTTGAATGAGTCCCACTGGAAAATTTATGGGTACCAACTAAAGCTGTCTAACTCCTACTTTGTAACCTATCCTGTGTAATTCGTTTCTAAGAAATTGTTGAAATGTATTTACACTTAGCTTGAAATAGTGGGGGAAGAAAAAAGAAAAACACTGGGACGCATGGATACGATTTTATTGCGTCCTTTTAGATTGTTGTGCGCCAGGGACACAGGACGCGTACCTATCAGCATCTCTGTTCATGTATATCTACTGTATTTGCATCCCTGTATAATAGATTTGAAACGAGGAGTCTAAGCATTATACTATATCTGATGTGATGGTAGTATGAATGGGAGGCTGAGACCTAATAATTCTTCCTCCTTTTAAGATACATTGCTGTTCGGTTTCTTTATATCTTAATGTGAAAGTGCGTGGTGTAATGGTTAGTCATAGGAAATGGACTCGTTGATCAGAGTTCAATTTCTGGACGAAGCTGTTTGCATTTCACATGGCGCTAATAACCTTGGTAAAGGTATGAATCCAATTGTCCCTCCAGCTATGGAGAAATAGCGGGGCAGATGGGTTCTTTAACCATGGTTAGGTAACCAGTCTAGGAGAAGGAAAACTCTGAATTCAAACCTGTTAAGAAATTGACCTTGTTTCGCATCCTGCTCGTGCGGAGGGGTTGGTAAATAATATATTCCTTGAATGTCTGATTAAATGTCAATTGAAAGTAATATTTTGCAATCATTTCTGTTAATTAAAGAATTTTAATCTAACGTTTCTATTTTCTTTTATTTTTATTTCATTTTCTAAAATCATATTAACTTCTGCTTATTACAGATTTCATTTTTAAAGAAAGAAAATAATGATTCTTTTTCTTTCGTTTTTCGTTCGTTGTGTTTTGTTTTTTGAAGCAACCTGAAAATTAAGATTAATGTTGGTGCGCCCATTTTGTCCTCGTAATTTTTCTTCTTCTCCTCTATTGAGGCAAACAAGAGAAGAGAATGTTTGTTAAACACCTGCTTATGTCTTTCGCTAAAAAGCATTTATGGAAATATTTTCGTAGAATCTGATTTTCAATTTGGTTCCAACAAGAAAGAAAAAAAAGAAAGAAAAGAAATGCCGCACTAAGAAATTTATGAGGGATTAAAAGGGAAAGAAAATTCCCAGCCCCTACCCCCCCCCCGGAAAATAAAATAATTAAAATAAGATAGCGTGGACATCAGAACACCTGGTTACTGATAGTTTCTTGCCTATTGTCTGAAGATCGCATAGACGAGAAACTGTCAGCAACAAGATGTTGACTCTGTCCACGATACCTTAACTCAAATATAAATGCACTATCAATTATATTGTGCACTACCTGCTTAGAAATATAGCACTCATATTATCCATATATATATATATATATATATATATATATATATATTTGTATATGTATAAGTATTAACTTACCGGTGGGTATAAGAACGATCGTTGGAAGCGCACAATATCCAGAGGTTAAGGTTGAGAAAAAACAAATACAAAGTGCTCAATACAATGTAGAGCATAAATTTATTTAAGAATGGAAATGAGTAACCTACTCGAGTTTCATCGATAGATTCTTCAGGGTTACTTTTAAATTAATCGAGTTTACGATTAATCTTTGGTGTTATAAACATGCCCGTTGGAATGGGACTTGATTAATTTAAAAGTAACCCTGAAGAATCTATCGATGAAACTCGAGTAGGTTACTCATTTCCATTCTTAAATATATATATATATATATATATATATATATATATATATATATATATAATCTCAATCCCTCCGTTACGAGTAAGATGTAACACAAGGTGAATTTCTTAAGCAGAGTTTCACAGGTTTGAATTGAGTTTTCCTTCTCCTAAACTAGTTGCCATATCAAGTTTAAAGAATCCTGTCTGTCCTACTATTTACCTATAACTGGGGTGGGGGGAATATTTGGATTCATACCTTTCCTAAGGGTAGGGCTAGTCTCGCAGTTCCATTACTACTGAATAACGAGTTCGATCCTTGCTGGATGCATCATACTTATGACATTGTATCGCATCATACCCGTGGCAAACAGATTGGATAAATACCTACCATTCTCAAGGGTATTAGTGCTAAGTGAAATACAGTCTAATCCAAGATTTGAACTCGGGTCGACAAGTCCATTTTCTAAGACGATAACCATTACACCACGCATCTCTACATTGAACTTGATCCGGGGAATATTTATGTATGTATCTTAATCCTCTGGCCAGGTACAAGGTCATAATGAGCACTTTATTGAGGCCTAAACTGTCTATTTTGCTAATGACCTGACTCTTCGGTAAGGAAAAAAGGTCGGGGCACTGCGTTCAGTAAAGAAGGTGAAGCTGATGCTCTTCTTGGGCATGAAAATGTCCATCACTATTGATTTCTTTGAAAAGGGGGAAACTGTAAATAGTACTTCCCAACCCCTTATGAAAAATTCGACTCATTTATTAAATGACCCTCATACTTACACTCACGTTGTCGTCTAAAAGACACCTGAAGATCGATAACGTGAACCTCTGAGTCGTGAGTCTTTTTTTCCTGTTTAATTATATTATTTTATATTTATTTATATTACTCTGCATTTTCGTGCATACGGACACTGTAAAGATTTTACGAATTAGAAAACGCTGTTGCGTAGGGCTCAGTCGAGTTGTAGTAGTAGTCGTCGTTAGCTCAGAGGAATAACCTACGAAAGTCGTATAGTCGAAAAGGGGTTGTTTATTATTTTTCTATGCTCGTGAGTTCTTTTTGAGAGAGGGAGAGGGCGGGTAAGCTCAAGCTGCTCTATCGTAAATCACGTTCATGCGCGCTGGTCCTTGCCAGCCTTGACACGTCACTGTGGGACCCCCAAGAAACCCACGTCTGCCTCCGACGAAAGCCCAGACGAAAAAAGACCGATTTTTCTTCTTCTGTTTGTTGTCCCGAGGGTAGGGGAAGGGTCACATCTGCTTCCGCCTTCCGCAGAAAACCTGGGACTTCCGTTTTTATTTTTTAAATCTAGTTCAGGGGTCAATGGCTGGCGCCCGTTGAGTGTTTACAATTCCAAACTTTAACCTCTTTTTGTTATTTTTTTTCTTCTCTTTCTCCAGAAATATGATTGCCGTTCTCTTTTCAATCCCCAAATTTCTCCGCATTACGTTACAATGCTTTTAGCCTTAGTTTTTAAGCATAATCATGTGTATATTTCTATACACGCATACCAATTTGTTACCTTAAAGATAGAAAAAAAAATAACATGTTTTTTTAAGCAATGCCTCCTTTGTTGTAAGTGCAGAAATTTAATTGACGTTTATAAAGAAAATCAACTTACCATATCAAGCCATGAACATAGTGATCCACCCTCTATATAAAAACTCTCTCCCCCCCTCCTCCCTCTCTCCATAAAATAGTTTATATAAATACATGTTTACATATGTACATATACACTCCCACCCACCCTCGCACGTATATGTATATGATGTAATTTATTTCTCTTGTTCATATACCGTATCTACTTGTGAGTCATGCGACTTTCTGAGATCTAAATTGAGATATTTTACAGCTGGGAATTATAGCCGCACCAGTTGGCCTAGGCCTAGCCTTGACCAACTATTCACCTACAAAGTTTATATGGCGTGACTCATGAATATTAGACTCAGAAAGTAGCATGATTCGCTAGTATATCGTGGATGATGTCAGTATTCCCCCTCAAAACAAACAAAAAAAAAAGATCTCTGAACTTTTTAGATGAGGCTTGATAATTTGGATTATTTGGACTATTGTCCTCATCTGTCTCCAGTGTTGGCCACTATATACATGGAATACTTTGAAGAGATTGGCATTAGGATATACACCACTAAAGACGTCAATGTTGCTTAGATACGTGGGTGGCACATTCATTCTCTAGCCCCATCAGGAACATGTTCAAATACTAATGGATCATGTGAGCTCAATCCGTCCATATATACAGTTCACAATGGAGAAGGGGCGAATTGTCCTTCCTAGATGTGTTAATTACTTGCACAGGGCAATGATTCAGTTCGTCCGTGAATCGAAAGCCTGCCTTCACCGGACAGTGTTACGTTTTTCAGGGCCATTCCTTGGCCTTATAGCAGAAGCGCTTATCTGGTGGAATTGGATCCTTGATAAAGAGTCAGTTGATAATGTGAATCCTTTGGTTACTAAAGATAGTGAATCCTGGTGGTAAAGATCCGGCAATCCTATGTCTGTCCGTCCTCACAGAGTGCAGTTTTAATTATGACCAATGTGAGGGGGTTTAAGTATTCTTTCAGGCCAGTAGTATTGCTAGGGATTGGTTACAAGAGTCAATCACTTGACCATGGCTAGTCTATAAATCTAAGTGGGTATTTATAGCACATCTTATATCAAAACAGTACCTCAACTTCAACTCCCACCATCCATACAACGTAAAGAAAGGAATCGTCCGTTGCCTACAACACAGGGCAAAAGCCATCAGCAGTGATGAGGTATATCAGAAGGAAATGTGTTATATACCCCTCACTCATGTTGCGGGTATATAAACAGTTCTTTAACAGAGAGGGAAGAGAGATAGACAAGTAGAGAGATGCTATGCATAACTTACTTTCTTCTCTGGCCGTTCGTGTAGCTTCTTTCTATTTCGTTGGTTATTCGTCTTTGATTCATTTCTTCTTCTTCTTCAGTCTTTTTAGCAAGACATGCATCAACCAACAACACCATGTTATTTCTTTTAAAGACTTTTATTCTTAACTAAGTTTTCATTTTTTTTACTAACTACAGCGCGCGTGCAAGGTGAGTCCAACTAACTAAACAAGAAACGTCTTTCTTGCTTAGGATGCCGCGTCGGAACTGACGAGTTAACTAGCTTTCACGTGATTCGCGAGCTTTCTGTAATATTCCATGGAAAGTGCCGCCCGTGATATGAAAAAGGACCATCCCTGCAGAAATACAGGGGGTTGACAATAATCTATGCAACCACATAGATTATGCAACTAATTGACATCTTAAGGGTTATCCTCCGTCGTAACGATTATCCTGAGAGCATAATATCAGCTACGAGAAATCTGGCTCGCAGGATAGAGGATGATATCCGAAAACTTACCGCTATCTGTCTGCCTTATGTCAAAGACTTGGCTGAAAAGATTCAAAAGATATGTAATCCATATGATATCACTGAATAAAGCTTGTCTTGGCAATGATGAATCCACCTTGACTGTCTTCAGATTAAAACGGCAATTAGAATATTCTTTTATTTGATCTAATCATCTGTAATATTTATATTAAGAACTTTTGAGTGATCATGTCTTGTTGTCCTTCCATTTATGCATTAAAATTAAGCATCCGATTTTGAAGCAGAAGATAAAAGAACACTAGTGGTATTACCGTGTTTCCCTGAAAATAAGACCTAGCGTAATGTTTCAGGATGATTTTTAAAAATAAGCCCTAGTTGAGAGCAGCAGACAGATGAAAGAAATAAGAATTCTTCACAATCACATCATACGATGCAGACACTTGACATCCCCTGA
The DNA here is from genome assembly GCA_023376005.1 of Doryteuthis pealeii. NCBI lineage: Eukaryota > Metazoa > Mollusca > Cephalopoda > Myopsida > Loliginidae > Doryteuthis > Doryteuthis pealeii. Next base: position 62,803,536 of record CM042148.1, on the reverse strand, counting down.
AAATAAGCCCTATTATGTTTTGGAGTGAAAATTAATATAACACCTGTCTTATTTTTGGGGAAACACGTTATTTAAGGCATAGCTGGAGGAATGACGGGGTTCATATCTTTTCTAAGAGTATTAGTCTGAATGTGAATATAAAAACACTACTGGGGTTTAAACTCGCTTACTATGATGTCACAGTCCAGCACTTTAGCCACTACTTAAGATAATTAGAGATAAAGCTATGAATAAAATGTTTACAGCTTTAAAAAAAAAAACATGTTCCATATAAGGAACAGTGGTAGGGAAAAAGTTAATAAAACTGATATTAATAAAATAACATTAGTGAAACAGTTAAATTCTGGGATTTAAACTTTCATCCATTCGCGTGGCATGTTACCCCCCTTCACTCGTTTGTTTTGTTTTGTGGCATATCAACCTCAATGGGTCATTTAATGCCGATAAAGTTTTGAAATAAATCAATTCTTAATGGATAATACAATTTTTTTATGAATACATTTTTTCTATTTAACCCATAGATGGGACCCTAACAGGTACTACCACTCCGGATCAGAGTGGGCCAGGGAGCAATAGTGATGAAGGGGTGCTCCACATTCCCCAAACCTCCAAAACTGGAACCTCACCATCAGATAGTTTAACGTCATTCCCAGGACATGTAGACCCGCAGCCACCGCCTTCTAGCATCCATATGATAAAAAGGGGTTGGGGCTTGCCATAAGGGCAACAGGGTTGGGAAAATCATATAGGTGCTAGGGCTTGATATGACCAGCGATTGATCGGAGGGGGCCTCTCCGACCACCCGTCTAGCCCAAGATACCACTCGTTTGACTGCTGAGTAAGAATAATTGTTAGTATGATCCAACTATCTTGCAATTAGATGTATTATTATTATTATCATTATTATGTTATATAGTAAGGTCACGTGAGTATTAGGAGGAGAGTCCGTACTTCAAGTGAGTTCTGCACAGAGTAATATGTATGTTCTTAAATAGTGGCTAGAACCATCACCACTGTTGAGGTACAGGGAAGATGGGTCATTCCATTATATCATATTATTATTATACTAAAGTTGAGTGAATCAATGATTGTTTGCTAAAAGCTTTTTCTATGAGTGTAGTCCGGGTACGGGTGCTTTCGAACATGTCATTTTCGAGGACGTAAGTATTCCTATATTATGGGGTTCTGGATTGTGTTCATTTTTTAAATACACACATACACTTATATAAAATGATATATTTCTTTGTAGCGCGAAATATATATTTTTCTTGATATCCTAAGACTAAAAACAGATGAGTCTTTGAGATTTTGATTGCACGAATCCAAAAATATCTGAATCGAATGAATATGAAAAGAAGAAAAAAAAACGTGTTTTCGAATATTTTTTAATGTCAATTTTTGTCATTCAAAATTAACTTTGATTGCAACATGATTGATATCTGCTGACCACAAATTTTAATTACAGTAATTAAAAATCTTCCAAAAATAAAGTCGCCATCATAAAAATATAGGATTTGACAAAAATGAGCCAATTTAATGATTACTTAACTGGATAAAAAAACAAACTTAAAATGAAATACATTTATTTACTACAGAAGGTGTTTATAACCAGTCGACTAAGTTCAAAAGTGAAATCTGTTCAGTCACTTAACCGTAACTATAAGTTTTCCTAATTTAGTAGCAGGACCTGTTTTATAGCAGTATGATAATTTAATTAAGTTTTTTCTTCTCATAGACTGATTGCCTAACCAAGGTTAGAGAGCCCAGTCTACCCTACTATTTACCCATAGCCGAAAGGAGAGTAGTTGGATTCGTACCTTTCCCAAGGGTATTAGCACTATGTGCAATACAGTGGTACCTTGAATTACGAGTTCCGCAACTTAGGAGTTTTCCGAGTTACGAGCTGTCACTAGGTCGATTTTTTTTGTTTTGTGTTGAGAACTAAAATTTGAGCTATGAACGAGCTTCAGATACGCTTATGTTTATAAGTTCACTAAAAAAATGTAAGTTTCCAACTTTATTACGCCAAAGAAAATATTATTTACTACCAGCACCTGTGGATATACCAAGTATGATAATTTAATTATTACAACGTTTGGTATGTTTACTTAAGAGCTATTGCTAAATAGTTTAATATATAAAAGTATAATAATCTTCATTTAACTCTGTCTCTCTCAGATTTGATTGATTGATTCTATTCAGTTTTTCTACGGAGATAGCTTTAGGAGGCGCCCGTGTGTAAGGATTATCAGTGAAAGGAAATGGACACGGCGACACGGGTTCGAATCCTTGATACGTCTGTTTTCATTTCACATAGCTAATACCCGTGGGAAATATATGAATCCAACTATTCTCATTCTAGCTGTGGGTAAATAGTAGGATAGACTTAACTCTTTAACCTTGGTTAGGCAACCAGTCAAGAAGGAAAACTCTGAATTTAAACCTGCTTTATAACCGGTAACCGTTCTAGGAGAAGGAAAACTGAATTCTGACATGTTAAACTCCGCTTAAAAGTCAACCTTGTGTCTCATCTTACTTTCGTGCGGAGGGCTTGAGTTAATACATACAAGAGTGGCTTTGACCTTAAATAACCCACGCAAGCTGATACGCCATTAAACAAAATAAACCAAAGGTTGGGGGGTAGGGGTCTTTTTATATCACCCAATGATTTGGGCATATTTTGTCGAGGGAAAGGGGACATCTCGCATTTCACTTGTTGAGAAGTGTAAAGTAAATAAGTTCACACATTGTTGGCGATATGAAGAACATTAGATACTTAAAAGTCGACGTCAGATGTGTTTTCTTTATTTTTTCTTAATTTGTTTTTACTTTTCCCTTTTTTTTCTTTTCTTTATAACACATTTACAAATGTACTTAAAACAAAACAGCGCCTTTTTTTCGATAAAAATTGCTATAAACAACTGCAATTTATTATCAGATAAAAGTATAACATTTTTCAAGGCTTTCTATGATTCCTACAAAGATAGAAAGGAAAACATAACTTTATTATTATGAGTTTTTCTTATCTGTCTTAGCCGGTGGTTCACTGGAGGCTGAGTGACAGCAAATTCTTCAGGTCTCCAGGACTTCTGAGTATTCTAGCCGATCTTAACAATGCTGTAGTTTCATCGATTTCCAATTCACCCAAATTCTTTTCCTCGCCCTGGGGGGGGGGGGGCTTCCAAGAGCACCAATTAGCACGACCTTCACCTTCATGTTCCACAGTTTCCCCAGTTATCTGGCAATGTCCAATTATTATTATTATTATTATTATTATTATTATTATTATTATTATTATTATATGCTTGTTGTGAATAAATATAGTTGTGGTTCTAACTAGAATTGTTTAATTATGTGGCACAAGACCAGAAGTACATTGCGCCCAGTGAGAATCGAACTCATCAAAAAGGACCTTCGAATTCGGCTTGCTAACCATTACACCACGTCAGGTACCGAAACTCACAATAAGCTTATCAGATAGGCGGAGGCGCGTGGTGTAATGGTTATTGTCGCAAGAAATGGACAAGGCGACATGACTTCAAATCCTGGACGAGGTTGTTTGCATTTCTCATAGCGCTAATGTCCCTGGGAAAGGTATAAATCCAACTATTCTCCCTCCAGCTATGGGTAAATAGTAGCACAGACTTGACTCTTTAACCTTGGTTAGGCAACTAGTCTAGAAGGAAAACTCTGATTTCAAACCTGTTAAACTCCGCTTAAGAAATTGACCTTGTCTCACATCTTACTCGTGTGAAGGAGTTAGTAAATATGTATATTAGATAGAGCACTAGACTGGAAATCACGAGTTCAGTTATATTTAGTATTCAGTATACTAGTACATTCAAACTACACGTGCGCCAGACATATAGTAACTCGCAACAGTGCTAAAAGCTCGAGATAGACGGTTCGCGTAATCTTTGCCGTCTTAGGGTATTTTCATCTCATCCCACTTATGAGGGCATGAAACAAGGACATTTTTATGTGGGCCCATCCACAAGCCGAAGCTTATGGATGGTAGGCACAAAAGATGCGTTGATCCCGTCGGCATTCCCCCTTGATGGGGCGTCTCAGGCGTGCAGTATTCAGTATACTAGTACATTTAACTACATGTGCGCCAGACGTACAGTAACTCGCAACAGAGTGCTAAAACCTCGAGGTAGAGGGTTCGCGTAATGGTTCCGTAATCCTTGCAGTTTCAGTAATTACCTCGATGCTCTCAGACAGTCGTGTATAGATAGTCCCGGTCCAGCGCATTCACTCTCTACGAAAGGCACCACAACAATTCAGGTGCTTGAAAATCATGACTTCTTTTACTTCAGAAGGGAATTTGATTTTTGATCACTCATACTACTACAAAATACTTTTTGTATTGCCACCTCCTTTAATTAACATAGCACCATCACATAACCGGTATTTCTACCTTCTTCCTCTCTCCTCAAACAAAAGAGGAATTTCTTGGGTATGAATCTAAACTACATCTGATGACGAGGCTCCAGTTTGGAGATCTGGGAAATGTGGAGTACCCCTTGGTTACCATTACTCCCAGGTTCACATTGACCCGGAGTGGTAGTACCTGTTATGAATAAAATAGATCTAAAAATATTCATTTTCGACAGGACCGTGTGCAAAAAAAAATAAAAAAATAATAATAATAAATAAAAACACTTCTTCAGAAACTACACAAAACATGTCAATATAAACGTTCAATTAATGCAATTACCTAACCTATAAGCATAAAATAACCTCAGATGGGTTGGTTGGCAGCCTTCCGTATACGAGAGACGATGGAGTAGTGTCAAAGTTTTTTTGTTTTTTTTTAAATTTGGGTTGATATGCCGTTAAAAATACTTTTTTTTTTCTTTTCCGTTCGGGCGAAAACTAAGCTTTTTTTAAAATTTTTTTTTTTTTTATAAACAGTATCAATAAAGTTTCATGCCACTATAGTCACTGTATTGTTTTTTATTTATTTAAACTAATCTAAAATAATGCTGTAAGTATAAAGTAACTTATGGAAATCAAACCATTATCTTCTATTTCTCGGAATTTTTTAGATGAACCTTGATAATTAGTATTATTTGGATATTCGGACTATTGTCCTCATCTTCATTGTTATCTGTACAACGTTTCGGCTGATGTGCCATCCGACCTTTCTCTGGTATTTCTTGACGGACTCAGTCCGAGAAGGTTCCCGAGTCCGACAAGAAATACCTGAAGGCCGGGGGCACATTGGCCGAAACGTTGTACAGATAACCATGAAGATGAGGACAATAGTCCGAATAATATTCACTATCTTCTAATAGTCTACAATAGTGACTTAGTAACAATTAGTGTGGCAAGGTAACCTACTCTTGTTATTTTTTAATGGGGGGGGGGGTCATTTATTTACTTATTGTTTGCTTTGTGATTCTCAACCTCATGTATCTTATTCTCCTGCGCCTCAGAATTTTTTTTTTTTTGTAATAATTTGATTTGTTTGATTTTACGGCATGTTATTTTTATGCCAAATACGTTTTGTTGTATTCATTCTTGATGGGTATTCAATTTTTAAAATAATATATATATATATATATATATAAATGTCATCCACAGACACGTGTTTCGGCTTATCAAGTCTCTTCAGTGTGACTAGACATTTGTAAGCTACGTACAGCCGTGATTGAAATCCGATCGGTTCAGTGTCAGTCATCACCTACAGAATGCGAAGGGAATTTTAACTGTTTTAATACACACATCGCTTTGTATATAAAGTCCGCCATGGAGTGCTCCATCCCTTATATAGGAGAGCACTGCGTTATTATAAAGCTGAGCGAATCAATTTTTGTGTCTTAAAGGGTTTTTTACTGTTTAATTTAATGACACGAAAATTATACTAAATTATTTCTTAGTTCTAGGATTGAGTTATGTTTGAAAAAAAAAAATCCATTTTAATTGTTTCTAATTAGTCATAATTAAAAAAAAACTGACCCGTCTCTCACTTCACATTCTGCCTATCACTTTCTCCCTTTCTATGTATATCTTAATTACCTCCTCGTTATATATGTTAGTTTCTCATTTAGAGTAGAGAGTCAGAGAGATTGGAGTGTGCTAAACGTATTTGTATGTCAAATTTCATAAGCAGCGAGCCAGTAGCTTCAACATCTCGGCCCTCAATAAATTTAAATT
>CM042148.1:62782374-62794874 GCA_023376005.1 Doryteuthis pealeii | reverse complement strand
TAGTAACCAGCAACATGGGCAAAACTCTGGGGTCCGTGGAACTCTGAGTTGCTTACTGAAGCTGTTTATGTAGTTGTAAAAAAAAAAAAATTAAGCCTACAGTATGATCTGACACATATCACAAGTATGGAGCATCCAGCGAGGATCGAACTCGTTTTTAAGTAGTAACCAATCTGTGAGACTAGCATGCTAACCATTACACCACGATGTAAAAAACAACAACACATTAGTCTAAACAAAACAATTATTTTCTCTCCCCCATTTTATTTTTGTTATTGTTTTTAACCACCACCGAGTGGGGGGGGGAAACACATATTTTTTATTTGAGCTAAAATATGAATTCACAATTGATCAGTGATGTAAACATTATTTCTTAGAGGGAGAAAGATATAAAAATTGTGTTTTCCCTCTTTTTCTGTTATCATTATTTCTTCTTCAATCTTTCTGAGTTTTTCATACCAGTGTAAGCTGGATGTCTTTCACTGAATTCTGAGTGACAACAGGTCTCCAAGACTCTTCTAACTATTCTAGCCGATCTTAACAATGCTAATGGTTTCAATTCTTTCCCTGGTTTCCGATTCTTCTAGTCTATTTTCTAAACCCTTGGGGACCGTTCCAAGGGCACCAACTACAATTGGTATCACTTTCACTCTCATATTCCAGTGTTTTTTTTTTTTTCCAATTCTCCGCCAAGGTCCAGGTATTTGTCTGTCTTCTCGTTTTCTTTCATCTTCACCCTGTGATCTGCTGGGACTGCAAAAATCTACCAGTTGACAAATTCTCATTTTCTTGTCAATCAATACTTATTATTATCATTTCACTCCTTGTGAGTTTTTCACACAAGTGTAAGCTAATGACCTTTCACTGGATTCCGAGTGACAAGTCTCATCAGGTCTCCAGGACTCTTCGGAGTATTCTAGCCGATTTCAACAATGCAGTCGTCTGGGTGGTCTCAATTCTTCCTCTGATTTCCAATGCCTCTTGTCTGTTTTCTAAACTTTTGGGGGCTATTCCAAGTGCACCAACTACAATTGGCATCACTTTCACCCTCATATTCCACAGTTTTTCAATTCTCTAGCAAGGTCAGGTATATGTCTGTTTTATTATTTCACTCCTTGGGGTTTTTGACACCTGTGTTAGCTTATGGTCTTTATTATTAATAATAAAAAGTGATTTAGATGGATATATTATTTAAAAAAAACTTATTTTGTATTTAACCACAACAATTTTCGCTGGAGTGACCGTTCTTGAGTCTCCCTGTTGTGGGTAACACCGGGTGTTTATAAACTTTAGTTTTGTGACATGCACATGGTGATATGTACATCGTTACATGAGACCCTCTGGAGGCGTTAGGGTCTAACGGTTATTGTAGGAAAAGGACTCGACTGCCTAAGTTCAACTCTTGGTTGGTTACATTTTCACAAAAGCGATAAATCCTGGGGAAACGTAGGTATTTACCAATCTCTTTTGCTACGGTTAGAATGTGACACAAGGTCACAAATATGGGCATCCGGCCAGGATCTAACTCGCTCTTTAGTAGTAATGGATCTGCGAGACTAGCTTGTTAACCATTACACCACGGTGGGACGACCAATTCTTGGGGAAGGTATGCATCTGTCTCTTCTATGGGTAAATAGTAGGGCAGACTGGGCTCTAACCTTATTATGGCAACCGGTCTAAGAGAAGGAAAACTTTGGATTCTAAACTGCTAAACTCCGCTTAAAAATGGCCTTGTGTCGCACCCTGTTCATAGCGTAGAGGTTAGGTAAATACATACATGGGACCCTCTCATTTCTTTTTCTATTCTACCCCCCTCCTCCCAGCGCAAAAACTTTGGTATTGCGCTATTGAATATTTGGGTCCCTTGATTGGACTCGCTTGAATCCGGACCGATGCGAAATTTTCTAGTTAGTATGCAGCCTGAATAGATAAACGAAACATAAAAGAAATATTGATGCCGGCTAAGAATCTAATAATAATAAATAAATAAATAAATAAAAATAGTGATGGTTGGGGAGCAGAAAACATTGCTTCATTTTCAGGTTTAGAACACAAATTTTTTTCTTTTTAATTTAAAAAGATTTGTGTGTGTGAAAGTGTCAGTGATGCTGATAGTTTTTTGATTTAATGCGTCCCGGAACGCACATATTTGCTTTGAATGAGTCATCGGGAAAATTAATTGGTCCCAACTAAAGCCGTCTAACTCCTACCTTGTAACCTATCATGTGTAATTTGTTTCTAAGAAAATATGGCGAATGAAGAAAAAAGAAAAACCCTTGGACGCATGGATACGATTTTACTGCGTCTTATATTTTTGTGCGTCAAGGACGCAGGACGCGTACTTATCAGCATCTCTGAGTGTACTTGAAGTTTTAATGTTACTATCATCAGATTACTTTTTCTTTAACTAGAAATATCAAACGAAAGTGACTTTATTTTTTTTTTAGATGAGGCTTGTATTATTTAGATTTTTCGAACTGTTTACTTCATCGTTGTTATAACAACGTTTCGGTCGATGAACCCTCCGATCTCTTTAGGTGTTTCTTGTCGAACTCGTTAGCCTTCACAGAACTTCGAACCGAACCCTTTATTTAATCCATTGGGGTAGATGGTTCTCATTCCGTTAATCGGTACTATATAAAGTATTCTATGGGCACCTCATGTGGTGTAATTGTTAGTAAGCTAGATTTGCAGACCATTGTTAGTGAGTTCGATTCTCATTGGGCGCTCCATACTTCTGTTCTTTTGCCACATCTAAGCAAAACTTAGTAAATAACTATATTAAGTATTGTTATTTTTGCGTGTAGTCAGGATTGACCCTGCAACCTCCACATGATTTTCCTTTTGAACTGTATTGACTCAACATTTATATCCGTGACACCATGTGTCAAAGTGATTTTATGTTTCTGCATTCGTTTCTTGAAATGTTTTTTTAAGTCGTTAAATATTTTCCTTTCATAGATTTAATTGACTAATGATAACAATAATAATAATGATATTCAAAGTCAGGAGAAATTGCACTGTTTCTTTTTTTTCTTTTTATAGTAGCTTGTGTATTTTTAGATCAACAAACGCAGACAACAATGTAGGTGCGTGTGTGCAACACACACACACACACTCACACTCACTCTCACACACACACTCACACTCTCTCTCTCTCTCTCTCTCTCTCTCTCTCTCTCTCTCTCTCGTTGTTTAATGAATTTACTTTGATAAGTCTCTTATTTTCTTTTTTCTTCTCTTTCTTCTCTTTCTTTCTCTTTTCTTTTCTTTTCTTTTCTTTTCTTTCTTTCTCTTTTTCTCTTTCTTTCTTTTTTTCTCTTTCTTTCTCTTTTTCTCTTTTTCTTTTTTCTTTCTTTCTCTTTTTTTTTCTTTCTTTCTCTTTCTTTCTCTTCTTCTTTTCTTCTCTTTCTTTCTTTCTTTCTCTTTTCTTTTCTTTCTTTTCTTTTCTTTTCTTTTTTTCTTTTTTTCTTTCTTTTCTTTTCCTTTTCTTTCTTTCTCTTTTCCTTTTCTTTTTATGTTTTTCGTGTTTTTTTTCAACTGTTTGTCTTCCTTTTAGCCAGTATTTAAAAAAAATTTACTTTAACTTTTTTAAAGAATAAATTTCTTTCATCTTTATTTTCTTCTCCAATGATCACTTACTTTTGGAATTTTATTTTGAATTTATCTTTATTTATTTATTTATTCATTTATTTATCTATTTTACTTCAGAAACTTAAGTCTTTCAATTAAAAAGAAAATTTCTTTGTCGGTTGAAAGGGGGGAAAAAAGTTGTATATCCACCATGTGCTATTTTTTTTTTCTTTATATTTCTGAAGATTCAGGTTAAATGTTATATTTATGGGAATTCTCTTACTTGTCTTCAGAAAACTTAATTCTAAAGATGAAATTTAAATATATATGGATTTACCCCCTCCCCCTACACGTGTAGGATGTGACACAAGGTCATTTTCTTAAGCGTAGTTTAACAGTTTTAAAATCTGAGTTTTCCTTCTCCTAAACTGGTTGCCTAACCAAGCTTAAAGAGCCCAGTTCACCCTATTATTTACCCATAGCTGGAAGGGGAATAGTTGGATTCATACATTTCCAATGGTATTAGCACTATGTGAAATGCAAACAGCCTCGTCTAGGATTTGAACTCGTTGCGTCGTATCCATTTCCTAAGACGATTAACCATTACACCACGCCCCTCCAACTTGTAAATATTGAACTCAAAATCCTTTACTGTTATTTGAAAAAAAATTGTAATATGAAAATTATTTGTCGGCAAGCTTAGAATATACTGGTTGTATCCCCTACAGTGGGGTAATACCCCTTCCTCCCTAAAATGGGTATTCTGGTTGTGACACTTAACTGTACCTGATGATGAGGCTTTAGTTTTGGAGAATGTGGAGTATCTCTTCATTGCCATTAATTACTGCCAGGTCCACTCTGACTAGGAGTGGTAGTGCTTGTTTGTTAGGGTCTCGATTATGTATCAAATAGAACTGCTTAAAAATTCATGTTCAATAGAGCTTGTGGAGAAAGAAAAAATGTTTAATAACTATACAAAAATGTAAATATTGAATGTACAATGAATGCTATTCCCTAACCACTGGGCATAAAATAAACCTAAACGGGTTGACATGCTGTTAAAATCAATCAATAAAATTATTTCCTTTTTATTCAGGGATTAAGAAAAAAATCTTGGCGCCGCTGTTTGCGTTTCAGATAGCACTAGTATCTTTAGGAAAGATACAAATCAACTATTCTCCTCTCCCTAGCTATGGGTAAATAGAACAGATTGAGTTATTTAACCTTGGTATGGCACTCGGTCTAGGAGAAGGAAAACTGAATTCAAACCAAAGCGACTCTCTCGTTTGTCAAAACTACTTTGAAAGCCCACCCTATCTATGTTTACCCTAGATCCAAACTTTATGCGCTTCGTTGTACCACAAGTGGATAAAAAATTCAAAATCCATTCCAACCATGGACCGTACATATGCAAATTACCCGTTGGGGCTATATTATTTACAATTCAGTCTCAGTATTCAAAAGAAAATTATGACGTGTATTCAAAAGGTATAGAGATTGGAGGTGTAGTTACCAAGACAAAAAGGAACAGTGAATAAAATGTCATTAAAAAAAAACTAACAAAAAAATTAAAAAAATAAAAATAAAAAGAAACACAGTTTCTGTAAATATTAAAATCTTTTCCCAGTTTGTAAATTGATTATACTAAGACAAAAATTAATTGGAAGAATTTCACCTACTGCAAACTGATGGTCTTTTAATATTGGGTACTTTAAAAAACAAAAACAAAACAAAAAAAACAAATTGTGTTCTAAGCTTTGTGCTTTACGAGAAGTGTCTATTGATCAACACCTTTTTGAACATATAATTGCAATAATTTTTTTATTTGAAATGTTTTATCTAAAAAAAATCTTTTTACATTAGTCATCATTAATATTGATAATTTACTAGTGGTTTTTTCTTTCGTATTTTTCTTTTCTTTTTTCTTTCGTGTTTTCCTTTTCTTTGTATGCGTGTGCTATTTTTTAAATTTCTTTATTATTTCTTTCTTTTTTATTTTTAGTCATTAGCAGAAATTTTATTGGGAAATTATTTGTTTGCAAATATCATTTTATCGGAAATGTCGTTAAATTTTAATTGAAACAGTTCAAGAAATGGAAGTTTTTTGAGTTATATCAATTTTATTGTCATCAAGACTTTAACACCGATGACTATTTATCATAACCTGGGCCGGTGCTAGGGTCACATCACACCCCCAAAAAGAAAAAAATAACCCCAAAATAAAACTGTGATATGGGGGCACCTATTTTAGTACATGTTAAGTTTCATAAAGTCGTATCTAAAAAAAAATATACGAAACCCGCCTTTTCTGGGTCCCCAAGCAGACTTGTCTCTCTCTACTTGGAGTGTTCGGTGGGAAGTTGTACACGCTGTCCCTGATCATGACTGTGTCTAACTTTTATTTCTTTTCATCTTCCTACTACAACCTCCCCAACCCCTCAAAAATAAAAGAAACATAAAAAGCTAAAAAAAAAAAAAAAAAACTAAATGGAAATTGATTTTCAAACTAAGATTCTGAATAGTTACATTTCTGTGGTTTTCACTAGTCAAACACCTGTTGAAGGTTTTTAATGTTTTGTTGTTACAAACTGAACGACTCTGTTATAGCAAAATACCAAATGTGCTAGAAATGACAGCACCTGTTCTTAATTCAAAGTGTGTGTGTGTTTAAGTGAAGCCTTGATTTTAAGGTTACAAAATCATTAAGTTTTGGTTTGCTTTATTTGCCTAAAAATTTTTAGGCTTGATAATTTGTATTATTTAGATTTTTTCGGGCTGTTGTCCTTATCTTTATTGTTATATACACAAACGTTTCAGCAGATGTACCCTCCGACCTTCACGTGTTTCTTGTCGAACTCGGTAGCCTTCACGGAACTTCGAACCGAACCCTTTATTTAATCCATTGGGATAGATTGTTCTCATTTCATTAACCATGACAGGGTACAAGTGTTAAGTGTTGGTTTACTTTGTTTAACGGCATACCAACCCTCTGGGTTATTTAATGCTAAATCCCTTTTTTTTCTTTTTTTATATATAAGGTTTGTGTGGGAATAGATTGTTGGGGAATATTTTATTTTAAAACAAATTGTTAGAGTGCGAGACAACAGTTGGTAATCAATTTTACTTTACAGGTGTGTTTTTTGCTCTACAGGTGTGTTTTTCTCGATAGTTTCGTAGACGTGACGTTTTGTTTTTATTCATTCTTGTTGGGTTTTCAATTTTATAAAACTCATTTCTAAAAATCTTATTATAATGGAGATTGTGCATTTGTCTGTCTGTAACCGAAACTATATTACTACTCAAGTCACTATTTCCTTATTTATTTACGTCGCATTCTTCATGATTTTATTTCTATCTAAACCGCAATTATAAATAAAATTGTTTTACATCATTAATGCTGTTAACCATATCTACATGTGAATAACGTGCTATTGTATTTATATATACAACATAATAGCAGTTTACAGTGTGAACGGGAAGGCTAATTTGCATATTGATATTGAAAATTTGATTTTAATAAAATGTACTTAGTATTATTGATTTCTAATTGTTTGGTTTTGTCTTAATGAATATGAGCAAAAATCTCTTCAATAAATCTTAAAAGAAATCCATTAGCAAGAAAAATAACTCCTTTTATTCTTTACTTTCTATTTTAACTAAATAATTAAATTAAGAAAATTTAGCAATGAAATACGAGACTGATGGAAGAGTAAGTTTCAGTTGTTCTATTTTCGATTATACACCCCACTATTTCAAATCTTTTTATCTGCATTCTTATTTAGCTTCATTAGCCTTTCTAATTTAATATATATTAATTACAATAAAACTTAAATAGTTTCATCCGAAGGGTGCGTATGTTTGCTAGTACATTAAAAAAAAACTATTTAACTCATAAATGGGGCCTTAACAGGTGCTACCACTCCGGATTAGGGTGAACCTGGACCCTCAGTCACCGCCGAGAAGATACATAATAAAAGGGTTGAGGTTTGCCATTAGGGCAGTTGTGTCGAGACAATCATATAGGTGCTAGGCTTGACGTGACCGGCCGATTTAATCGAAGGGAGCCTCTCCGACTGCCCGTCTAGCCTAAGTAAGGACCAAAGTGCAGTATTGCATGCAATAGACTGCTCAGACACCAGCATTACGTCCTTAAGCATCACGGGTCGCCACTCACGGCCAACAGGTCACCCACTAAAAGCAGCTGTATGACTACTTACCTCCTATCAAACAAACCATCCAAATAAACAAGACATGCTGGACAAGTAAGGACGAACTCATAAGTGACGTTCTGCTGTTGACCGCTACACATTGGCACATCGGTGTAGGCTGACCAGCAAAAACTTACATTGATCATATATGTGCGGATACTGGATATCATGCGGTAGACCTACCAGGAGTGAGACCGATAGGTACGGGTGGTGTGTGTGATGGGAATCCGTGCTGTCCGGACGACCTGAAGATGTTGAGTTATTATAGAAATATTTCAACATTTGCATTATCCTCTTTTTATATATATAATATATATATATATATATATATATATATATATACTGCTTTCTTGAACTGGTCTCTTGTTTCATTTTTGCTGTGTTGAAAGTGGATAAAAAAGAAAACAAAAAACGGGAAGGTTAATTGGTTTGACCTGAAAATTTCTCTTATATAACTAATACTTGCCAAACTTGATATACTTTGTGTGTATAATATATATATATATATATATATATATATATAATTTACCAACCCCTCCGCATGATCATGGTGCGACACAAGTCAATTTCTTAAGCGGAATTTAATAGGTTGAATTAAGAGTTTTCCTTCTCCTAGACTGATTACCTAGCTATGGTTAAAGAGCCAAGTCTGCCCATAGCTAAAGAGAGAATTAGATTCATACCTTTCCCAAGGGTATTAACGGCATGTGAAATGCAAAGAACTTCGCCCAGGAATTGAACTCGTGTCAACAAGTCCATTTCCTACGACTCTAACCATTACACCATGCGCCTGTGTATACTCTCTCACTCTCTTTCTCTCTCTCTCTCTCTCATTTACTCACTTACTCACTCACTTACTTGATGTGAGTATAGAACTGGTGAAAGGGACCTAAATAAAATATTCAAAATGTATTTAATCTAAAACTTTTTTTTTTACTCTTCAAAATAATTTTGTCAGGAGATTTACATATGTTTTAATATGGTTAAGCTATTTGGAAGTAAGCCTTCATTACCTTTGCTCACACTCTGATCCGGAGTGGTAGTACCTGTTGGGGTTCCATCTCTGGGTCAAATAGATCTGTTTTAAAATTATTTGTATTCGATATGAACATAATGTTTTTTTGTTAAACTGTTCTGTTGTTTCCTGTTTACTCTGTTGAAAGTGGATCAGGAAGAAGAAGAAGAAAAAAAAAGGAATAAAAACTGGACACTTAATAGATTGGCCTGAATGTTTCTATCATATAAGTAGTGCTTGGTAAACTTGATATACCTTCTGTGTATGTGTGTGCATATGTATGTATATATATTAAATACACAGGTATATATATATTACAGCCGTTAGAAAGGTCACATCCAGTTTATAGGAGAGCCTTGCCATTTTAAGCTTAATTTACGACCGACAATCAAATTTTTATATATACATACACGCGTGCGCGCACACACACACACATATATGTATATATAAACGTACACGCACACGTGTATGTATATATATACACGCACACACACACATATATGTATATATACATATACACACACACATATATGTATATATACATATACACACACACACATATGTATATATATATATACACACACACATGTATTTATATACATACACACACACACATGTATTTATATACACGCACACACATATATGTATATATACACGCACACACACATATATGTATATATACACGCACACACACATATATGTATATATACACGCACACACACGTGTGTGTGTGTATATATATATATATATATATATATATATATATACACGCACATACACGTGTGTGTATTTATATATATATACACACACGCACACACATGTGTATGTATATATATATATATATATATATATACACACGCACACATGTATATGTATGCACACATACACACACACATGTGTATATATATATATATATATATATATATATATATATACACGCACACATGTATATGTATGCACACATACACGCACACATATATTCATATATACACGCGACACACACACACACACATATACATATATATATATATATATATATATATATATATATATATATATATATATATACACATACAATTGATGTGAAATAGTGTGGGACTGTGGGGTGGAAAGGTACTCAAAATAAGCCAACCAATGTGCATAACTTTATCTTTCCAAGATTAAGTTTAAGATACGCTATGTATTTATAAAATTTATGTCCCAAAATAAATTTGATTTTCTTTTGGGAGATTTATTTTCAACCACCAACTCCAAATACTTTTAAACCTTTCTACTGGCTTGATTGAACAAACAACCAAGGTTTACTTCTAATGATTTTCTTTGCTTAATTCTTTTTTTTTCTTTCTCGTGTTGCTTTTCCAGTTTTCTTTATTGTTTGTCCCTCTTCTCATTTTCCATCTCTTCTTCTTTTTAAACGAAAAAAAACTTAAAACCAATTGTATTTCCTTTAGTGATGTTCTCATTTATACATATCTGAATTTAGAGTTTATCTTAGATATTTAAAATCTTCTTTGAAATATTTATTCAGTTATTTTTGCAGTAATTTTTCTTTTCTTTTTTTCCTTCCTTTTCTTGCTGTGCTTAAATCCAGTGTCTGTATGGTCCTGGTTAAAAGCTCAGTAAGTAGTTATTTTCCTCGCATCCCACGTATGTGGGTTTGACACAAGGTTTTTTTAATGTGGGACCACCCATGAGCGGAGACTCATGGGATGGTATGCGTTGATCCCGTCGGCATTCCCTCTCGATGCGGGCATCATCAGGCTTACCCCAGCCCTGCCCCTTTATATCAAGGGGCAGGTGTTGCCTGGTGGTAGATCTCCCAGGGATCTACGCCGTTAATTATTTAACCGGTCCAGGGCCGAAGCCACTGGACCACATAGCCGAGGGTCGATGTCAAGTAAGTACAGTAAGTAAGTCTGGCCTGTTTACTAAAACTTATCTCCAGTCCTGCCGGCTAGAGCTTTAGAATACACCAACTGCGCCTCTGCAGAAGGGTAAGCCCTCTCCCTAATGGGGGTCACCTATTGGCCGTGGTGGCGACCCATGATGCTTAAGGATGGAACCCTTACTTAGGCCAGACGGTCGGTTGGAGAGCCCCCCTTCGATTAATCGGCTGGTAACGTAAAGCCCTAGTACCTATATGATTGTCCCGACCCTACTGCCCTTATTGCAAGCTCTAACCCTTTTTATCTTATATCTGCTATAAGGCGGTACCTGAGGGTCTTAGTGTCCTGGGTATGACTTTAAACTTTATCTGCTGGTGAAATTCCAATTCTAGAACTCTGGAGAATGTGGTGTACCCCTTTATCACCATTACTCCCAGGCCCACTCCGATCCGGAGTGATAGTACCTGTTAGGATCCCATGTATTGGTTTAATAAAAAAATGAGTTTAAAGAATGTGTTTAAAATAAAAATGTTGAGTATCCATCAAGCATAAATAGAACAAAACGTCTTCGGCCTGACATAATCCAATAAGAGTTGACATGCTGTAAAATCTAACCAACCCTGGTTGCCTTTATGGCAAACCCCCAGTTCTTTTTATTATATGTACTAGAAGATGGTGGCTGAGGGTGTTAGTGTCTTTGGTATCCATTATTCTCAGGTCCATTCTGACCTGGAATGGTAGTACCTGTTAGGGTTCCATCTATGGGTTGGATAGAAAAAAATGAATTTTATAAAATTGAGTTTAAATTTATAAAATTTAATAACCATCAAGATTGAATAAAACAAAATGTCTTCGGCATGAAATAATCCAATAAGGGTTGACATGCTGTAAAATCCAACAAACCACACCAAAACTTTTCTCGTTCCTCAATCATAGGGCGCCTCCGATGGTGTAATAGTTTGCCAATTAACCTAGCAAGCCATTACTAGTTAGTTTGAGCCTCACTAGTTGTCTCATACACGTAGTATTGTGCAACAATTAAGCAAAGGTTAGTAAATAACTACCTTTTTTTTCTATCTGTTTATCATTATCTGATATGAATACTTTTCCAGAGATGCTGATAGGTACGCGTCCTGCGTCCCTGACGCACAAAATATAAAAGGACGCAGTAAAATCATATCCATGCGTCCCAGTACTTTTCTTTTGTCTTCTCCCTCCATTTCAAGCTAACTGTAAATTCATTTCAATAGTTTCTTAGAAACGAATTACACAGGATAGGTTACAAGGTAGGACTTAGACGGCTTTAGTTGGGACCCATAAACTTTCCCGATAACTCCTTCAAAACAAATATGTGATTCCAAGGACCCACTAAATCAAAAAGCTATCAGCATTACTGGTCTAGCAGTACCTGTAGATATACCACAGTATAATTTGATCATTACAACATTGATATCTTTACTTAAGAACTGTTGCAAAATAGTTTAATATGTAAAACGTATGATAATCTTGATTTAAATCTCTCTCTCTCTCTCTCTCTCTCTCTCTCTCTCTCTCTCTCTCTCTCTCTCTCTCTCTCTCTCTCTCTCTCTCTCTCTCTCTCTTTCTTTTTTTTTCTTTTTTTTTTTCTTTCTTTCTTCGATTGGAACAGATTAGCGTTATCGTTTCTGCACATTCACCTTTTATATTTTGCATTTCATCTTGAACTATTTGGATGGTCTAACTTTTTTTAACCAGAAGCTGTTGCAAGATGATAACGGGCGTACTTTTAAGGAACACGAATATTAATTAATGATTGATATTTGCATTGAATAAATCTAA
>CM042148.1:62737374-62777374 GCA_023376005.1 Doryteuthis pealeii | reverse complement strand
AGCTGTGCTTAGTTGTGGCACAAGGCCATGTATATTGGGCACTCGGTGAGATACGAGATGTAAGCTCGTTTTTATGTTAGATAGCACAGAATATCTCCATTTATTCATGTATAATAATTAACACAGCTTAACACTTGTAGTCATGGTTAACGGAATGAGAAAGTCTACTCCTGTGGATTGAATAAAGGGTTCGGTTCGAAGTTCCGTAAAGGCTCCCGAGTTCGACAAGAAATACCTTAAGGCCGGAGGGCACATCGGCTGAAACGCTGTGTAGATGACAATAAAGATGAGGACAATAGTGCGAATGATCCAAATAATCAAGCCTCATCTCAAAAGTTCAAGAAATAGATTTTTCCTTAATGAAAATTTTACTTTCTGCTTAAAGATCTTTATTTATTGATGACATAAACATTTTTCTTTTGTCGAATTTGAGCCGGTTTAGCTCAGTCGGTAGAGTGTCCGACTAGGAATCACAAGGTTCCTGGTTCGATACCGACTCTCGCCAACTTAGCGTATGAGTAGCACAGGGATCTGTGCGGTAAAGTAAGGAGCTGATGGTAGGTGTAGCGCTGCACCCCAGACGCCTAAACAATCTCTTTGGTCTAGCGCTAATGAAAAGGGGATATACTTCCTCGCTGTCTGGCTGATACCGACTTTAACCCACCTCGACGACTTTACTTTTTTACTTTATTTCCCCTTTAGTGTTGGTATGCTGAGCTAGTAAAATATTTTAAAATTTTTTAGTGGCAAGACTTTTGTTCTCTCTTATATGAAAGGTTTGTTTTGGGAATACCTTTTTTGCGATTACCAAGGATAGCATTACCCAGGTGATTTGAAAAGCATTTTACTTGGACACACAAGAAGAAAAATTAAGTTTAGGAAGTTTTTTTTTCTTTATTTAAAACATTGGAGATGATGAAAATTCAAAGTAAAAGAAAAAAATAAATAGAAATCCTATGTAATTTTATCTCTATTCCCATTCACATACCTGATTGTTAGTTTCGACAATAGACTGAAAACAAAATCTCTTACTCGGGTAGATACGGGTAGGAAAGCTGAAAAAACATGAAACCTCTTATATCCAAATACAGCAAGAGAGACATTTTATTGGTGTGTGTGTGTGTGTGGGGGGGTCTAACAGGTTTTAGTACAATTGTTTTATTTGGCAGAAGGGAATTTTTTTTAAAGATTTCTTTTAAGATGAAAAAATAATAACGTGTAAACAATATACAAAAAAGACTTCCTATTAAAAATATTTATTTTCTGAGAACCTGAACTCTATTCCTATTAGTGTTTTATAATATTTATTTAACAGCTAATATTTTCACAGTGAGAGAAACCTTCCAAATTCAGTTGAGTGTTTATCTTGTCTTGTTAATACTACCGAAAAATAAATTTGGAAAACTCTTTTGGAAAAGTACTCCAAAAAATCAAACGTGTTGCTGTATTTCCTACTTTTCATATACAGTCCATAATGTTTTTTCTTTTCATCTGCACTCAGTTTTGAAAAGAAGAAATATCCCCATTCTTCTTCTTTGCTATTGAATGGAAAGTGCACATGAATAGGAATCACAGAAAACAATTTCTTGATAAGCCTCCATCAACTCTATGCGGATTCTGGATGCTGTGCGGAGGATATGCTAGGGCGATGAACGAGGGGGCGGTTGGCGAGAGAAGGACTTGCGTATCCGTGCTGTCAGCTCGTCCTGATGATTAGGCCTTTGAAAATTTATTTTGTCGAGGAGAGCCTCATTATTGCGACTTCGTAGTAAGCGACTTCGAACTGCAGTCACATTGATTATGTTCACTTTCTGACTAATATCCTCGGGAAAGGTGTGTACATCATCATCTCCCAGGTATTGTTTAAATAGCACCACTATTGTTTTTCTACAATAATGACTTGGCATTAAATAACGCGCGAAGATTATATGCCATTAGAATTGTCTTAAAAACAAAGACAAATATTGCCGAATAAATTAGTATTATTTGGATTATTCGTCCTCATCTTCATTGTTATCTGTAGAACGTTTCGGCCGATGTGCCCTCCGAACTTCTTCAGGTATTTCTTGTCGGACTTGGGAACATTCTATTCGAACTCGGGAACCTTTTTGTCGTAATCGAGAGCTATCACGGAACTTTGAACCCAACCCTTTATTCAATTTACGGGGGTATCCTGTTCTCATTCCGCTAACCATAGCTGGGGTACAGGCTTGTGTTAATTATTATTTTATGTTACTGCCGTCCCTGACCAGGATCGAACATGCAGTCTAGAGATAACTGTCACTTAGAACTGTCTTAGCCTAGTGGATAAAGGAGTTAGTTATGTGTCCAATTGGACAATATTACTGAATAAATGTTCATCATCAAAGAGTGCCGATAACCCGGATTCCCTTGATTTTTCTATCGCCATTGTTCTTGGTAAATCCCCTAAACGGTATTCAGTGTTCTTACTCGGTGCCGAATATAAGTTTTTACTGGTGTGTCCATGCGTATGAGTGCACGGGAGAACGTCGCTTATGGCTTCGCCCTTGCATGTCCAGCATGTTTTACCTCCCATCTCACAATCCATTCAAGTAAGTGACCGTACAGCCTCTGTTTTGTTCGGTTCTGCTTCCAGGATTTGTTAAAAACACCATGCTGCAATATTTTATAATTCTCATTTTTTCTTTTTCTTTAGCTTTTTTTCTTAGGCGTTTCGTTAAAGTCCAAGTGATGCAAACATACAATAGTACAGACACGGCTTGAAATAATTCCTGTTTTATTTCATGAGAGGGATCAGATTTCCATATGGTCTATTACCTGTCAACAGCAGTCCATGTTTTACCTATGCGTATGTTGACATTGGTTTCAAGTAGATGAGATATTACTACCGAAATATGGGAACTGGTTTACTAATTGTAATGATACGTATTATCCATTAAGAATTGATTTATTCAAAACTTTATCGGCATTAAATGACTGAGGTTGATATATAAAACAAAACAAGATAACACCGATTGACTTTGGAAAGCTTTATTCTACTTAAAATAATCGGTACACTTATTAAGAGTTTATATAGTCTAACATTCCCCAAAAGAGTCTTCAAAGAGGAGGTAATCATAAAGTAGAGGAGGTAACTCGCAATTACTTATTACACTAATATTCATGTTAAGTTTTTAAAATTCGGTTCTATTGAATTAAACTTATTTCATGCTATAAAAATGTTGATTATAGCTTTTTTATTATCATTATTTTTTTTATTTAATTGTAGTTGTCCAAACATTCTCATTTCCATCGAAAATAAATTTAGACAAGCAATTTGTATTTATTACAGGTAAAAATTAAAAAGCAGTTTAGATGTCTGGATCAATATCCGAACAGGATTTTCTATCGTTCATTTTTTTTTTTTTTTTTTTTTTTCTGTTATCAAAAAGGATTTTATCTTTCTCACTTTTTATCGTAATTAAATTTCTTTTCTTTGTTTCTTTTTTTTTTCTTTAGTCCTATTTTAAAATCAATTTGTTTTATGGTGCTTTTGTTTTTTGCTGTACTTTTAAGTTATTTTTTGTTTTGTTTTATTTAATGTTTATTTCAAAATCTGATTGCCTTTTCTACATCCATAATTTATAGTCTTTGGTTTTATCAGTTGTTTTAAAGCGTTTTCAATTGAATATTTTGTTGTTTTCGTCCCATGACTTTTTTTTTTTTTTTCTTTCTTTTTTTTGCACCCTCTTCTTGTGCCTTTCCTTTCTGTCTTTGTCTATTTCTTTCTCCTTCTTCGTCTATTTCCCTTCCTTTCTTTTTTTTCAATATTTATATCCTTATTGTGACTTTTATTTTCCTTGCCTCATTTTTGTTTTCATTTGTCCTTTTCTTTCTCTTTCTTCACCATTTGCTTCCGATCTTTTGCATTGTGCGCCCCTCCCTCTCTTTGCTCCCTTTCCACTTACTTTCTCTATGCTCCCTCCCTCTCTCTTTTTTCTTTTGCTTTGCCCCCACTCTCCTTCTTTCTCTTTTGCTCTGCCCCCTCTCTCCTTTCTCTTTTGCTCTGACCTCCCCCCCCTCTCTCTCTCTCTCTCTCTCTCTCTCTCTTTGCTAACCAGTCTCTCTCCCTCTCTTTTGCTTTGCTTCTCTCTCCCTCTCTTTTGCTTTGCTAACCCGTCTCTCTCTCTCTCTTTTGCTTTGCTAACCCGTCTCTCTCTTTCTCTCTCTCTTTGCTTTGCTTCCCCGTCTCTCTCTCTCTCTCTCTCTCTTTCTCTCTCTTTGCTTTGCTTCCCCGTCTCTCTCTCTCTCTTTTGCTTTGCTTCCCCGTTTCTCTCTCTCTCTCTCTCTTTTGCTTTGCTTCCCCGTTTCTCTCTCTCTCTCTCTCTTTTGCTTTGCTTCCCCGTCTCTCCTCTCTCTCTCTCTCTCTCTCTCTCTCTCTCTTTTGCTTTGCTTCTCCTCTCTCTCTTTTGCTTGCTTCCCTGTCTCTCTCTCTCTCTCTCTCTTTGCTTGTCTCTCTCCGCTCTCTCTCTCTCTCTCTCTTTCTTTCTCTCTCTCTCTCTCTCTCTCTCTTGCTTTGCTCCCCATCTCTCTCTCTCTCTCTCTCTCTCTCTCTCTCTCTTGCTTTGCTTCCCATCTCTCTCTCGCTTTGCTTTGCTTCCCCATCTCTCTCTCTCTCTTCTCTCGCTTTGCTTTGCTTCCTCATCTCTCTCTCTCTCTCTCTCGCTTTGTTTCCTCGCTCCCTCCTCTCTTTTGCTTTGCTTCCCCGGCCCTCTCTCTCTCTCTTTTGCTTTGCTTCCCCGGTTCTCTCTCTCTCTCTCTCTCTCTCTCTTTTACTTTGCTTCCCGGCTCTCTCTCTCTTTTCCTTTGCTTCCTCGTCTCTCTCTCTCTCTCTCTCTCTCTCTCTCTCTTTTGCTTTGCTTCCCCGGCTCTCTCTCTCTCTCTCTCTCTCTCTCTCTGCTTACTTTGCTTCCCCCCCCCTCTCTCCTTTGTTTTCCTCCTATTTTTTACTCTCACCTCCTCTTCGCCTCAAAATCTCCTTTTACCCCCCCCCCTGCAACTGTCACTCTTTTAATTATCAACATTTACTTTTTCCTTTAATTTTATCTTTTTCCATTTTATTCTCTTGATTATTTCCGCCATTATCTGTCCATTCCATTGCTTCGCTTTTTTTGTTTCTTTCGTTTCTTTCGTTTTGGTGCAAAGTTGAAACAACTTGTGAATATATAAATAATGCAATGGCTTTTAGCATTTGTTGTTTTGATGAATAATAAATGCTCCTCTCAACTTCCACTGTTGGAGAAAGAATTAAGCACATTTCAAACCACTTTGGGACTGTCCCAAATATTCTAAAATATTTAATCATCATTGTTGTTGTTGTTGGCCGTCATCACCACCACCATCATCATCACCATTATGGTTAACTTTTAAGACTTTTTGTAATGTTCGAATTCAGAAGTTTGAAACAAACATGATGAATGTATTACTACTTTGATTTTTTTTTTTTCAAAAACCTTTTCTCGTTTTATTTATTTTACAAATTTTCTTTGTTTTTTTTTGTTTTTGTATCTGTTCTTTTGTAGTTGAAGTAATAACTCATTCACTCTTACTGACCACAATTCTAACTTCTTCGTACAAAAGCCTGTTAAAAAAAATGAACAAAAAAAAATTAACTATGCACAAACTTTATCGGAGGATTTGTCAAATATTCAAACTAATCTTTTTAAACTGATATTTTCTTTCATATTTTATATTTCTTGGGTATTTTGGATTTTACAAGAATAATCCAAATACTTTAATGTTTCTTAGTTTCTTCTGTGCCATTGTATCCAACCTTATTCCGAATGTATGGAGGCACGTGGCATAATGGTTAGAGTCGTGGGAAATGGACTCGTCGACCTGAGTTCACATCCTAGACAAGGCTGTTTTCATTTCACGTAGTGCTAATACCCTTGGGAAAGGTATGAATCCATATATTCTCCCTCCAACTATGGGTAAAATAATAGGACAGACTAGGCTCTTTAACCATGGATAGGTAACCAGTCTAGGAGAAGGAAAACACTTAACAGTGAATCTACCTGTAATATTCTGGAAAATAGGTAAGTTAAAAAATGTTATTACCCAGGTCACCAAAAGCAAAATTTGAAGAGAAAAATAAGTCGTTTATTTTAGGCATAAGCAATTTGTGGGGGATTATTTACCCTACAGTTAGGATTTGACATAAGGTCACGAGTATGGGGCATCTAGCGAGGATTGAACTTGGTTTTCAGTAATAACGGATTTGTGAGACTAGCTTGCTAACCATTACATTACGACGGGACGCTAATTTTAGTACATGTACCGCCGAAAGTAATTAGGAAATAACATTTTTCCCCAGAAAAAAAGGAAGTAAAAATTGTTACATAATATACTTATTTCACTTTATAAGTATTTAACTATGTGCAAGACTGGTTGTATTTGGTGTGTATAACATATTTTAACCTTACTAGCAAATACATATGCACCCTCCGTGTGCAAGTATTTAAATTTTAATGTAATAAAATATATTAAATTAGAAAGACTAATGAAACCAAATAAGAATGCAGATAAAATTATTTGAAACAGAGGGAGTTATAATCGAAAAATAGAACAACTGAAAACTCTTCCATCACTCCCATCTTTCATATATTTTCCTAATTTAACTACTTAGTTAAATTAGGAAGTAAAGAATAAAATGACCGTTATTTCTTCTTGTTAATGGATTTCTTTTAAGATTTACCCCCGAGATTTTTGCTCATATTTATTAGGATAACAAACAAATAGAAATCAATGATACTAAGCACATATTTATTAAAATCAATTTTTAAGATCAATATGCAAATTAGCCTTCCCGTTCACGCTCTAAACCGCCGTTTTGTTGTATATATAAATACAATTGTATGTTATTAGTATGTAGATATGGTCAACAGTGGCTTCGGCCTCTGGACCATTGATATAATTAACGGCGTCGATCCCAGGGGGCTATCCCCCCAGGCAACACCTGCCCCCTCGATTTAAAGGGGCAGGGCTGGGTTTATTGCCCAGCGCCTGAGGCGCCCCCCTTGAAGGGGAATGCCGACGGGATCGACGCAATTTTTCACCTGCCACTCCATGAGTCTCGGCTTGTGGGTGGTCCCACGTTAATAGGGACTTTGTGCCTGACCCGTACAAGTGGGGTACGCGGTAAATACTATGTAGATATGCTCAACAGTTTTAATAATGTAAAACAATTTTATTAATGATTGAGGTTTAAATAAAAATAAAATCATGGAGAATGTGGTGTAAATAATCAAGGGAATTGTGACTTGGGTAGTGATATAGTTTCGGTTATAGACAGACAAACATACAATCCCCATTATAATATTTTTTTTTTTTTTGGGGGGGGTGACTTTTTTTCACCTGGAAGTCATAAGTATCGAGCCTACTCTCGCAGTTCTAAAAAGAATTTGTTTTGACAGTCTCCATCATCAAAACTGTAGCTGTGATGTTTTTAGACGCTAATTCTGGTAACTCTGACTCAGTTGCTCTCTTATTTAAAGAAAATAAAAGTAAAATGTATAATTGAGCAAGAAACTTCATGCTGCATTTCTTCACCTGTTTTTCAAGTTAACTCTTTGTTGCCTTTCTTTGAAAAAGACAGAAATTTGAGATCAAAAAGAGACGTTTTTGTTGCTTGCGAAAAAAAAAAAAATTCTTCTCTTAGATTTTTTTCGTTTCTTTGTTTAATTGAATTAGACAACCTTTTTGTTTGATCTTTGGGGTTTGTATGAGGCAACAAAAGGACAAACATGAATAAAGAATCATTCAGGAAATTGATCTTTCTTCGGAAGAATTTAACAGAACTTGTGAACCATTCCTTGTAAATACAGAAGTGACGTATTGAAGGGTAAAGGGTGAGAGAGATTAGAGAACATTGTCCAGGATTTGAACTCGAGTCGCTGATTCCATTTCTGAAGACTATAACCGTTACGCTAAATGTGCCTTTTGCGTAGTATGTTTTGGCCAGTTGATGTATTCGATTTTTTTTAATTTATTTTAATTTTTTACTTTTGACTGCCACCTTTTTTTTTTCTTTAAATAAATAAATACCTCCTCGAGATTTTACAACTGTTTGACAGTGATGTTGATAGCTTTTTGATTTAGTGTGTCCTGGGACTCACATATTTGGCTTGAATGAGTGCCCGGAAAATGTATAACTCCCAACTAAAGCCACCTAACTCCTACCTTATAACCTACCCTGTGTAATTCATTTCTAAGAAACAATTGAAATGTATTTACAGTTAGCTTGAAATGGTGAGGGAAGAAAAAAGAAAAATACTGGGATGCATGGATATGATTTTTGTGCTTCAGGGATGCAGGATGCATACCTATTAGCATCTCTTGTTTGAAGTAGGGTGACCAATCATCTAGCTTTGTGTCGGACTGTACGGCTTTTGAGTAGGTCATCCTCCATCCGGCGAAAGCTTACGACAAACCTGTTTTGATCTTCATCATGTAACAGTCTTTTTAACTTGGGGAATTTTTTGTTTTATGGGACATCCACCAAGGATCATACTGTTTTGAATAGTAATCTATCTGTGAGACTAGCTTGCTAACCATTACACCATGATGGGACACCCGCCCTGTCAGTGGGGGTTTAGAATACACCAACTGCACCTCTGCAGAGGGGAAGTTTCCCCTAATGGGGCCACCTGTTGGCTGTGTGTGGCGACCTGTGATGCTTAAAGAATGAGCCCAGGTGGTTGAGCAGTCCATAACATGCAACAATCCACTTTGATCCTTACTTAGGCAAGACAGTCGGTCAGAGAGGGTCATCAAACCCTGGCACCTATATGATTATCCCAACTCAATTGCCCTTAAGGCAAGCCCCAACCCTTTTTATTGTATGGGTGCTAGAAGGCGGGCTGAGGGAATGAGGCTCTATCTGATTGTGAGGTTCCAGTTCTGGAGGTTTGGGGAATGTGGAGCACTCCTTTATCACCATTTTTTCCAGGTCTACTCTGACTCGAATGGTAGTACCTGTTAGGGTCCATCTATGGGTTAAATAGAAAAATGTGTTGATAAAAAAAAGATTATCAATTAAGAATGAATTTAATTCAAAACTTGGTCGGCATTAAATGACCCACTGTGGTTAATATGCCGTAAAACAAAACAAAACCAGGTTTAACATTGATTTGATTTTATCTAAATTCAATTTTTTTTTTCTAAAATTTTCTTTACATTTTTGCATTTCAGGGAATTAGTCATTTTAAAAAAAATATAAAAAATTAAAATAATAATGACTACTGGAAACCTCTATTTAAAAAAAAACAAAATGAACCTGGAGAATTTGATTGTCGGAAGACGTAGGTTAGATTGGCAAAGAAAGAGGCAAAAAGGTATAGAAAAAAATAAAATAAAATTGACAAAAGATAAATTTTTGATATTCTTATTTTTAAGATTTGAATATTCAGCAGATATATTTGAAAAGCACTCCTGAATACACCCACGTGTTTGTAGGTGTGGAGTGTTGCGTCAATTATTAAGGGTTTTGTGTCTAATTTCTCAACCATTGATTGCAAGGTTTTTCTTTGTTCAGTGTTCCATGGTTATGGTTTTTGTCAATCTTGGCTCCATTGAATTGAATATTTATTATATATTTGAATAATTATGCCAGCTCTGCAAACGCTTTGTTGATGATATCTCTAAAATCTTCATTCTATTCCTTCCCCCCCCCCCACACACACTCTCTTTCTCTTTCTTTTTTTTTTTTTTTTTTTTTTTTTTCCCCCTCCCCCCATGTGGGTTGAATTTTTATATCATCACAGTTGGTCAGGTCAGAAAAGTGATTCTGTTTAAAAAAAAAAAAAAAATTCAATAAGGACTGTGTGGGGGAAAAACCTTCAAAAAACATTGAAGAAACACCTAAACAAAAAATATAAATGTGAATGTACATTAAACATGATTCTCTAACCTCTAGACATTAAATAACCCTAGACGAGTTGTCATGCCATTAAAAATCAATCAATTGAATACAAATCTTGCCATGATGTGCCATTTTTGTCGAGTCATAATCAGACACATACATGCAGAAACATGAGTCCTCATGGTGTATGGCCCATGCAATGGATTGCGACATTGTAGTAAACAAGTTTAAATCCCAGTTGCACTATTACATTCACTTTCTGACTAATACCCTTGGGAAAGGTATGAACTCCCTCATCCCTCCAGCTATGGGTTAAATAGTATCCCTACTGTTCTTCTATAAGGTTGATATGCCATTAAACAAAGAAACTGGCACTAGACAGGTGGAGCGCCACACCAACTCCTTACTTTAACGTACAGATGACTGTGCTACTTATACACTGAGTTGGTGAGGGCGGTATCGAACCAGCAACCTTGTGGTTCCTAGTCGGACGCTCTACCAACTGAGCTAAACCTGCCCTAATGTATTTCGATAATTTGATCATTCACAGTACAATAGAAATTATATAAAACTGATTTGTTTCTACATGTAATTGGAAAAAGTGTAAGCAGAAAATAATATAAATTTAAACTCCCTGTTGGTTAACGAGTATTTCTCTTGATCTAAATTTATAACTTCATGCAGGAAAAATGGTAATTACTTTTTCAACTTTAGTCTGATCTATGTAACACAAATATAGTCTTCTTGTTGGTAAACTTTAAGAGGAGACAAATGATAAAGGTGTTGTTTTATTTGTTATCAAGTTGTTATATCCCGAGATGTAGGATATACAGAATTGATAATAAAAACCGGGAATATGTTAACAATAACAATATTTGTTTTATTTATTCTCACTGACAGGGAATACAGTGGGATGGTTTTGGATTCAGTTCAGCTTGATGTAGGATACGCGTGTGTCACATACCGTGCTCGGTTCTTGTCTCTGGCTGTCAGTATTTTGTCCTCCTTTTTGGAGAGTTTCCGGTTTGAATTGTTAGAGTGAGATAACTCTCCCTAACACAAGTATAAGCTTGAATTATGCAAAAATGAACTAGAATTAAAGATTACTTCCCCTAATGGGTTTGTGTGGGAAGAAGAAGCTTATACATTGTTGATGAACAAAATATATTAGAACCACCTACCTAACAAGGTGCCTCTTACTCTATCAGATGTGTACATTACAATACCTTAAAAGGATTCTTCTACAGGATACTGATAGGTACGTGTCCTGCCTGCGTCCTTGAACCTTCTTTGATTAGTAATGTCCATTTCTAACAGTTATTGAAAATGCTTTCAGCACAGGTGCTCTTAGTTGTCTTGTGAGTATGCAGCCCCATATGCAAGAAGAAGCAATGTGCTGTGTATTGTGATACATTTGTTTCATCTTCATTAAAATGATCTGCAACTTGTGTTATGGTAACCTTTATGTTGTTTTTTTTTTTTGTTTATTTTTTTGCAAGAAGTCCCTTATTGACTTCTTTCATTGGTAAGTCACAACTAACCTATGCCTAGTCAGTGGTTGGTAATTGTTTTTCTTTCTTGGACGACTAGTGATATTTTACTACAATTTAATATGGTTACCCCCACAAACCATTTTATTCCTGAAATATTCTGACCATAACAATTTAGTTTGAGTCCCCATGACAGTGGCTGATGTATTGGACTGCTACATTGTAGTAAGCAAGTTCAAACTCCACTTGTACAATATGTTCATTTTTGGACTAATACCCTTGGGAAAGGTAGGAACCCTATCTTCAATCCAGCTCTGGGTTAGATAGTACCAGTACTGTTCTTCTACAAGGGTGGCTTTGGCATTAAATATCCCACAAAGTTTGATGTGCCATTGAATAAAGAAACCTAACCATAACAATTTGCCCTTCATTAAAGCAAGATTTTTCATCTAGTCAACATTGGTTTGGTTTGTTTTACGGCATATCAACCACAGTGGGTTATTTAATGCCGACAAAATTTTGAATAAATTCATTCTTAATTGAGACTCAGATTTTTCTATTTAACCCATAGATGGAACCCTAACAGGTACTACTACTCCGGGCAGAGTGGACCTGGGAGCAATGGTGATAAAGAAGTGTTGCACATTTCCCAAAACTACAGAACTGGAACCTCACCATCAGATAGAGTTTAATGTCATTCCCAGGACATGAAGTCCCTCAGCCACCACCTTCTAGTACATATATGATAAAAAGGGTTGGGGCTTGTGATGATGGCAATAGGGTTGGGGCAATCCTATAGGTGCTAGAGCTTGACATGACCAGCCGATTGATCTAACCATTCGTCTAGCCTAAGTAAAGGTTGAAGTGGAGAGTTGCATGTCATGGACTGCTCATCCACCAGGATTCCATCCTTAAGCATCACAGGTCGACACACATGGCCAACAGGTGGCCACATTGGGGGGAGGTCTAACTCCTCTGCAAGTGACAGGGCTGAACCTTCAACATTGAAAACATCAAAATAAAGAAGGGCTCAAATCCGCCTTATCTGCTTATCTACCTCTGAGCCTGAAATGTGTAGTTGTTACAAGACAGTAGCTGTCATTCTTACCACTGTTCATGATAATCTAGCTAGAAGGGCTCAAATCCGCCTTATCTACCTCTGACCCTGAAATGTGTAGTTGTTACAAGGGCTAAACTTACAAATCGGTCCAAAATTGGGGTGACCCAGAAAAAACAGAACCCACAAATTTTGTAATAAGTGTTAATTTTAATTAGGTGTATTTAGGGTTTAGGGTTAGTTTGATTGGGAAAATAAATAATTTGGGTTCTGTTTTTTTTTTTTCTGGGTCACCCTAATTTTCTGACCGATTTGCATGTTTAGCCGTTACAAAGACAGTAGCTGTCATTCTTACCACTGTTCATGATAATCTAGCTTCTCTCTGATATATATTGATCTCTTTTTATTTTACTTTTATTTTCTTCTGCACTTATGACTTATCTTTTCTCTTCTTTTTTTTCTCTTTCTACTCCCCCCCCCCTCTCTCTCTCTGCTCATAAGGTAGAGAAAGCCACAAAGCCAGAATAACATATCTTCTCAATTAGATCTTTCTTAATTACTTTTGTTGTTCATGTTGGAATGTTCCCCCCCCCACACTCAACCAAACAATTTACTCAGGTGTTGTTTTCACTTTTACCTACTCAACTCCAACTGACTTTTTTTCTTCTTAAATTATTTCCAGCCCACAGAAGGTCACTGATAGCTACCTTAACAAAAATAAGGACAAGGATTTGTGGGTCTAAAAAGAGAATGTGTGTATGTATGTGTGCGTGTCTGCGTGTATGTGTATATATATAATATATATATATATATATATATAAAGCTAATCTAATGAGTCAGACGAACCTACTATTAGTTTTCGCATAAAGCTCTTCAGGGCTAAAATCTGATTTTTAAAAGTCAGATTTTAGCCTGAAGAGCTTATGCGAAACTAATAGTAGGTTCGTCTGACTCATTAGATTAGCTTTATTACTTGGCTCTACTTAGGTATCGAGCACTTTTTACATATTAGCTTCTCCTAGCGGTTATATGAATATATATATATATATCTTATATACATATATATACATATAAAATTGTTTTTTTCTTTTGGCCAAATACTGTACCAATAGATTATTTTTTGTTGGTACGAATATCTTGGTCCTTTCTTTTTTTCAAAAAAATTTTTTTTCCTGGTTGATGTTTGGTAGTATATTTTACAATCAAACTCTCTGCTGGGTTTTTTCTCTCTGCATGGATCTGCCAACACGCTTGGTATATTTATTATATATATATATATATATATAATATATATATATTAGTTGTAGAAAAGTAATTTCCCTACCACAGTTTCGGTGTTCTTAGTACACCTTCTTCAGGGGAACTGAGGAAATCTATATGGCTAATGAAATATCTCTTCATCTGATTTAAGCTTATTTTATTCTATTTCACCTGAAGAAGGTGTACTAGGAACACCGAAACTGTGGTAGGGAAATAACTTTTCTACAACTATTAATGCTCTATATTTTACAAGATATATTGAGCCCTTTTGGATTAACTACTCATGCTACTACAATGTTTATATGGTAGTAACCCTTTGAGATATATATATATATATATATATATATATATATATATAGATGGTGCAGCCGTACAGTAGCACTGATACAGCTATGGCCTGGAAGAATTGTCACTTCAACTAGTCAGTGAGCATGGAAATAAAGTCAATAGCTCTTGGTTGGTTTTTCGCCTATGTGATTTTCAAATCAATTGCTTGTGGTCTGAAAATCACATAGGCAAGAAGCAGTAAACCACATTCTATCTGAATCTTTAACAGTATAGGGAATTTGACATGCCATAAATTCTGACTGGTTTTCTTGTTTAGAAAATCTCCCCTATGGCTGTACTTTGATAACATTGTGAGTGGATTAAAGTAGGCAAGAAGTTAAGAAAAAAAGGAGTGTTAGTTTTGTGTGACCTATAGTAACATTCTGTATTATAAAAATTATAATTAAATATTTATGAATGAATCTAACTTCAGCATTAAATAACCGGTAAGGGTTTGATATGCCATTAAGCAAACCAAGCCAGAATAACTAAGCAACATTTGGAGCATGTACTTTGTATTTTGATCACAGTGGTAGGAGAGTCACTGTGAGTTGATTAAAGTAGGCAAGGAGATAAGAAAAAAAGGAATATGTTAGTTTTGTGTAGGACCCGGGTTAGCTCAGTCGGTAGAGCGTTCGGCTAGAAACCCCAAGGTTCTTAGTTCGATACCGGCCCTCGCCAATTCAGCATATGAGGAGCACAGGGATCTATGCGGTAAAGTAAGGAGCTGGTGGTAGGTGTTGCACTCCACCTCAGAGGCAAAAACAATCTCCTTGGTCTAGCGCTAGTGAAAAGGGGATATACTCCCTCGCTGATTGGCTGGTACCGACATTAGACCGCCCCGACGACTTTACTTCACTTTTTTTATAAGAATTATAATTAAACGTTTATAAATGCATCATATTTCAGCATTGAATAACTCATAAGGGTTTGATATGCCATTAACCAAGCCTGGTCTGAATAAAGAAGCAACATCTGGAGCATATACACAATGTGGTAAATGTGAAATATGTCATTGATTTTTTGTGGGTAAAGTGCAAAAGGACAAGGACATTTTATGGTGGAGATAAAAGAAAGAAAAAGGAAAATTTGATATCATAAATCAAGATAGGACATGAATTCATTCTGAAAAGAATGAAATAGAATATTTTTCTGCAAATCAATAAAAGGTTAAGAAAAAACAGAAAAAGAGTGGAAAATTGCAGAGACACAGTGGAACAATGTAATTGAGATGTACATAGAAGAATCCCTTAGAGTAAAGAATTTTCTATGAGGCGGAATAAAGTTTGTCATTTCGAACAAATAAGCAAACCTCTTTATTCCTTATATGGACCCTACTTGGGCTAGACAGCCGGTCGGAGAGGCCCCTCTGATCAATTGGCTGGTCATTGTCAAGTCCTAGCTCCTACTACTGGAGGGAGACTAGTTGGATTCATACCTTTCCCAGTCCATGACATGCAACGTCAAGCCTCGCACCTATATGATTGCACCAAACCTATTGCCCTTATAGCAAGCCCCAACCCTTTTTATCATGATGGCTAGAAGACGTGGCTGAGGGTCTTCATATCCTAGGAATGACATTAAACTCTATCTGATGGTGGGTTCTGGTTTTGGAGGTTTGAGGAATGTGGAGCACCCCTTCATCATCATTGCTCCCTGGTCCACTCTGATCCGGAGCGGTGGTACCTGTTAGGGTCCCATCTATGGGTTAAATAGAAATGTACTTATAAAAAAATTGTATTATCCATTAAGAATTGATTTATTTTCAAAACTTTATCGGCATTAAATGACCCACTGAGGTTGATATGCCGTAAAACCAAACCAAATAATTAGGAATGACCTTAAACTCTATATGATGGTGAGATCCCAGTTCTGGAGAATGTGGAGCATCCCTTTCATCACCATTGCTCCTAGGTTCACTCTGACCCAGAGTGATAGTACCTGTTTGGGTCTCATTTATGGGTTGAATACAACAAATTGAATTCTAGAAAATGTTTTTAAAAAATAGTTAAAAAAAAAATATTGTGTACCCATGAAGAATGAATAAAACAAAATGTCTTCGGAATAAAATGACCCAACAAGGGTTGACATGCTGTAAAATCCTACCAACCAACCAACCAACCAACATCGCTTTCCCAAGGTAAGAAAGCAAAGCAAAGCAGAGAAAGCATGAGAAGTTTTGTAATGTCTATAGATATTGCGAATTTCATCATTCACAATGCAATAGAAATTATATAAAACTTCAGGTTTTGAAAATATATATAAAGTTGTCAGGGTGACTAAGGTCGGTATCGGCCAGACAGTGAGGGAGTCTATCCCCTTTTCTCTAGCGCTAGACCAAGGAGATTGTTTTTGGGTTTGAGGTAGAATGCCATATCAACTCCTTACTTTACCGCACAGATCCCTGTGTTACTCATATGCTGAGTTGGCGAGGGCGATATCGAACCAGGAACCTTGTGTTCCTAGTCGGACACTCTACCAACTGAGCTAGACCTGCCTAATGTATATAGATATATGAATTTGATCATTCACAGTACAATAGAATTATATAAACTGATTTGTTTCTACATGATTGGAAAAAGTGTTAGCAGAAAATAATATAAATTTAAACTCCCTGTTGGTTAACGAGTATTTCTCTTGATCTAAGTTTATAACTGCATGCAGGGAAAATAGTAATTACTTTTTAAAGCCCATTGGATATTGTAATAAAAGTGCTCTAGGCTTGTATCTTGAGACAAGAAATTAGTATCTGGATTTGTTAGATTTTAAATTCAACATGAGTTATTTATGCTCAGTCACTGCTAATACTGGTCATTTTTTTTTTTTTAAGAAAAGATCAGTAGTATTATTTGGATTATTCGGACTATTGCCCTTATCTTTATTGTTATCTGTACAACGTTTCGGCCAATGTGCCCTCCGGCCTTCTTCAGGTATTTCTTGGCTCTCGAATTACAAGAGGGTATCCAAGTTCGAATTGAAGGTTCCCAAGTCCAAGAAAGTTCAAGAGTCCAAGAAGAAATACCTGAAGAAAGCCAGAGGGCACATTGGCTGAAAAGTTGTACAGATAACAATAAAGATGAGGACAATAGTCTGAATAATCCAAATAATACTAATTATCAAGCCTCATCTCAAAAATTCTGAGAAATAGTATCAGTAGTATTATTTGGACTGTTGTCCTTATCTTTATTGTTATCTGTACAACGTTTCGGCTGATGTGCCCTCCAGCCTTCTACAGGCATTTCTTGTTGGACTCAGGAGCATTCTCTGAAGAAGGCTGGAGGGCACATCATCTGAAACATTGTACAGATAACAATAAAGATGAGGACAAGTAGATTCCCTTGAGTTATTCTTGTTGGTGATTCCATCATTTTTTTTTTAATTGTCATAATTTAGTGATTCCATAATTTGTTCCTCTACCATATGTTGAAAAAAAAAGTCTCAATTATTAATAAGAATAAATTATTTTAATCAATTTGAGGTACATTCCACAAAGCCAAAAACTTTGGCCATAAAATAAAATAGGTTCTATTTCAGTGAGAATCTGAAGCACTGTATAATTAAGTCACACTAGCATAACTTATATAAAACTTTTAAATGGTAATTATAGAGTATTATTATTCATCTGAAATTATAATTTATAATTAAATATAAATTCTATAAATGATATGTGACTATTTAAGCAAGTATTTCATAAAATAAAATCATTTGTAATGATAACTATTTAATAAAGTTAAATAACATAAGTAATAACATAAATGCCAATTTTATTTTATACATATAATTATCTATGGTCAATTATTATATTTGTAACCAGTCATTTCAAATAAACATCACTTATTTTCTTCAATCCATTTTTGAATGAAGAATTAATAAAAGTAAAAACAAACTGCAAAAACTATTAGATATTTTACTGGTTTATTTCATTGTTAAAGTAAAAGATTAATTTGTACTAATATACAATAAAACAAAATAAATTCTTAGTTTATTTTTCATTGATTAAAAGTAATGGGGAAAAAAGATTTTCTAATAGTGACGAGTCCATATTTTGTGGCCAGGGGTTTTAATTTTGGGTTGGTTGATTAGATTTTACGGCATGACAACACTAGTTGGGTTATTTTATGCTGAAGACATTTTGTTTTATTCATTCTTCATGGGTATTCAATTGTTTTTTTTTAAAACACATTTTTCTACACTCATTTTTTTCTAATTAACCCATAGATGGGACCCTAAGAGGTACTACCACTTCAGGTCTGTGCTGACATGGGAATAGTCACAATGAAGGGGTACTCCACATCCCCAGATCTCAAGGATTGAAACTTCACTATTAGATGAAGTTTAATGTCATACCCAGGATATGAAGACCCTCAGCCACCGCCTTCTAGCACATCTATGATGAAAAGGGTTGGGGCTTGCCATAAGAGCAATAGGGTCGGGACAATCATATAGATGCTAGGGCTTGATGTGACCAGCTGTTTGATCTGATCAGAGGGGTTCTCTCTCGCCTGTACTCATGGGAAAGCGACGTGTGGGTGATTATCTTTATCTGTCTTTTCACCAACTTATCACTCCCTATTTGTTAACACCTCACTCCCCATGGTTGCTAACACCTCACTCCCCATGGATTGTTTAAAGGGAGCAAATGATAAGATTGAACATGATTCTTTTTTTCTCTCATTATTTTTTGATTGACTTACAGTGGTGAACCTATCGACTTTTATGATTTTTTTTTTCTTCAGTAGAAGAAAATTATTCAAGAGTTTGTATTTGACTTACCGTATTTGACGGCATATAAGATGCACAGGCATATAAGACGCACCCCATTTCTGCTATTTCTACTATTGGGCTGTGTCGGGTTCTCTTCAGTTGGGGACATCTTCTTTGTATCGGGTGTTGTATCTCTCTGTGTTCATCTTAGTTCTTGATTATGAACACAGAGACTTATTTTTGCATACACTTTTTATTTATCTTAGTTTCCTGATACATTACCATGTGTGCACAGGAGAGAAAAGTAGCATACACATGTGGATATATATATACCGTAATTGATGGCACATAAGACGCACCCCCATTTCAGCAGGTCGGAAATCATGGTTAAAAATAAAAAAGTTAAAGTTGATCTGATCCGCAAGCCGAAAATGTATATAAACCCGACTTTGAAAGACTGACACAGCAGATTCAGCAGGGACAGAGCCAAGAACACATACAGCCAAGTCGACAACAAGTGGAAAAAAAGAGCGTACTATATGCCGTCAAATATGGTATATTTTAAAACATGAGGACATTTTATTATTATTCAAACAAAGATATTTTCTAATGCCACTCCGGCCTGTTGGTTGGGGCTTTAGAATACACCGACTGCATCTCTGCAGAGGGGTAAGAAAATTGTTGATATGCCATAAAACAACCAACCAACCAACAACTAAAACTCTGAGGAACAAGAAGAACGTGTCCCTTTTTAGTTGCTTTATTTCTTAAACGTTTAATAATAAAGATTTTTAAAAAAATATTGAGATTCTACAGCTTTCTTTAATCTTTTAAAACAAAATTTGGGTTATTTCCTAGTTAAGTAACATGATATTACAAGGTGACCCAGAAAAAACAGAACCCAAATTATTTATTTATTTTCCCATTAAGCTAACCCTAACCCTAACCCTTATTGGACTTAACTTTAAAAAAAAAAAAAATAAAAATTAACAGTTTTATTACAAAATTTGTGGGTTCTGTTTTTTCTGAGTCACCCTGTAATATTATGTTACTCAACTAGAGGGGTTTACGGTTGGGGTTTAGAGTTAGTTTAATGGGAAAATAAATAAATTATTTGGGTTCTGTTTTTTCTGGGTCACCCTGTAATATTATGTTATTCAACTAGAGGGGTTTACGGTTAGTTTAATGGGAAAATAAATAAATTATTTGGGTTCTGTTTTTTCTGGGCCACCCTGTAATATCATGTTACTCAACTAGGAAATAACCAAAATTTGCTTACCATTTAATTTGGTTGTGGCCTTTCTGTTGTATGTCTTTTACTCTTGAGTCCAGAATCAAAGAATACAAATAACTTTGGTGTTTGAAAAAGATAAAGGGTTATTTTTAGCAACTCTTGGAATGGTAAGCACCAATCGTTTCCTGTTTTCTTAGAAAGCCAAGGTAACATTATGTAGCTTTTGTATTTTAAGACACTTTTCGAATGTTCAATCCCAGGTTTCTTAGTCTTTTAGTTAAAATGAGAAACAATGAAGTGCACTATTCACTTGGTTAAAGTTTGTCCATTCACATACAGTGCTTATGTTATCGATTAAGGTAGGCTTAGTCTGGCACAATGTTATCATAGCCGAGCACTCAGTAAGGATCTAACTCATTAGCTGCACCATGGACTTGTATGCTAATTGTTACTCATGTGCATATAAAGTAAGCAAAGTGGCCTATTGTCGGTATCAGGCAAACAGCTAGGGATTCTATAAATGCTTTATTTGCATCCAACTATTCTCCCTCCAGCTATCAGTAAAGTAAATAGACAGCTCTCTAACCTTGGTTAGGCAACCAGTCTAGGAGAAGGAAAACTCTGAATTAAAACTCTGTTTAAAAAATTGACCTTATGTCACATCCTGCTCGTTCGGAGGGGTTGGTATATATATATATATATATTGTGCTTAATTGAAGTCGTACCTAATTTTGAAAATTAATTAATTAATAGTTGATGAATTAGGCGGACATACCTATTCAAATGTATAGCTAAATAAATTAAGAAAAATCAATCTCTGTATGTACATTTCGGCCTATTAGGCCTCATCAGCAGAGCTATAGACAGGAAGACCGCTTTGTGTGTGATTCGAACCCTGACTGTTAAGCTGAAAGGCTAAAAATTGTCGGCTAAATAAAGCCATATCAAAACACATTGTTTGTTTGTTTACTTCTCATTTTATATATATATATATATATATAAGTAATCCCAATATTTTTAGAGGAACTATATTAATCATGTGACTAAATAGAAAGTGATAGTTTTCACATTAACGAAACACTGTACAATAAAACATAATGTACATGGGTTTCTTTCTTTTTTTTTTTTTTTTTTTTTTTTTTTAATCTTTTAGATTCTATTTTATCTGTAGTTTTCCTCTTGGTTCACCTTATCTTTCAAGTGATTACTTCAAGATAGGATTATTTTTTTTTATTTTTTACTTATTGCTGGCTTTTTATTTTTATTTATTTATATATTTATTTATTTTTTGTTTGATGTTCTCTTGTACAATCTTTTGAAAAGGGACAAGTAACTCCTGAACATTTTTTTTTTTTTAATTTTATTTATTCATTCATTTATTTATTTTTTTTTTTTATAACAGTATTTCTAAAATTCTCTTGTCAAACTTCAGAACATTGTAATCTAAGAAAGAAAAAAAAGAAAAGAAAAAGGGGGGAAAAAAAAAAGATCTAATTCCGAATAGCAAATCCATAGAAACTTTAACAATCCATCTAATTAGATTTAAGTAAAATAGATATTTCTGATTTTTATCAGATCTGCAACTATATCTCATTAAAGTTTTTCTTATTCCAATTCATTTTACCTGGCGTTTCATGCAAATCCGTCATCAGTAGTTTTTATTGCAAATCAAGTGTAAGCATTATAAGTCTCTATAATACTTCTTTGTTTCAATGTTCAGTCAGATATGTGAGGTATAATGTGGAGGCGTGTTGTGTAATGGTTATCTTTACAGGAAATGCACATGGCCAGACAAGTTCAAATCCTGGATGAGGCTGTTTTCATTTCACATAGTACTAATCCTCTTGGGAAAGGTATGCATTCAATGATTATCCTGCCAGCTATGGGTTAATAGTAAGGCAGACTAGACTCTTTAACCTTGGTTCGGCAACCAATCAAGGAGAAGGAAAATTCTGGATTCAACCCTGATAAAAAAAAAAGTAAGTAAAGTTGTCAGGGTGGCCTAAAGTTGGTATCAGCCAGACAGCGAGGGCGCCTATCCCCTTTTCACTACCAAGGAGACTGTTTTTTTAGCGTTTGAGGCGGGGTGCCACACCTGCCATCAGCTCCTCCCTTTACTGCACAGATCCCTGTGCTACTCATACGCTGAGTTGGCGAGGACCGGTATCGAACTAGGAACCTTGCGGTTCCCAGCCGAATACTCTACCAAATGAGCTAAACCAGCCCTTAAACTCATTAAAAAGTTAAAAAGATTACTGTATTTGAAAGAACCAAAATATTTGAATGTTGGGAAGTGTTTGCTGGGTTTATGTATTTAAAATAATAATATATGCATATGGCTGAAACATATATTCTTTAGAAGAAATCACTTTTAAAAAAAAAATGACTTAGTATCGGGCCAAATGATTTGGGTAGTAGGTTAATAGTCTTAGGAAGTCTACATTGCTCTTGGTTTTTAAGTGGTCAACATTTGCCATCTTTGAGGGTCAGTATGCTAAATTCTAGCTCATATTACCGAGACTGAAAACACCTCTCAGCCAATGAGTAGGCTAAAGAAATATTACATAGGAGACTCTTCTGTTTGTGACTTTTTATCAGTTGAAGCCAACAAAACAAACTTCAATGATTGTCTATGGTAGAAATGTGAATCAATAATACAACAACCATTGTTCTGAAACATTGAACCTTTCATTGTTATTGCCTTTGCTGTTGGAAAGGTGAAATTAAGAGTTACTGGCAATAAAGATATAAACAGTTATATATGCTTTTATATGGAGGTGTGTGGTGTAAGGGTTACAGTTGTAGGAAATGGATTCGTCGGCCCGAGTTCAAATCACGGATGAAGCTGTTTACCTTTCACATAGGGCTAATACCGTTGGGAAAGGTATGCATCCAAGTACCCTCCCTCCAGCTATGGGTAAATAACAGGGAAGACAGTGCTCTTAACCTTGGCTAGGTAACCAGTCTAAAAGAAGGAAAACTCTGAATTCAAACCTGTTAAACTCTGCGTAAGAAATTGACCTTCTTGTGTGGATAGGCTGGTAAATATATATTTATCTTATTATTCCCACTCGGTGTTTCCTCTTGGTGGTGCCGAGGACACTCTTTGCAGAGTCAAGGAGTATATTGCACACATGGTCCCATTTTTTGTTTAGACGTTCTTGTGTTGGAGGAAAATTAGTTTGATCAGGGGCTGCCAAAGGTTATTTGGAAAGAAATTCTTTTTTCTGGGTCATTTAGTGAGTTGAGGATAAACAGAACTGTAGAGCGGTGACGCCTTCGTCGTCATGAACAACCAAATGTAGATGGGAATTTCCCCTCCAATGTGTGTGACTGCATCTGCAAGTCCAGAATTAGATTAATGAGCCACCAGAGGGTCCACAAATGAAGATATGGAGTGACATCACCATCGTCTGTGACAGACTTCGAAAAGAAAAAGAAAGAATATATTAGTCGTTGGGGTGGCCTAAAGTCGGTATCAGCCGGTCAGTGAGGTAGTCTATCCCCTATTCAAGAGCGCTAGACCAAGGAGATTGTTTTAGCATCTGATTTAGATCCCTGTGCTACTCATACGCTGAGTTGGCGAGGACCGGTATCGAACTAGGAACCTTGTGGTTTCTAGCCGAATGCTCTACTGACTGAGCTATGCTTTTAACACCATCTTTATCTCTGTGGTTGTCTTATTTGGAAAGTCTTCCTTTTTTTTTTTTTTTTTTTCTCTCAACCGTCCTTTCAGACTCACACTTTGAATTTTTGACCTATATTTTCAAAGAATAATGTGACATTCTCATTTATATGTTTTTACTATCTAGCTATTTTTCTAACAAATACAATGACCTTTTAAACCAAAGGATTGGCAACCTTTTTTTTTTTTTCCTTAAGAAGTGAGCTGCAAGAGACATTACTTGTCATCGGGTGGGCCATACTACTAAAAACATTCAAGGTAATTTTACATTGAAGGTACCTTACCATCAAGTCATGTGGAAAGCACTAACTCCTGCTACATCACTGAATTTAAGCAGCGATGAGCCTGTTCAATATTTAACTCTTTGCCCATCAAATTTACCCTGTGTCTGTAATAAATTTTCTTATGATTGGATATTTGAAAATTCACTATCTATTCACCTAGGATCTAATTCTATTCAAATAAAGTCCTGTTATTATTATAATCTGTGTCCTGGTCAATTATAATGAACTAACAATCAGTTTTTGTACTTTGATTGGGTGTGGTATGTATAGGATCGCAGTGGTGGGAAAGTTACTGTGAGTCGCTTAAAGTAGGCAAAGAGTTAATTGGATGACTATTTAAGCAACAGCAGGTAGTATAAGCAACCTGAGTCTTTTGTTTATCAAAATGACTTGATTTGGCATTAAATGACCAGAAAATGTTTGATATGTCATAAAACAATACAACCAACTCTTTATCTAATTACAATCCAGTTACACTGAAAACACTGGTTTCTACTTGATCACCGAAGTTAAGGAGCGATAAACCCATTCAATACTTAATTGGGTGACCACTTAAGCAACAGCAGGTACTGTAAGCAAAATAACTTGATTTGGCATTTAAATGACCTGAAAAGGGTGATATGCCAAAACTACCAACTTTTGCAAGAACCTCAACCGTTTACACTAGAGAAGGCTGTAGGCATCTGTTTTAGAAATAGGAAAAAGTTGCTCCTCCCCTTTCAGTAAAAAGATCTTTTTTATGTTAAATAAAATTAGGTTTTAGGCAGGCTGTTCAGAAAGTACTGTGATGGGTCGCAGTTTGCCAGTGAAAGGTTTAAACTATATTTCTCCAAGGTTTTTTTTTAGATGAGGCTTGATAATTTGTATTATTCAGACTATTGTCCTCATCTTTATTGTGATATACACATTTCAGCCGATGTGCCCTCTGGCCCTCTTGAGATGTTACTTATTGGACTCAGGAATTTGTTGAACTCGGTGGCCTTCATGTCATAATTGAGAGCCTTCATGGAACTCCGAACCAAACCCTTTATTCAATTCACGGGAGTTTAAGTATTCTATGTTATTATTGCCCTTGACCAGGATTTTATATAGAAATTTTAATCCAGAATTTAGATTTGCTAAAATAATCTCCATGGTCTAGCGTTAGGGAAAAGGGGATAGACTCCCTTGCTGTCAGGCTGATACCGACATTAGGACTTTGCTTACACTTATTACAGTTCACTTTAAAAGTGTGTATAATAATTTGGATGGTTGTTTTGAGTAAATAATTTGTTAATTGTGTTAAGTGTGATAAAGAATAAAAAACTAAAAAAAAACTGTCTTTGTTCATATTGTTGGAATAGTTTCAATTTAGTTGCAACAAGTATCGGAAAATGGCTGTTATGAATTATTTGGAAGTCAAGCAAATGAAATGTCCCTTGTGTACATCAGACTTCTGCCCAAATGACAGTTTCTCAATAACAAATGAGTAAGTGAAATTTACTAACTTAGCAATCAAGTCTCATGTGGACAAGTACGACAAGATATAAATTGAATTTAGTCACCACCATCATCATCATTATCATTGCTTAGAAGTAGTTTTCCCAAGATAATTTCTAATTTTTCTAATGCATCACCGTGTCATGCCATATGCCTAATCCTCTTATAAAAGATACCAAAACAAAGTCAGCCCTGTCGGCTGGGGCTTTAGAATACATTGACTGCACCTTAGCAGAGGGGTAAGACCCTCCCCCTCCAATGGGGCCATCTGGATTCCATCCTTAAGCATCACGGGTCACCACAGGTAACCCCAATTGCTGAGTGTTCCATGACATGCAACACTTTACTTTGGTCCTTACTTTGTGCTAGGCGGTCGGAAAGGCCCCCTCCGGTCAATCAGCTGGTCACGTCAAGCCCTAGCGCCTATATGATTTTTCTGCCCTTATTGCCCTTATGGTAAGCCCGAACCCTATTTATCATATATGTGCTAGGAGGTAGTGGCTCAGGGTCTTATTGTCCTAGGTATGACATTAAACTCTATCTGATTGT
The DNA here is from genome assembly GCA_023376005.1 of Doryteuthis pealeii. Classification (NCBI taxonomy): domain Eukaryota; kingdom Metazoa; phylum Mollusca; class Cephalopoda; order Myopsida; family Loliginidae; genus Doryteuthis; species Doryteuthis pealeii. The sequence continues at coordinate 62,751,422 of CM042148.1, read as the reverse complement.
GAGGTTCCAGTTCTGGGGAACGTGGGGTACCCATTCATCACCTTTGCTCCTGGGTCCACTCTGACCTAGAGTGGTAGTACCTGTTAGGGTCCCACCTAAAAAAAAAAATTTAAAAATGCGTTCTAAAAAATGTGTTTGAAAAAAAAAAAAAAAAATAAGTACCCATCAAGAATGAATAAAACGAAAACTTTTTCGGCATAAAATGATCCAACAAGGGTTGACATGCCATAAAATCCAAATAACTAACCAACCATGTATGTTGACATGCCGTAAAACTCAAGCAAACAACCAACCAACACAAAGTGCCATGCTGGAAGGGTGCATATGTAGTGATGCAACAAAGTAAATTGAATTGATTGCTTATTCTACCAACTTCTTAGCACTTCATTTTTTTTTTAAAAACTGAGAACGCAATCAGAAATTTTATACACTAAACTAAATAACTGCTTTAACGTATGACTCTAAACTGCATCTGGTGGTTGCGGCCGCAGGTCTGAAGCATTAGAGTGTGTAGAGTACACCCTTCATTAACATGAGTCAAAGGTTCAATCTGATTTGCATTGATAGTACTGGGTACTATGGGTCAAATAGATCTTTGAAAATTATTAGTATTAGATAGGGATACTTGAAACCATATAACTGTGTGGAAACAAATTATTGACAAAAAAAAAGAAAGATTGCAATGGAACATTAACATAGTTACTAGTGGGACCGTGGAATTTCCATGAAACGAAACAAAAATCAAGAGGAGCTATTTAAGCCAGAAAAAATGATTTGCAATTTCATTACATATAAATCCCACTGTTGTGTTTGTAATAAATAATACAATAACATTCTATACAATACTTGGTACTCTTCATGGAGAACCGTCCCGGCCTCCTGCCTCAAAAGTCGCTACCTGGTGGCTGCTGAAAAAAACCCACCAGCTACGATTGAAGTCTGTAGCCAAAGCGTTGTCACTTGCAAAAAAAAAACTAGGGTTTGGGTTTAGGGTTATTTTAATGGGAAAATAAATAACTAATTTGGGCTCTGTTTTTTCTGGGTCACCCTGTATACAAATATTGTAATAAAATTGTTAATTTTAACTAGGTGGGTTTAGGGTTTGGGGTTGGGTTTTCGGGAAAAACGCCCTAAGTTGGTTTTTTTTTTGGGGGGGGGGTTGCAAGTGACACCGCTTCAGACTTCAATCATAGCTGGTGTTTTTTTTTCAGCAGCCACTGGGTAGCGATTTTTGAGGCAGGAGGCCGGGACAGTTCTCCGCGAAGAGTACCTAATACTTAATACACACATCATTTGTAAGTATTTAATTCTACAGAAACTTCAAGATCAATATAATTACATATTCTATTTTGTTGATAATGGTTCTGGGACGACATAAGATCAAAATTACCAAAATATCTTCTGTAATTCCTGATTTTCAATATGAACATGAAACTTCTTTTTTTTTTTTTTTTTTCTTTTTTTTTTTTTTTTTTATTCATTTTGATTTTCCGTTAGTCATTTAAGTGACGCAAGACCATTTGAAATGTTTAATTTCTAAAATTGGGTGAAATAAAATGGGACAAATAATAAATCTGCGATTAAGTGACACCACATAATCTGGATTTACATTTTTGCATTGCATCTTGTACAATTTAGACAGTCTCATTTTTAACAAGAGGGTGTTGCAGGATGATAACAGATGGAAGATTTCAGAACACGTGTATTAATATATAGATGATTATATTGAACATTTACAAATAAATCCATTTTTGGCATTAAATATATTCATATGTTGGTAAATAAACTAAACCAAGACAGAATAATAACTAGTCAACATCTGGAATATACACAATGTTTCTTGTATAAGTAAAAAGGAGAGTTAGTTTTGTGTGACATTATAGGATATAACAATCATAATTAAATATTTATGAATGAATCGAATTTCAGCATTAAATAACCTATAAAGGTTTGATATGCCATTTACCAAACTAAGCCAGTATAATTAAGTAACATCTGGAGCATATATACAATGTTTTTGTGGTAAATGTCATTGATTTTTGTGGTAAATCTTTTTGTAAGATGTTTTTGTGATAAATATCATTGATTTCTGTTTTAAACATTTAGAATTGAAAAAGGACATTTTATGGTAGAAATAAAAAAAAAAAAGGTAACAGAGGACTATTACTCCCAGGTGTTGCGTAGACCTCTTCTTAAATTTAAAAAAAAATCTCTATCCTGTTCTCCGCCCTGTTGGATGGGGCAGTAGAATACACCGATTGCACCTCTGCAGAGGGGTAAAAATCCCCCCTCAATGGGACCGTCTGTTGGCTGTGGGTTGTGACCTCTGATGCTTAAGGACGGAATCCTGGTGGCTGAGCAATTCATGACATGCAACACTCCACTTAGCCCTTACTTAAGCTAGACAGGTGGTCGGTGAGACCCCCTCTGATCAATCGGCTAGTCACATCAAACCCTAGCACCTATATGATTGTCCTTTATTGCACTTATGGCAAACCCCAACCCTTTTTATCATAGATGTAATAGAAGGTGGTCGCTGAGGGTCTTATTATCCTGGGAATGGTATTAAACTGCATATAGTGGTAAAGTTCTAATTCTGGAGTGCCCCTTCATCATCATTACTCCCAGGTCTGCTCTGACCTGGAGTAGTAGTACCTGTTAGGGTACTATCTATGAGTTAGATAGAAAAAAAATTTTTTTTTAAATTGAGTACCCATCAAGAATAAATTAAACAAACACATCTTCAGCATGACCTGACCCAAAGGGTTGTTGCCATGCCATGCCATACAACCAAGCACTTGTCCAACCTTTTTTTTTTCCTGGTACTCGGTTACCAGGTGCAGGATATTGTTATATACAACTTTTCTGCTGGTATTTTTTTAATTTTTTTTATTACACGTACCCTTTTTTTTTGGGGGGGGAGGGGTGTCATAACACCACACATCTGCTATTCAGCAATATTAAGCTGCTATAGCGCAATATATTCAACCTGTATTTATAAAAATGAATTGCTTTGTGCACAAGACGAATTGCTTTTTGTACTTACAACTCCTCTATAGATTTAAAAAAAAAAAACAACTTTTATGATACCTGTGTTTCTTTACTCTGCACATGTTCGGGTCATCACAGGCAGGGCAGGTAGTCCGTCGTATAGTGGTTAACTTGCTGGTCTGCAGCATGTAGTGAGTGAATTTGAAGTCCATTTGCCTTATGTTCACTATCGAAGTAATACCCTTGGGAAAGGTATGACTACCCTCATCCACCTAACTATTGGTTAAATAGAACCACTGCTGTTCTTCTCTAAGGATGGCTTTGGTATTCAATAATCCATTAAGGTTGATATGCGATTAAACTAAGAAATTAAACCAAACCAGGTCCTTACAACATGAAGCTGTCATATTGAAATGCATTCAACCAGACTTTGGGAGCAAGGCAAATAGCTCTGGGTGCAAGTTGTGTTGTTGCTGAATTGCTCTGGGTGCAAGGCGCGTTGTTGCTGAATTGCTCTGGGTGCAAGGCGCGTTGTTGCTGAATTGCTCTGGGTGCAAGGTGTATTGTTGCTGAATTGCTTGGGGTGCAAGACAAAATTCTTTTTGCTGGAACATGAACAAAAAGCATTAAATCCTGCAGTGGGGTCTGTAATATCTTGGTCTTTGGTAAGTGAATCAGATTTTAAGGAAATGCACATTGAAGATTGATGAATAATTCATTCAGGATTTGCATTTTAAGTTTGCGCATCTCATGCTTTCCGAGTGGATATTTTTGAAAATAGTCTTGTTTTTATTTCTCTGATTTTATAATTTCAGAGAATTCAAAATAGGAATGTTTTCTGATTAATAAACCTTTTTTAGAAACGGCATAGAATCCTATGAGCATAGATGGACTTCTTTTTGATTAATTTTCCAACCCCCTCACCCAACCCCTCATACATCCAGAAAAATGTTTGCCTATACATGTAGATTTAAATCGGCTCGAGTATATAATTTTAGCCAAGTATTTTTTTCTTTTTTAAATTGATTTTATTGATTATCATGTTCTATGATATTTCCCTTGTGAAATATTATTGCTGTTGAAAAATATATCTCAGGATTATGTATTTAATGTTTTTGTAATATGTATTTGTGAAAGAGAAAAAGATAGTTGTAATATGTATGTGAAAGAGAAAAAGAGAGAGAGAGAGTTGTAATATGTATGTGAAAGAGAAAAAGAGAGAGAGAGAGTTGTAATATGTATATGTGAAAGAGAGAAAAAGAGAGAGTTGTAATATGTATATGTGAAAGAGAGAAAAAGAGAGAGTTGTAATATGTATATGTGAAAGAGAGAAAAGAGAGAGTTGTAATATGTATATGTGAAAGAGAGAAAAAGAGAGAGTTGTAATATGTATATGTGAAAGAGAGAAAAGAGAGAGTTGTAATATGTATATGTGTAATATGTATATGTGAGAGAGAAAGAGAGAGAGAGAGTTGTAATATGTATATGTGAGAGAAAGAGAGAGAGAGAGAGTTGTAATATGTATATGTGAGAGAGAAAGAGAGAGAGTTGTAATATGTAGAGAGAGAGAGTTGTAATATGTATAGTAAGAGAGAGAGAGTTGTAATATGTATATGTGAAAAGAGAGAAAAGAGAGAGAGAGAGAGTTGTAATATGTATATGTGAAAGAGAGAAAGAGAGAGAGAGAGAGAGTTGTAATATGTATATGTGAAAGAGAGAAAAAAAGAGAGAGAGAGTTGTAATATGTATATGCGAGTCAGAGAGAGAGAGAGAGAGAGAGTTGTAATATGTATATGCGAGTCAGAGAAGAGAGAGAGTTGTAATATGTATATGCGAGTCAGAGAGAAAGAGAGAGAGTTGTAATATGTATATGCGAGTCAGAGAGAGAGAGAGTTGTAATATGTATATGCGAGTCAGAGGAGAGAGAGAGAGTTGTAATATGTATATGTGAGAGAGAGAATTGTAATATGTATATGTGAGAGAGAGAGAGAGAGAGAATTGTAATATGTATATGTGAGAGAGAGAGAATTGTAATATGTATATGTGAGAGAGAGAGAGAGAATTGTAATATGTATATGTGAGAGAGAGAGAGAATTGTAGTGTGTGTGTGTGTGTGTGTGAGAGAGAGAGAAGTGTGTGTGTAAAGCAAACATAATATTTAAAGGCCACTATTAACCAAATTGAAAACAACTAAAATAAAATGTTTCCATCTTAACTCGTTCCTGTTCTTATGTCAGCATTTCACCCAGGGTGGGTTGAGCCAGCTACATCCATTCAAAGATGGAGTATCATGGGAATATGAAATACGCTTGACTGGTTGCTAACATGCCATATTTTCTTCACTGACATTTTCTCAATATTTATTTTTTTATTTTTTTGGCCAGTTTTTCATTTTTATTCCTGTTAAGAAATCCTAATAGGAATCGTTGAGCAATGTCATTAAAATTATTATGAAATATAAAGTATGATCAAAAAGTTGTTCATGATATATATACACACACATACATACACACACATATATGTATATATATATATATATATATATATAATGTGTAAGTAAGTGAAGTTGGCAGGGCGACCTAAAATCTGTATCAGCCAGACAGCGAGGGAGTCTATCCCCTGTTCACAAGCACTAGATCAATGAGATTATTTTAGCATCTGAATGGAGCACCACACCTACCATCAGCTCCTCACTTTATTGCACAGATCCCTGTGCTACTCATACGTTGAATTGGCGAGGGCCGGTATCGAACCTGGATCCTTGTGATTCCTAGGTGACTCTGTGCACACACACACACACACACACATATATATATATATATATATATATATATATATATATATATAATATATATACTAGCCAAAATGTGACCTGTCGGGTCACCCATTGATCTCTGAGTAGATAATTTGGATTAGGAAAAAATGAGTTTGCAAAGCAGAATTAAATTTTTAAAAAAAATAAATATGGCCTGAGAATTAAAAAAGAGACATTAAAATCATTTTGTAAGATTTCTAAGAATGGGAACAGTTGACCTAATTTAAATCTATTAAGAGCCAAAATATTGGCCAGGCTGGTTGCTTATAAAATTTAACATACAAATACATTTCAAACTCTCCAATCTCTCTCTGTCTACCTCATTGAGAAACTAACATATATAACAAGGAGGTAATCAAGATATACATAGAGAAGAGGAAAGTGACAGGCAGAATGTGCAGTAAGAGATGGGTCAGTTTTTGATTTACTTGCAAATTACAACTAATTAGAACCAATAAAATGTTTTGTTTTTTTTTGTTTTTTTTAAAACAACTCAATCTTAAAACTGAGGAATAATTTAGTGTAACATTTATATCATTAAACTAAACTTTAGGAGCCAAACATTGATTCGCTCAGCTTTAGTATATCTATATATATATATATATATATATATATATATATATAACACAACACTCAATAAGTCTCGGGCCTAACTAATAAAACAATAATTCTTATGCAAAATTTTATTTTATTCATCAACATAGTCTACTTCTAGGGTGATACACTGATTCCAACACTTTTCTAACAATTGATGCCTTTTTTTGTAGAACGATTTGTCTTTGGCCTCAAAATATGCCTCAGTTTCCGATATCACTTCTTCATTGGAGCCAAATCTCTTTCCCTGGAGCATTCTTTTGAGGACTGCAAACAGCCAGTAGTCTCTGGGGGCCAGATCTGGAGAATAGGGTGCGGAAGCAATTTGAAGTGCAATTCATGTAGTTTTGCCATCGTTGCGATCGACTAGTAACATGGTGCAGTGTCTTGGTGAAAGAGCACTTTTTTCTTCAGTTGTGGCCATTTTTTGGCGATTTCTTCCTTCAAACGCACCAATAATGCTATATAATATTCACTATTGATTGTTCTTCCTTTATCTAGGTAATCGATGAACAAAATACCTTGCGTATCCCAAAATTATGGAAACCAAAACCTTTCCTGCTGATGTTTGCGTCTTTGGTCGCTTTGGATGGCTTTCACCTGCTGCTGTCCACTAAGCTGACTGCCGACCCATCTATGGGTTAAATAGAAAACATGAGTTTATAAACAAAATTGTACTATCCATTAAAAATGAAATTATTTCATAACTTTGTCAGCATTAAATATTTTTTTTTACCAATAGAAGTATTCGGCATAAAATAACCCAAGGGGTTGACATGCCGTAAAACCAAACCAACCAAATCAGCTGACTGCCGATTTGACTCTGGAGTGAAGTGGTATATCCATGTTCCATCCATTGTCTCAAATATTTACGCAAAAACTCCTTTTTGTTGCGTTGAAATAGTTTAAACAAAGCTCTGAATCGTTGACGCATTGTGGTTTTTGATCGACTGTGAGCAAACGCGGCACCCACTTTGAACACAGCTTTCTCATTGACAAATGTTCATGCAAAATGGTGAATACACTGCCTTCTGATATCTTCATCTCCTCTGCTATCTCCGCAACTTCAATTTACGATCGGCCAAAATTGAGGAGAGTGTTTGATGAAGTATTAAAGGGACTTGTTGTCACTTGATATTCAGCGAAACCTGCTGGTTATTGTGAAAACTCCATGAGTTTATAGGAGCGATGAACAGGTCCAACAGAATTATTTCCATTTTTGCTTTTTCCTCTTTTAATAACAATAATTATATTTTTGCTTTAATCTTGGCTATAATTCTTAAATAATGCTTGTCTTTTGATTTCGCCATTTTTGTATTCCCCCGCTACCCGTCCCCCCCGTACCGACCATTGTGTTCCATTCTACGTACTTCATGCAATATTAACTGGACCCAAAAGGAATCTTCTTGTATATTTAATGCTTCCTCTGCCGACATTGTGGTAATTAAGTAATCTTATGGTATTTAGTCACTCTTATTAAAAAAAGAAGAAAAAAAAAAAGGAAAGAAAACAAACTTTTCTTTTGTAGTTGTGTCTGGCTCATTTTCGAAAAATAAGTCTGACTTAATAGAAAATAGAAGGATAATTAAGACGAAGACTTTTTTCTTTCTTTTTCTTTGACTATTAGTTCCACTGGTAATTATCATCATTTTCTGTTTCCAAGCTTCCTATTGTAAATAGGTTTGGAGAAATACAAATATATGTCTATATTATAGCAATATGAGTTTTCTATGTTATCGTAACAGCACAAAAATAGCCCATTGTAGCAAGATTAGTCTTAGTCTCATTATCATCAAGGCAGGCCAACAACACGGATTCTCTTGACACTGCAAAAATAGTCCATTGTAGCAAGATTAGTATTAATCTCTTTATCATCTAGGCAGGCCAACAACACGGATTCCCTTGACACTGCAAAAATAGTCCATTGTAGCAAGATTAGTATTAATCTCTTTATCATCTAGGCAGGCCAACAACACGGATTCCCTTGACACTGCAAAAATAGTCCATTGTAGCAAGATTAGTATTAATCTCTTTATCATCTAGGCAGGCCAACAACACGGATTCCCTTGACACTGCAAAAATAGTCCATTGTAGCAAGATTAGTCTCTTATCATCTAGGCAGGCCAACAACACGGATTCCCTTGACACTGCAAAAATAGTCCATTGTAGCAAGATTAGTATTAATCTCTTTATCATCTAGGCAGGCCAACAACACGGATTCCTTGACACTGCAAAAATAGTCCATTGTAGCAAGATTAGTATTAATCTCTTTATCATCTAGGCAGGCCAACAACACGGATTCCCTTGACACTGCAAAAATAGTCCATTGTAGCAAGATTAGTATTAATCTCTTTATCATCTAGGCAGGCCAACAACACGGATTCCCTTGACACTGCAAAAATAGTCCATTGTAGCAAGATTAGTATTAATCTCTTTATCATCTAGGCAGGCCAACAACACGGATTCCCTTGACACTGCAAAAATAGTCCATTGTAGCAAGATTAGTATTAATCTCTTTATCATCTAGGCAGGCCAACAACACGGATTCCCTTGACACTGCAAAAAATAGCCCATTGTAGCAAGATTAGTCTCATCATCTAGGCAGGCCAACAACACGGATTCCCTTGACACCACAAAACTAGCCCATTGTAGCAAGATTAGTCTCATCATCTAGGCAGGCCAACAACACGGATTCCCTTGACACCACAAAAATAGCCCATTGTAGCAAGATTAGTCTCATCATCTAGGCAGGCCAACAACACGGATTCCCTTGACATCGCAAAAATAGCCCATAGTAGCTGGATTAGTATTAGTCTCATCATCAAGGCATGTTAACAGCTCCGATTCCCCTGACTATTTCTTGTCATCCGTCTCACTAAGTCCTCTGAATAGCATCCAGTGTCATTACAGAGCTGTTTTTGTTGGTTTGTTCATGTGTAGGAGTCCATACAAGAATGTTGCTTTTGTTGTTTGTCCTTAGAAAATGCAAACAGCAGGATTAAAATTTTGATTGTTGATTTCATTTCCAACAATGATAACCTTTATGATAAACATTCCTCCCACAACAATATTATTATGCTATAACTAAGAATAAGGCACTTTCCAATCCAATATGCAACTTATTATTGGGGATTTGAGTTTGGGCTCACTCTAATAATTAACATTTTTCAAGGGAAGTAACTTAAATTTTAATTATAGAATACTTATTCATTTGCAGTTATTTATAATATAAATTCTATGAATAAAATATGGCCTAGCCTTTCTTATTAAAAAATATCAGATATCTCTTATAGTTCAGATTAAAAGCACAGTAAAAGACTCGCATACAGCAGCTATGTATGGACACTGGATGCTGTGCTGAGGACTGATAGAGATGGATGGCGAGAGAAAGTAATAGGAATCTGCACTGTCAGCCTGACTTGATAATGATGAAGAATAACCAGAAGTCAAACCTTTCCTAGACCTTAATTTTCAGTTGCTCTGATTCCCCAATGATACCTGCATTGAAAAATCAGGGTCTAAAAAAGTTTAGCTTTGGTTTTCCCTACTGTACTTTTAACATGGAGTATGAGGACCCAGTTTGATTTCTGCTGCATTTCATATTGACTCATTAGTCTTTGAGCTACAATTTGACAGCACAAAATATTTGATTGCTGTGTGTATCCGGTTAACAAGCACTCAACAAACCGAAACCTCTAATTTAATCTGTTTATTTCATTAAACAACCTACAAACACCTCCAGCTTTTTGCAGGTCGGAATTAAATAAGTGAATGAACAATTGTCCCAGATTTGTTCCTTCAAAATCCGAGAGAAATTCTACTCAAAATTTTTCATTTTTTTATTTTTTATTTAATTTTTTTTAAAATTATTATCTTAAATTTTTTTCCTTGTATTTATTAATTTTATTTTTCAATTTTTAAAAATCTATTTTTCTAATCATAATTTTAAATTAAATTTTTTCATTAAAAAAAAATAATAAAAAAATAAGGAAAAAAAAGTCTTTCAAGATTGTTTTGTTTTCTCCAACATTGTTTGTCCTTATTTAAAGGGAAGTAACTCTTCTGTTTTAGAGATGGCTTATTGTTTTTGTTAACCCTTTAGCTATTAAAGACAAAACTATTCCCCCCACCTCTGCCCCCTTGCTATTTCTATTTTCTGTAACTTTTGTGATTCCACTTTTACCATTTTTGTTTGTCAGACTCTTAACAACTTTACCCAATCGGAATGCAAAGCTGGCAGAAAGCAGTTTTCTGCTGGCGTTGGCAATATTCCATCAAATCTGACCTTGTTATAAAACCTTATGATTTTTCTTTATTCTTTCATTGGTGCATTTGCCTAAAGCCCACTAAACAGAAAGAAAAGAAAAAAAAAAAAAAAAAAGACTCCTTTTTCTCATCGTTCGTATATTGACTGGAGTTGAAGGTCTTTGTGTACTGAATCTATAGAGATGCAAGAAAGACCATGTGATTGTCTGCAAATTCTTTAAAGACAGCAAAAGATGCACTGATTTATAACCATTGTTCATTATTTCTTATATAATAGAGACTTTATTATTGCAAATTTCTTTTTATTACTGTTGACGAGTTTCTTTTAATCTTTTTGTTTGTTGTTTTTTTGTAAAAATGTTTTTCAGCAATTCTATTGTTTCTTTGCTTGTTTATTCAGTTGTGTTTATCTTTTTTTTTCCTCGATATTTTGGGATATGAAATATCTCCATATTAAGAAGACGATTTTTGCATCTAGACTCAAGCTGAGAATTCAAAACAGTTTTGATTCAGACTTGAGCTAGCTGACTCATGATTCCAAATGGCAATGCCTTGATTTTTCTTTCTATTTTCTTTTTCTAAGCTATCAAAGTCTTTTATAAGGTAAAATCTCCGTGTGTCATATATACAAGGTGTGTAAAAAAAAAAAAAAAAAATTTTTTTTTAAAAGTATCAAGATTTTAAAAAACTTTTTGACCCACCTTGTATTCTTAAAAAATGAACATTCCATCCATTGTTCATTTCTATCTTGGTAAATACAACTTCAAACTCTGCACTTTTATAACACTCCTTGTATTCTGAAAAAAATTAACGTTCCATCCATTGTTCATTTCTATTTGCTAAATACAGTTTCAATCTCAATACTTTCATGACACACCTTGTATATTATTTGTTATAGTGTACAATACAATTAAAAGGCAATCGTTACCATTGGTTTAAAAGCAGCGCACTAGCTACTTCTCATCAAGACAACTCCCTGTGAAAAAGGTTTTTCACAGGCACATTCTCCTGATGAAAAGTGGCTTGTACACTTCTTTGTAACCAATGGTAACAATTGCCTTTTAATTCTATCGTACACTATAATAAAAAAAAAAACAGCACTTACACCTGTAATCAAACACTGTTTTGTAATTTGTCCAATACAAAATGAACATTTTATATATATATATATATATATATATATATATATATATATATATAAAATCATTATAAAAACATTTTTTTTGTCTTGTGTATTTATCCAACTCCTTCACATAAGTGCTATTTTAAAGCAGAGGTTTAACAGGTTTGAATTCAGAGTTATCCTTCTCCTACATCAGTTACCACTCTATGGTTAAATAGCCCACTTTGCCTTACTATTTACTTATAGCTGTGAAATTAATTCAAAAACTGGCCCATCTCTTACCCATATTCTGTCTATCACTTTGATTGCCTCCTTGTTATATATGTCAGTTTTTCAGTGAGAATAGAGAGACAGAGATATTAGAGAGTCAAATGTATTTGTATGTTAAGTTTTATAAACAACCTACCCGGCCAACATCTTGGCTCTTAATAAATTTAAATTAGGTCAAATGTTCGCTTTCTTAGAAATTTTACAAAATGATTTTAATGTCATTTAATTTCGGGGGGGGGGGCTATTTTATTTTTAGTTGAATAAAAAAAATTAATTCGCTTTGCAAAGTCACTTTTTCCTAATCCCAATTATCTATCCAGAATTCAATGGGTGACCCAACATGTCACATTTTATCTAGTGTGTGTGTGTGTATGTATATATATTTATATATGTGTATGTATATATATTTATATATATGTGTGTGTATGATATATATGTGTATGTATATATTGCAGCACATACCCTACAAATCCGTTCTGGCAATGTGGACTGTCCACAGCAGCAGACATAAATACTCCATCCACAATTGGACAACATCCATTAAGTCCACTTGCGCTCGGACTATGTTTTCAAGTTCCAACAGCGAGCTACAACTACAGATGTTCCTGTGCGTTCAGAAGCATCCCATCAGTAACTCCTATTTGGCACCTCAAGCCTAAACTTATCTAACGGGACTCGTAATTTTCGACCCCCCTTATGATTTGTAATATGAAAAAAAATCCTTTTCTCATTGCTTTCTGACTATTCCATCGTCTAATTCCATCTTTCAATGTATTTTTTCTCTGAGGAGCATTGACGAAAAAAAGATAAATCATAGATTTTAAATCTAACTGTACCCTTACTTTTCTTTTAAGAAAAAAAAAAAATTTTTACAACATGCATATGCTTTTACGCGTCCTTTTTAATTCAGTACTAAATAATATTATATATATATATATATATATATATATATTGTAGAATAATCATACTAGTTCCAATTACCGTCGAGTTGGTAAGACAAGGCACCAAGTAATTGTAACTTAATATGAATCTGTCTTGCTGCAAATACTACTGCAAAATGCCAGGTTATTTATGAAGCCTCATAACATCATAGAAACCAAGCAGCCAATCAGGACTCAAGAAATGAAATCACCCAAATGCATGAGTGGACTGACTCACTTCAACATATATATGTGTGTGTGTGTACTGAACTGAATCATTGTTGCTCTGATAAGCTTTATGACAAGCCAGAAGCTGTGCGCACAATGTTTTCAAGGGTTAACTCTGGTAACACTTCTACTACTGCTTACTAAAAGTTAATCTCAGGTACGTATGTACATTAGATTGTAAGTTTGTTTTATTTCACTCATATGTTTGTTTTGTTTGTTTTTTTCTCTCTCATTTTTGAAGAGTTTTTTTTCTCGCTGAAGATGATTTTGTTAATAACCAGATTATTTTTTGTTATGTTGTTTTGGAAAAATAGTTTTTCGTAGAAAGGCTTTAGGCATTTTCTCATGAGACAGCTTTTAGCGAACATAAGTATTACATTAAAAGTTTTTTTTTTTTTTTTTTTTTTTTGTCAACGTATTTTGCTGAATGCCTTTTTTTGCGGGGGGGGGGGGATATTCAGGCGTCAGAACATTTTCTTGTAATGAAGTTCATTATCATACTTTTACACTTTAAGAAGATTTTAAAATTAACTTGTAAATTTAAAAAAAAAAAAAAAAAGATCTTTTTCTAATTCTCAGTATCATTTGTCTTTGCTATTTTAGTATAGTTGGAGTATATATATATATATATATATATATATATATTGTTCTTTTTGTAATATATATAAAATATTTTTATTATATAATATATATTTTATAAGATATATGTACTTATTATATACTTTTGTGTGTATATCTGTGTATTTATATCTGCGTGTGTATGCACATGTATATTTGTGTGTGTGTGTATATATGTGTGTGTGTGTGTGTTGTTATGGGTCTAACAGGAGAAAATTATAAA
>CM042148.1:62642374-62732374 GCA_023376005.1 Doryteuthis pealeii | reverse complement strand
GTAAATCAAATATTGCTTCTACATCACCGTAGTTTCAAAAACCATTGTCAAATAATCTCAGATATATTTTTACCTGCCGGTGAGATAATTGAAAGATTCTATAAAAAGTTAATATTTTTTTGTATTTTGTATTGAACGTATTTGGATGTATTTAAAGTTTTGACTTAGTAAATCATCATTCCAATATTTGAAAGTTTGTTTTCAAGGACGGATGATAATTATTGCTACCTTGAATTAATTAAACTGAACATGTGATCACTGAACTGAGAGAAACAGAATAATAGACAAAAAGTCTCTCATAAGTTAAAACAAATAACTTGTTGCAGAGTATTATACTGGAGACATAAGGTCATTGCGTTAAGGCTATAGTATTGGTGTTACATAATTTATGGGTTGCCTACGAATTACAACTGTAGTGTAGTAAAATTTAAATAATGGTATTGTAAGTGGAAAGTTACCATTGACCGTTATAGAAGTTGACGAACAGTTCAGTTTTCACTAACCTGGCCATTGATTTGTTATTGATTTTGGCGGTTAGTTGAAGTAATGGCCATCTGTTCTCAGGTAAGCCATCTTCTCACCGTGCGGTTGAACCCTTTTGGGCTTTGGTTTTAATAAAGATGTCTGAAAAAAATAAACTTAATTAATATTGATAATATAGTGGGCAGTAACATGAATAGAGAATGTATATCTAAGTGAAACTTAAATATATAAGTCAAGGTACAGTGAATATGAAGTCAACATCATGCCCACGCAACCCTAACATAGATATACACGCTATATATATATATATATATATATGTCAAGGTACAGTGAATATGAAGTCAACATCATGCCTATGCAACCCTAACATAGATATACACGCTATATATATATATATATATATATATATATATATATATATATATGTTAGGGTTGCGTGGCCATGATGTTGACTTCATATTCACTGTACCTTGACTTATATATTTAAGTCTCACTTAGATATACATTCTCTATTCATGTTACTGAACACTATTTACTTATGAATATAGCCCACTATATTATCAATATTAATTAAGTTTATTTTTTCAGACATCTTTATTAAAACCAAAGCCCAAAAGGGTTCAACCGCACGGTGAGAAGATGGCTTACCTGAGAACAGATGGCCATTACTTCAACTAACCGCCAAAATCAATAACAAATCAATGGCCAGGTTAGTGAAAACTGAACTGTTCGTCAACTTCTATAACGGTCAATGGTAACTTTCCACTTACAATACCGTTATTTAAATTTTACTACACTACAGTTGTAATTCGTAGGCAACCCATAAATTATGTAACACCAATACTATAGCCTCAACGCAATGACCTTATGTCTCCAGTATCCCAATTTGTTCATATATAATATATATATATATATATTCTTAATTTTATCTCTCTATTACTAAATATTTCATATGTTTCTATAAATGCATCTATAACTCTAGGTTAGTGGTAATGATGCTTCGGCCTGAACCCAGAGTCATCATCTGATGAAGGCTTTGTTGGTTGCAATGCTACTGAGTAAATAGCAGTCATTGTATGAAGATTATATATATATATATATATATATATATATATATGTGTGTGTGTGTTTATAAGACTACCTGAGTAATAATTTATTGCCCACTTGTCTTGTGTTCATCATTTAAAAACAAAGAGAATGAGGGGCCATATGACCTTTAGGCACCCCTTTTTGATCTCGATTAAGAAAGGACATGTTTTTCATTTACACCGTCAATATCCGGTTGTTTGTTAGGGGTTAGGGTTAGTTTTATAATTTAAAAAAAAATCTAAAAATCGTCTGTTAAAACAACCAGATATTGACAGTGTAAATGAAAAACATGTCCTTAATCGAGATCAAAAAAAGGGTGCCTAAAGGTCATATGGTCCAGAATGAGCTCAGAAAACCAGAGCTTAACACAAAAGATGCCTTATCATCCAGAGGAAGAAATCACACCCCCCCTCCAAAAAAAAAAATGTCCCGTTGGTAAAATAGAACCCACCTAAGAACTCCTCTTGTCATTTATGTACCTGGGGTATATAACATTGGGTCTTTTTGTGTGTGGTGGTGTTTTTGTCAGTTGGTCTACTGATTTTTTTTTTTCAATGATTGTTTTCTGAATATCAGCACATTTGTTCTCATTAACTGAGAAATATTATGGGGAGCTGAAGATCTCCAGCATCAAATTCTTTTTCATATGAATGATCTGGTTTTTCCATTTAAAATTTTTTTTTAGTGGTCATGATTTGGAATAAGTAACTAGACGAACAATAATCCCATTGGGTACCCATCTACACACATACTTTTTAAAAATGTAATTTTAGTGTTATATACACATAAGCCACTGGGAGTGCTCTATCCATCTTAAGGAGAGCTATGCAATTTTTGTGTAGACTGGTTATCTAGCCAAGGTTAAAGAGCCTAGTCTGCCCTACTATTTACCCATAGTTAGAGGGATAGTAGTTGGAAGCATACCTTTCCCAGGAGTATTAGCACTGAAATGTAAACAGACTTGTCTATGATTTGAACTCTGGTTGATGAATCCATTTCCTACAACTACATATATATGTGTGTGTGTGGTGGGTAGAGTTGTAGGAAATGGACTCATCATATATATATATATATATATATATATATATATATATATATATGAGAGAGAGAGAGAGATGCTCCCTGATGCACAAAAATCTAAAAGGACTCAGTAAAATCATATCCATGCATCCCACTGTTTTTCTTTTTTTTTTCTTCCCTCACCATTTCAGTCTAACTGTAAATACATTTCAATAGTTTCTTAGAAATGAATTACACAGGATAGGTTACAAGGTAGGAGTTAGCCAGATTTAGTTGGTAGCCATACATTTTCCAGGGGACTCATTCAAAGTAAATATGTGCATCCTAGGATGCATTATATCAAAAAGCTATCAGCATCACTGTATATTTTTGTGAAACCATGTAGAAAATCTATATAATGTGTGTCCAATCAGCTTTCTTTCTTTTTTTTTTTTTTTTTTTCTTCTTTTTTTTATTTTTAAGCCTTATTACAGGACTCCTAATTTATATCTTTTTTTTTTTAAACAACCTGTATATACAAACTTTAATGTCTAACACCTTTTCTGTGTTTGGTAAAATGTAATAGATTAAAGTAAATTATCAAAATTTGGGGTGGTGGTGGGGATAAAGCAAAAAAATTGTTCATCAATTATGATATGTAAATGAAACATTACAGAACACAATAGGTTTTTTTTTTTATTATTTCTTTTTTTTTTTCTTTGGTGCCAAAAGCTGCTTATAAATTTTGCAACTTGAAAAATCTGTGTTTAACACATCTTTGAAGATGTGTCTGAAAAATCCGTGTCTGCTTTCTAACAAGAGTGGAAAGCAACAAAATAAGAGAGAGAGAGAGAGAAATCAATGAAGATGAATAAGAAATTAATTTCAGACGCTCAGAAGTGTCAGCTAATCATTTGTTGATAATAAATGGTGTGAGGAGACGGATGATGATGACGAGAAAATTTGATTTAGAGAGAGGGGGGGGGGGAAGAAGTAAAAAAAATGGTTCACTAAGTATATTATGTGTTGGTATCTATTCATATTTATTTATAAATAATAGATATAATGTTATTATGAATAAATATATATTATGTATATTAACAGTAATTAAGGCTCTCCATTAAAAGACAAAAAATAGACATATAAATATTCTTTATATATATATATATATATATATATATATATATATATATATAATGTATGTATGTATGTGTGTTGCTTGCTTGTCTGTTATTCTTTGTGGTTTTAACATCACTGTTTACATTTTACAGGTAGTGATTCATAAATTCTTTTAAACATATATTGTGAGTGTGTATTTATATATACAGTGATGCTTATGGCTTTTTGATTTAGTGCGTCCTGGGACGCAAATATTTGCTTTGAATGAGTCCCCTGGAAAATTTACGGGTCCAAACTAAAGCCAGCTAACTAATACCTTGTAAACTATCCTCTCTAATTCGTTTCTAAGAAAATATTGAAATGTATTTACAGTTAACTTGAAATGTTGAGGGAAGAAAAAAGAAGAACATTGGGATGCATGGATATGATTTTACTGAGTCCTTTTAGATTTTTGTGTGTCATGGACGAAGGACACATACCTATCAGCATCTCTGTGTGTGTGTGTGTATATATATATATATATATATATATATATATATATATATATATATGTGTGTGTTGTATATATATATATGTGTGTGTGTGTGTATATATATATATATATATATATATATGTGTATATTGTATGTATGTATATTTTCTGTATATATTGCTGTCTGTTGTTTAAAAGTAAATGAATATACTGTTGTTTTGTTTTGGCCTATTCAGCTATTTTCAACAAATATCCTTCAGGTCTGTCTTAATGCATGGACACTCTGCTGGGTAGTTGCCTGGGGGCCCACAAACACCCGGCTCCCATGCTAATCTATATATGTTGTGACTATGAACGTCAGTACACTGCCTTGCCGGGGGGGGGGGGGCTATTGAGATGTCCCTGTCTCAAGACTGATTTCATATTCTTGTATTGTAGATCTGTAGTCACACATGCAGTTAGGATTGTCATTGATTTAAGTTAGTGTTGAACAATAATCTGAAAGCTAACTTCGAATCAAAGTCCTTTTATATTTAGTGCTTGGAGGTGTGTGGTGTAATGGTTAGAGTCGTAGGAAATGGACTCGTCGACCTGAGTTCAAATCCTCAACAAGGCTGTTTGCATTACGCATAGTGCTAATATCCTTGGAAAGGGATGCATCCAACCATCTTCTTCCAGCTATGGGTAAATAGTAGAGTAAACTGGGCTCTTTAACCGTGGCTAGGAAACCAGTCTAGGAGAAGGAAAACTCTGAATTCAAACCTGTTAAACTTAGCTTCAGAAATTGACCTTGTGTCAAATCCTGTCCATATGGAGGGGTCGGGTAAATACATATATTTAGTGCGTTTTGGTTGGTTAGTTTTTTTCTTATATAGATTTACCAACCCCTCTGCACTAGCAGGATGTGACAAAAGGTAAATTTTTAAACAGTTTAAACTGAATTCAAACCTCTGTGTTTGTGTTTGTGTATATATTATATATATATATATATATATAATCCACATACAGTCCTGTTTCAACGTATCACATCTCTTTGGTGTGGCTAGAATTAGCAGGCTATCTCCAGCTGGGATCGAAACTCGATCGATTTTTCATCAGTTACTCTAACCACCAGGCTATCAGCATGAACCACTAGCGGAAGATAATTTTTCTGACAAATAGATACATATGTACATATATAAAGGCTGTCGGAGAGGTTATGTAATGCCAGATCTTTTATTCCTATATGAATAAAAGATTTGGCATTAAATAACCCACAAGTGTTGCATTAAACATCAACCAATCAATTATCCTAGTTTTGGCTCTATTCTTAAGGCAAAAAAAATTGAAATAAGTGACAATTTACATTTTTCAATTGTTTACGTTTAAAAGACAGGGGTGGTTTTTGTCATACTGAGATTTTGGCCATACTCAGTTTACCATATTTATTAAGTGGATTTTTTTTGTTCACTTTTGTTTTTTTGTTTTTTTAATTTACTTTCGGCTTCAAATTAGATACTTGAATGCCATTATCTTTTTTGTCACTGTAACTAATGACATGGTTTTTATAGTTTGGGTAGAATTTCTAATTGTGTCATTATTATGGTATGTTCTAAGTGGGTTTTCAATCAAGTATTCATCACATGATTCTAAATCAGCTAATTCTTCAAGGGTATTTGAATAACAAAATTTTCTTTTTTTTTTTTTTCTAAAATTCATTTAGTACAGGGATCACCAAACTTTTTTCACGGTGCGCTGTATAATTGAAAAAATAACTAGTGCTGGCTACATTATTATTGTAACAAATCATAACAAGTGAAAATTCGGGATCACATAAGTAACAAGTGAAATGCTTACACACACAAAATTTTGTAATCTACCTACAGTAGTCAAGTTCATGAAGATTTAGTAAGCTTAACATCATATTTAAATTCAAATGGTATCAGAACATTCGTATTCTGTGCGTTTTAACAAACAAATTCAAGTACTGTCGGCGGCCTGATAAAATGCTTTCATGGGCTGGATCTAACTCACAGGCTGTAGTTTGGTGAAACCTGTTTTAGTAGAAAGTTCACTCCTCGGTGCATACAAGGGTTTTTTAAATACTTTGACTGCTTGGTCCCACACTCATATATATATATTATACTAATCCTATTAGTAAACCCTTGCATTAAGAAAAAAAACTGACAAATAATTTGTTAGTAAAAATATACTACAAAAGATTGCCTGGAAAAAAAAAGACCAAAAGTTGCACCACCCAACCGAAAATAATTGATTAACACATCACTTGATCAAAAGAAAAAAATGTATGCGACTAGGTTTGTCTAAAGCTTAAATGTAAAGAGCGCTCAATACCTAAGTAGAGCAAATAGTAATTTTGCTCTATTTGCTCTACTTAGGTATCGAGCACTCTTTACATTTTAGCTTTAGACAAACCCATCTGACACATTAGGATTATTATTATTATGTGTGTGTGTATATATATATATATATATATATATAAATATATATATATATATAATTTTTTTTTCTTCTTCAATCCTTTACATTTTAATATATTCTCAGTTGTCTCATTTTATGTACGGCGATCTGAGAGAAATTTGCATATATGCAATTTACTATCGCTGTGTCTCTTTGCTTAGAAATTGCACATATTCAAACTGTAGTGCCATGGCAGCCATGTTTTTCATTGCCACTCGTCCTGCATGTGAGACAGGTTTGTGCCCTCTTTGCTCAACGATGTGAGTCTTCCCTCTCGCTACAGTCCCATTTGTAGGTTAAATAGAAAAAATGTGTTTAAAACAAATTGAGTACCCATCAAGAATGAAGAGAACAAAAACATTGTCGGTATAAAATAACCCAATGGGTTGACATGCCGTAAAACCCCAACCAGGTCCACTCTGACCTGGAGTGGTAGTACCTATTAGCATCCCATCTATAGATTAAATAGATTGTTTGAAGAAAAAAAAAACCTTAAGAAACAACTGCACACTAAAAATGTAAATACAAACACACAATGAACATGACTCCCTAACCTTTAGGCATAACATAACCCTGGATGGTTTAGCATGCTGTTAAAATCAATCATTTCAAAACCTTAATAAATTTGTTGAAAATTTTATCAAAATGTGTTAAACTATTTTCGAGTTATAGCATATCAACCTAAGTTCTGAGAGGAAAACTTTTTTAGTATTCCATTAATTATTTGGGCAATATCTATGCCCCCCCCCCCCATCATATCTGCGCTGATGTGTTTCTTAGGAGATATGTTTTATCTGGGGAAAACGTCTTTAATTGGAGAATTCGCAGATGCAAGCATCAAAATTTTATGTTCACATTGAAGAATGGGAAAGATAAAAAAAAAAAAGCCTACCATATCTGTTTGTGTATATGTCTCTCTCTCTCTCTCTCTCTCTCACATACATATTATCTTTCTCTCTCTCTCTCTCTCTCTCTCATATATAATCATCCACACACACACACACTCTCTCTCTATATATATATATATATATATAAAATCCTTCTCTCTCTCTCTCTCTCATATATAATCTCACACAACTTCTCGTGTGTGTATGTATGTATGTATGTATATATATATATATATATATATATATATATATATATATAATAATCTCTCACACTCTTTATATACACTTATATATATATATATACATACACACACACATTATATATTAAAGGTTATATATATGAGAGAGAGAGAGATTATATATATATATATATATATAATGAAAGAGTGTGTGTGAGTAAGAGATTATATATCCTCTCTAACATATATATATATATATATATATATATATATATATATATATATATATATACTCTCTCTCACTTATGCTCTCCCTCTCTCTTTCCAATTTATGGGTCTTAACCGCCATTATTTGAATCTTATAGTTCTCTTGAGTACTTGCTTCCATATAAAACTCTACCCTGTTTACTTAATACACTTTTGACAAACTTTTATATGCCATTTCCTTCTCCTTCTGCGTTTCCCATTCAGGACTGTCACTCTATTGTTTGCACATCTTTATTATTCATGTTCAATACCAAAAAAAATAAAAAAACAAAAGCAAACACCCCCCTCCTCTTTTAAGCTGAAGCACTTGTTATTAATACTGACCTTTAATGAAATATGTAATTTGAATTATAAAATAAACGATGAATTATTATTTCTTCTTCTTCTTCTTTGTTTGTTTGTTTCCACGTTTTTTAATCATTTTCTTTTCTTCTCTTTTTCTTTTCCAGGCTGCCTTTCAGTATCGCATGTATCAGTTCTCGGATTACCAGGTTTTAGTGCAGTAAGTAAGTGCAAATGCCCATTCGTTATTTCCTTTTTTTTTTTTTTTTTTTTTTTTTTGCTTCTTTTGCATCTGCTGGGACTTTTTTTTTTTTTTTAAGTGTTGTTTGTTGGAAATATTAAGACGTTTTGATTCATTGCATTTCTTTGTCTCTGAATTTTTGAGATGAGGAGATATATATATATATATATATATATATATATATATATATAAGGAAGGATAGCAACTATGAAAATTGTTTGCATACAAAAGTGCTCAATGCTAAATTAAGAGAGCAAGTTTAAAACTAAAGTAGTATTTAATAATATTAAAGTAATAAGCCCATATATATATATATATATATATATATATATATATATATATATATATATATATATATATTAAATAGATAGATAGATAAATGAACAAATAAAAGGTTTAGCTTTTATTTATTAACATATGAACGGGTTGGGCTGCTGTCACACTCAAGGAAACACAAAATGTCTTCTTGACAGCATGCCCAACATGGGAGGAATCAAATCACTCACTGCTGACCCTCATCTATCGTTAATGATAGGAGAGTCCACCATATATATCTATCAACAGTGTAAAATTTATTAAATAGAATTTGTCTAAATATTGGGAATACAGTGGTACCTTAACATGAGTTTCCAAGCTATGAGCTCTCACTCAGTTGATTATATGCTTTGTGTTTGAAGCTCCCGATTATGACATAAATGCTCCTGAGTTCAAAGAGAAGGTTCACAAGTCTGACAAGATATACCTGTAGAAAACAGGAGGGCACATCAGCCGAAACGTTGTGTCAATAACAATAAAGATGAGGACAATGGTCCAAATAATCCAAATACATTTCTTTGAATAAAAACTCGAGTCACAGCAGCCCTCACCATCCCCAAATAAAATGGACTATATTGACAAAAACTGTTAAAGGACTCTGAAGATATAGAAAAGCTGAATAAGTAGATGGAGAGGGAGAAAAGTTAATTTCCTCTCTGCCTTTTCCTTAACCCTTTCCTCACTATTGAGTCATCTTCATTCCTTGAGAACTCACCAAACACTGCTAAACACATGTATATGGATTTTAAATCAATTGTGTAAGGAACATAACACTTACACTGTAAACATCATTGGCAATAAACATTTCTGTGATTTCTAAATATTTTGGAGACCTTGTTTTGGGATTATCCCCCCCCCCCCGCACAGAAATTGATACATGTTCAGAGTTTAAAATGATGTAAACATCATTGACAATAAAGAAACATTTCTGTGATTTCTCCACCTCAGATGCAAAAACAATCTCCCTGGTCTAGCACCAGCAAAAAGGGAATAGATTCCCTCGCTGTCTGGCTGGTACCGACAATAAGCCACTCCATCAACTACTACCTTTGGGATTGCCTTCATATTATTTTATGTAGAATGTATAAAATTTTTGGGATTACCCTCGTACAAAAATCTATATATGTTTAAAGTTTAAAATGATGTAAACATTATTGGCAATAAACAATCATTTCTATGATTTCTAAATATTTTGGAGACCTTACCTTTGGGATTACCCTCATATTATTTGATGTAGAATGTATCAAATGTTTTGGGATTACCCTCGTACAAAAATCTATATATGTTTAAAGTTTAAAATGACAAGCAACAGAAAACATACTCCGGGCGTCGTAAAAATTAATTTTTGAAAGACATTGCCTGAGTGGGTGGGAGTTAAAAATTCAATGTCAGAGGGTTTGTATCATAAGTAAGACAAATCCT
The DNA here is from genome assembly GCA_023376005.1 of Doryteuthis pealeii. Taxonomy (NCBI): domain Eukaryota; kingdom Metazoa; phylum Mollusca; class Cephalopoda; order Myopsida; family Loliginidae; genus Doryteuthis; species Doryteuthis pealeii. The sequence goes on along the minus strand of CM042148.1, from coordinate 62,722,159 downwards.
CATATTTATTAAGAGTAAAAAAATAAAATAAAACAATTTGAAATGAAAACTGAGCCCCGTCCCTCTTAAATAAAATGTTGCGTGCATGTAATAATCAATCAATTATTTCTAATATTTTCCACATCAATTTTCAACAAAATCGTAGGTATTTATTTATTTGTAAACTTTTTAGTTTACTTCTTGTTACTGAAAAAAAAAAAAGTGACGAGAGTAAAAAAACAATTTTTAAAATTGCTTACTCAAATTTTGGGTGTATGTAGCATAAGAATATTGTGACGTAAGCTGTGACATAGAGCTATGACATAGTTTTTGTTACAGACAGAAATACAGACAATCTCTATTATTAATAGATTATTAGATTGGATTGTTACTTGAAACTATATAATTGTGGATAAATTATATTTGATAGGAATACTTGAAGCCAAGAATACTGCATGCAAATAAATGCTTAATATTATCAGAGATGAATAGTTTCTTTAAACTTTTTATAATTGTGTATAACTTATCAGTATTATACTTGAAACTATATAAAAACGTGAAAATTAATTTCTATGATTTCTAAATATTTTGGAGACCTTACCTTTGGGATTACCCTCATATTATTTGGTGTAGAATGTATAAAATATTTGTAGCCAACTGATTTTGCTAAGCCTCAATGTTTCATAAGTTCCTCCAGAATTATAATGGAAATCGTTTTGTATATTTTCACTGTGGCTAGAAACGGCTTTTGTTGGAAGCTTTATTAACATTGCCTGGAAGTCTAAATGCTATCCAAATATTCTTGTTAAACCAATAGCCGACCAACCGCATGGTAATAAATCTGGTCAGGTTAGTCATTACTGTCTCCTTAATTTCTACCTTAAGGCACTTCTGAGGTACAATGGGTTTAATTGGACATTCTATGAAATTTCAAACTGCCCCAACTCTGAAAAGAGTTTAGATGTTATTGAAATATCTCCTTAAAGACACCATTGAACTTAGCAATTTGCCAAAAGGATTCCCTTGAATTGAACAATGGAATGGTTTATGTTCTTTCAAGGTTTCTACCATAAATCATAGCTAAAGGTTTGTGTTAGAATATATTGGAATAAAATTGCAATTTCTGTATTCTGAAAAGATAAAGAGAAGATGAACTATTGTAAAATGAAACAAATAGATTCAAAACTGTTATAGATATTTATTTAGCTTTGTGTGGCACAGGGCCACTGTAGTTGGAGTATCCAATGAAGATTGTGCTTGCTGCAGAAACAGATTAGATGGTTAACAATTTGAATTCGAATTATGGTAAACTTTTGGTGGCTATGTTTTTCTTATCAATAGACACCACCCTTATGAGTTGCAGTAGTTTCCTGATTGAAAAATTGATCCAGGCTATTGGTCTATGAAGTTCTTCTACCCAGCACCAAGTGAAGCATGCCATTGACCTATTTTTGGTTTTGTTTGGCTTGTTTCACATCCACTATGCTGCATCCTATGGTCTCCAATACTTCCTGCTTGTACGTCCCCAGGATCTGTTATCGAGATAGTAACAATGAAAGAAGCTTAGTGTAACAAGCTTAGTGTAACGGATAGTAACAGTGAAGAAGCTTAGTGTAACGGATAGTAACAGTGAAAGAAGCTTAGTGTAACGGATAGTAACAGTGAAGCTTAGTGTAACGGATAGTAACAGTGAAAGAAGCTTAGTGTAACGGATAGTGACAGTGAAAGAAGCTTAGTGTAACGGATAGTGACAGTGAAAGAAGCTTAGTGTAACGGATAGTGACAGTGAAAGAAGCTTAGTGTAACGGATAGTGACAATGAAAGAAGCTTAGCGTAACGGATAGTGACAGTGAAAGAAGCTTAGCGTAACGGATAGTGACAGTGAAAGGAGCTTAGCGTAATGGATAGTGACAATGAAAGGAGCTTAGCGTAACGGATAGTGACAATGAAAGGAGCTTAGCGTAACGGATAGTGACAATGAAAGGAGCTTAGCGTAACGGATAGTGACAATGAAAGGAGCTTAGCGTAACTAATAGACTTTCAGTATTCTTCTTATCTGGTTTCTCTTACAAAATCTTCTCTGAGGATTCGTAAGCAAAAAATAAAACTCTTTTTCGCTCAAGATGAATCCGCTTTTAAATGCCATTTTCAAATTTTGTACACAGAAATTTATTTTTATCCTGTTGATTGATCAACCAGCTAATTGATCGGAGGGAGCTTCTCCGATTGCCCATTTTTGCTTAAGTAAGGACCAAAGTGGAGTGTTTCATGCTCAACCACCAGGATTTTACCAATGGCCAACAGAGGTGCAGTCAGCATATTCTGCAGTCCCAGCTGACAGGGCTCAGAGATGCTGATAGGTATGAGTCCTGTGTCCCTGACTCATAAAAATCTAAAAGGACACAGTTAAATTGTATCCATGCGTCCCAGTGTCTTTCTTTTTTTTTTTCTTCCCTCACCATTTCAAGCTAACTGTAAATACATTTCAATAGGTTCTTATAATAAATGAATTACACAGGATAAGTTACAAGGTAGAGGTTAGACTAGTTGTTTCCCCAGATCATAAATAAAAACCTATAATTTATTTAGAAACTTTAGTTGGGTCTCATCAAATTTCCCCGGGGAGTCATTCAAAGCAAATATGTGCATCCCAGGACACACTAAATTAAAAAGCTGTCAGCATCACTGAGGGCTTATATGTGCCGTAAGGTCCCTTCTAATTATTGTCAAAGTTATAACAATATTATGGAATTAGACATTCAACATGACTGTATTATTTCTGAATAGACCATGTTTATTTAAGCTGTATTTATCAAAATATATCCTGAAAGAAAATTTGACTTTGGAATTTTATCCAAGTTTTTTAAGAGAACATGAAGCACATTTTAGGAATTTAGATTTAATCTATATTTTATGCTTCCATTATACCCTGTTGAAAAAATGGGGGTGGAGATACCATCAATTTTTCCCTTCATCTCTTAGTCACTTTTCATGAATTTTTATTTTATTTTATTTTTTAATTTAATTTTTTTTAATGTTATTTTATTTTTCTATATTATTTTTTTTAATTTATTTTTTATATTATTTTTTTTATATTACTTTATTTTTTATATTAATTTATTTTTTTATATTATTTTATTTAATTTTTTTTATTTTATAAAATAAAACAAAAAAATTTAAATTTAATTTAATTTTTTTTATATATATTCACAAAGTTATTTTTCTTTTGATTCTACATTTTTCCTCTTTTCCAGTTTCTGATTTCTTTTTATAAAGGAGGTGAAAATAATGTCAGCTGACATGTCTGAGATCATGGAAACTTTCTTTAAAAAATTGTATTTTTTAATTTTTTTTTCCCCATATCATACAAAATTATAAAAACCATTGAAGTGAAGGGTAATTATTAAATGTTGAGAGCACCAATGAAGATATCAGGGTGGAGAAGTGATCATTATCCATTTTAGGTCACTTGTCAAATTGTTAGGGAGTGAACAGAAAAGAAAACTATTACTTGTTAACTGTAAGGAGTCATTCACCTAAACCATACTAGAGAAATATAGTATCCTCATCTTTTTTTCTTTTTTTTTTCTTTGTACCTAACCTCTCCACACAAGGTCAGTTTTTTAATCAAAGTTTAACAAGTTTGAATTCAGAATTTTCCTACTCCTAGACTAGTTGCCTAACCAAGGTTAAAGAGCTCAGTCTGCCCTATTATTTTACCCATAGATGGAAGGAGAATAGTTGGATGCATATCTTTCCCATGTGCTGGATTCATGGTTAAGGAGTCATTCACCTAACCCATTTAGATTTTATCTCTATCATACCATAGATATACTATAATGGAGTAGCAAGGACGAACTTATAAGTAACGTTCTTCTGTGAACACCTACACATGGACACACAAGTGTAAAGCCCTGAACTGGCGATGTCCCACCAGAATCAGCAATGGAAAAGTCGAGCATATATATATATATATATTAGTCATCCACAGACACGTGTTTCGACTTATCAAGTCTCTTCAGTGTGGCTAGACATCCGGGATTGAAATCTGATCGGTTCAGTGTCAGTCCGTCACCTTAACTATCAGGCTGTCACCTACAGAATGCGAAGGGAATTTTAACTGTTTTAATACACACATCGCTTTGTGTGTAAAGGCCGTCATAGAGTGCTCACCAACCCCTCCGCAGGAGCAGGATGTGACAAAAGGATCAATTTATTAAGCGGAGTTCAACAGGTTTGAATTCAGAGTTTTCCTTCTAGACTGGTTGCCTAACCAAGATTAAATAGTCCTGTCTGCCCTACTATTTACCCATAGCTGGAGGGAGAGTAGGATTCATACCTTTCCTAAGGGTATTAGCGCTGAATGAAATGCAATTACTATGTCCAGGATTTGAACTCTGGGCAACGAGTCCATTTCCCATGACTTTAACCCTTACACCACGCACTTCAAGCATATAGTCAGCCGTCAGACTGTTGTAATCAATGGAGTACCTCATCATGTAAATGATCTTCATCGACATTATGGGTCAACTGCTTTGGAAGCAGATGATGGGAATGATATGTCGGCCGATATTGAATTATCCAAGAGTGAATCGGGAACTCTCTTGGTTTTTAGAACAGGGTTGGACAGTTCACCTGCAGCACCAGGAAAGACACTGATGGAGTCGGATGACGATGCCAATAATAATGGAGATCATAGATCAGCTGGAGAAAGAGTGCAGGTAGAGGAACACCCTCAACCTCTGCAAAGGAGCACTCGTCTAAGGTGGGTGCCACCTCCCTGCTGCTTGTGTGATCAAGAGATCAGGGGAGAATGTAGCGAGAGAAAAGACTTGCCTCGTGGGGCAAAGCGGGCACAAACCTGTCTCGCTTGCAGGGCAAGTGGCAACGAAAAATATGGCTGCATCGGCTCTAAAATTTAAATACATGTGATTTCTAAGCAAAGAGACGTGGTGATAGTGGATGAGCGTGTACGGAGGACTACTAGAAGATTGTTGCAGGACGAGAAAGTTTGTCATTGAACTTTGCAGTGGAAGAAAGAAATTAGACGAATCAATTTCACAACCTAGAGTTATTGAATAAATCTTTGTTTTTAGATTCTAAAAAAATTATTTTAAAACTAAAAATTATGGGCATTATATTTAAGTCAATTTTTATTGATTTATTTGGTATAAAAATATGATATACTTAAGAATGTATGGAAACTTGTTTGGATTCCTCTTGCTTCATCTGAGTCAGTGTATGTATGTATGTATGTATGTATATATATATATATATATATATATATATATATATATATATATATGACATAGCCCTAAATACTCTGAGTGTTATTAGTCCCCAAAAGGTGAGGGTGCAAGTAACCTGAAAGAAATCTGCAATTTTTAAAAATAAAATAATTGATGCATTATGAAATTATTTGATTAATATGTCGATACTGAAAATTTTATAAAAATTCCCTGATTTAAAAAAAAAAAAAAAAAAAAAAAAAAAGTTTTTTTAAAATTTTTGTTTTTTATCAATCAGGGTTAGTGAATATTTATGTCACGGTTACCATAGTATTAAAATATTTTACGAGAATACTATCTAAAGTAAAACAAGAGATTTTTTTATTTGGCTTTATTTTTCTTCGTGTTTTGAACCAAAAAGGATATTACATTGAAATAAAATATCAATATATAAGTAATTTTTCTGTACATAGTGTATTTAATGTTTTTTGTTATTGATTTCTTGGAAGAAACTTAAAAAAAAAATATTTTATAATGGGTTTTGTAAGTACGTGATTACTTCATTTAAAGCGTCGGATTTCGTAAATTTTGGGGCTAATTTGATGTTTAAAATGTATTAAAAATTAATTACATATGTAATATCATTTTTCTTTTTTTTTTTTCCTTTTTCTCTTATTTATTTATTTTTTACTGATGGTCATTATGTAACTATTTTTCAACTAAAAGTAAACTTTAGCATTAAATTAATTTGATTAATTTAATGTTTTTTTAAGTGATGAAGTCTGTCTTTTTGTTAGTTGCTACACAAGATGTATTCAATTATTTTGTGCATGTGTGTATATATATATATATAATATATATTTATTTATTTATTTATTTATTTATAATTATAAAGTCGGTCCTACCATTGGTTTCTAAATAATGGAGATTCTGTGTTTGTCTGTAACCGAAATTATATCACTACTCAAGTAACAATTCCCTTACTTTTTTAACGTCATTTATTTTTTTTTACTAAAATAAATCACACACAGAAAACTATATAAATCTTCTGAAATAATTATTCAGACTCTTATCTTTAGAGAAAAAAATTTAAAAATCGTTTTTTATGGCTTCGATTTTTTAGATTTCCTGAGGAAATAGGGGATCATCGGGAGTTTTAAAAAAAATATTTTTAATGTTTCTCCTTTATAAATATAATTTCATCAATAGGTGAATAAGTATCAAAATTTTCGTAAAAAATTGACTCTTAATTAATTTTTATATAATTTTTATAAAAACCTGTAGTCGTAAGTTGTTTTGGCTACATTAAATTTCAATTGATTTAATGGTGCGAAAATGTAAACATTGTTTTCGTTCATAATTTCCGTAGGCTGAAAATTTAAAAAAAAATCATCATTTTTTAAAAATGTTTCTTCTTTTGAATGGTCCAAACATTTTGAAGATAGTATTAACCTTTATTAAAGTTTCATTGTATTAAATATAGAGGGAGGGTACATTTTCCACGTTAAATTAGACATCCCTAGTAACCCACCAAAAAACTCATGTGACTGAACGTTATTTTGAAGGTGAAGGTCATATGTCCTTTTTTGGTTAATAAAGGAGAAAAACTCCGATTTATGCTAATCTTTAAAGTGTTTTCATTGGTAATATTGACGAATCTGATTCAAATATCTGATAATTATTGAATAAGTGAAATGTATATTAAAAACACTTAGAGAAAATTTATAAACATTATAAAAGCTAGTAACAAGACCTGCGCACTGGTACACGTCATATATATATATAATCCAGTGAATCTGATCATAGGACATAAAAACTCTGGTTTCCGGTCAACGATAGCGGATAAATCTTTCGCCTTTTACTAAAGATTTCCGTGGCCGGGAGCAATTCAATGAGTCTATAGACTTATTTTTGAGGCCCTACTTTATTGTAGGGTAAAATAAATCCAAAAACAGACTAAGAACACCCAATCCTCTCTTGTTTCTCATTGTTAATTTCTATATGTACTTAAGAATAATTAAAATGCTTCTTAATGTCAGTTTAAAATAGTGTATATTTCCAGATAAACGTTTAAAAATATTTTAGGTGGCAATAAAGTTTTTTTAAATTCTTAATTTTAAAACAATTACTAAAAATCAGGTAGTTGTCCTATCTTTAGGGACGTCCAATTTGACGTGTAAAATTACCCCCCCCCTCCTTTTAACTCAATGAAATTTGAATAAAGGATAATATCTGAAATCTTTGGACCATTTAAGAGAAGAAATATTAAAAAAACAAAAAAACTCAGAAGAAACATAAAAAACTGTTTATATTTACGCACCATTAAATCAATTGAAATTTATCGTAGCAAAAAAAAGAAGTTATGGCTACAGTCTTTTTTAAAAATTCTATGAAAAATTATGTTTAAAATATTTTTTTCTAAAATATATTAGGGAAAATATTTTTTCACGAGTTCTTCCCCTCTCCCCAATTTCATTTTATGCAATCTGGAAAAAAAAAAAAATGAGGCGATAAAAAACGAATTTTAAATTTTTTTCTATAAAGATAAGAGTCTGAATAATTATATCTGGAAATTTCTTTGAAAAAAAAAAAAAAAAAAAAAAAAAAAAACAATTCTTGGCAATTCAATTAAATACGCATGTAAAAGTTTCAGAAAGAATGACATTTTTTTTTTTAGCTGAATTCAGAATTCATGTATTTTTTTCTTCTTTCTTTTACTAAAATAATTCACGTACAGAAAACTATAAAAATCTTCTGAAATAATTATTCAGACTCTTATCTCTATAAAAGAGAAAAAAATTAAAAATCGTTTTTTATTGCTTCGTTTTTATAGATTTCATAAAATGAAATTGGGCTCGTAAAAATATTTCCCCTAATATATTTTTGGATGAAACTATTTTAAACATCATTTCATCCACAGGTGAATAAATATCGATAATTTTCGTAAAAGATTGACTCTTAATTAATTTTTTTTATAGAATTTTTAGAAAAACGTGTAGTCGAGGTACATTTTACACGTCAGATTAGACATCCTTAGAAATCCCTCCCTCCAAAAATCATGTGACTGAGCGTTATTTTGAAGGTTAAGGTCATATGTCCTTTTTTGGGTAAATAAAGGAAAAAAACTCCGATTTATGCTAATCTTTAAAGTGTTTTTATCGGAAATATTAACGAATCTGATTCAAATATCTGATGATTATTGAATAAGTGAAATTTATATCAAAGACACTTATAGAAAATTTATAAACATTATAAAAGCTAGTAACAAGACCTGCGCACTGGTACACTGGACATATATATAATCCAGTGAATCTGATCATAGGACAAAAACAACTCTGGTTTCCGGTCAAGGATAGCGGATAAATCTTTCGCCTTTTACTAAAGATTTCCGTGGCCGGGAGCAATTCAATGAGTCTATAGACTTATTTTTGAGGCCCTACTTTATTGTAGGGTAAAATAAATCCAAAACAGACTAAGAACTCACAATCCTCTCTTATCTCTCATTGTTAATTTCTACATGTACTGAAAAATCAATTAAGATTCAAATTTTCATGAAAATTTCGGTACTTATTCACCTGTTGGTGAATTTATGTTTAAAATAGGTTGTTCGTAAAATGTACTAGGAGAAAATAAATTTCATGAGGTTTTCCCCCACCGCCTATTTCATTTCATGAAAAAAAAAAAAAAATCTGATAAAAAACGATTTTTTAAGTTTTTCTATGAAGATAAGTCTGAATAACTATATCAGACGATTTCTTTGGAAATGTTTTTTTTCTTTTCTTGGCAATTCGATTAAAAAGGCAAATAAAATGAATGAAAAAGAATATTTGTGAAATTTTTTAGCTGAATTCCTGTTTTTTGTTTTTGTTTTTTTTACTAAAATAAATCACGTAAAGAAACTTATCGAAAAGTTCTGTACTTATTCGCCTGTTATTGAAGAACTCCCAAACAGACAAGCTATTTGTTTTAATCAAACGAGCAAACCCCACCTCCTCCATGATCTTTAAATTTTTTAAAAATAAATTAAATTGTTCATTATAAAATTAAGTTTTTAATGAATAAAGTGCTTAAATTTTCATTAAAATTGAACAATTCCCTATTTTGGTAATTGTTTTAAAAATTTTTTAAATAAATTTATTTCCACTCTTGAGTGAAATTGAATTAATGGTTTCTAGAAAGAAAAAAAATACTAAATTAAAAACCGAATTTGAGCCGGGAAACCGCGGTATCAAGAAAACAAAATAAAAAAATAAGAAAAAATCGAAATCGACACCGAAATCAAAATTTCCAAACCACCCAACTCTAACACACACACACACACACACACACACACACACACACACACACACACAACACACACGGCCCGTGACACATTCTTTTTAAAAGGGAGCAGTAAAGTGGTATCCTTGCACCCCAGTATTTTTCTTATCTTTCCTTAGCATTTCAAGCTAACTGTAAATACATTTCAATAGTTTCTTAGAAACGAATTACACAGGATAAGTTACAAGGTAGGAGTTATGGCTTTGGTTGAAACCCATTAATTTTCCCGTTGGCTCATTCAAAGCAAATATGTGCGTCCCAGGACGCACTAAATCAAAAAAATACCAGCATCACTGTATATATAAATATATACCGGAACCAACTTATGATCCTACCTAGGTTCTATTCCAGAACCAGCTTATGATCCTACCTAGGTTCTATTCCAGAACCAACTTATGATCATACCTAGGTTCTATTCCAGAACCAGCTTATGATCCTACCTAGGTTCTATCCCAGAACCAGCTTATGATCATACCTAGGTTCTATTCCAGAACCAGCTTATGATCCTACCTAGGTTCTATCCCAGAACCAGCTTATGATCATACCTAGGTTCTATTCCAGAACCAGCTTATGATCATACCTAGGTTCTATTCCGGAACTTGAATCACTACTGTCCTCCTGGGCCGGGGTCCGGTGATTTCGGCCACTGGACTATTAGTGATAATTAACAGCGTTGATCCCAGGGGGCCATCCCCCCAGGCAATACCAGCCCCCCATCGATTTAAAGGGGCAGGACTGAGTTTATTGGCCAGTGCCTAAGGTGTCCTCCTGGGGGGGGGGGATGCCGATAGAATCAACGCATGTTTTGCACCCGCCACCCATGAGCTTCGGTTTGTGGGTGGTCCCACATTAGTATAGCCTTGTGCCTAATCCGCACAACGTGGGGTACGTGGTAAATATAGCACTACTTTTGCACTGAATAAACTTGTAGTGTGCTGCCAACTTTTGTTACTGATTGTACATTCAGTTAACACTTTCCCCGTCTTTGCGTATCTGTCCTACGTGTGGTGAAAAGCCAGTGTTAATTAATGTATATTGATAGCTCATTAAGTGTAATAATGGTTACAGTTGTCAGTTTGTATTGATCCTTGGATTGCGTAGATGATTACTTTGTTAACAGGTGATTGCTGAGAGATAACGAAATGACTGACTCTATGCCGAGGTCTATTAGGGGCATGGGTGGGAGGGGGGATAATTGTCAGTTCAATCCCTGAGATTGCTAGCATACAAGCTTTGATAATGACTATTTACCCAACCCATATCTGACACAGACAGGAGGAGAGAACATGAGGTCAATTTTTTTTTAAGTGGAGTACAGCTGATTTGAATTAAGTTTTCCTTCTCCTAGATGGGTTACTGTACCATTTATGTCTGTCCTTCTATTTACTTATAGCTGAAAAAAAGAAAAAGTGAACTGGACTGACGTTTAATGTTGGGTATTTTTTAATTATTTTTTATTTTTTAAAAACTTTTTTGATTAGCACGGATTTAAAATCCTTTTTTCAAACCTCAAATTTTTTTCAAACAGACTGAATAACAAGGACTATCACTCGCTTTTCTCGTTATTCTGTGATAAAAATTTCTTATCACCTTCTATATACCAACAAATGCCCTGAAGATGATCTAATTAGTAGATCGAAACACTGCAGCGTCGGCCAATAAACTCACCACTTAACTCATTTAAACCTGTGTTTTTTCTTCATTTTTCTTAATATACTGCATACCGTCGGATTCACTTCCTTTCTTCACACACACACACACACACACACATATATATATATATATATATATATATATATATAATATCTGTCAGGTTCCCTTCTCCATTTGAACCCGAACATATAGTTTGAAAAATATTGAGAGAATTTACAAACCAACCAGCATAATCATCTTGTTTATATATATATATATATGTGTGTGTGTGTGTGTGTATATGTATGTATGTATGTATATATATATATATATATATATATATCGTTAAGGAAATTTGTGTTTTTTTCATTTTTTATAATATATATATATTATAAAAATGAAAAAAGACACAAATTTCCTTGACGAGTGATGTTTAATAGGCTGACGCTGCAGTGTTTCGGTTTATTTAACAAGCCTTCTTCAGGACTTTTGTTTGTTAAGAGAAAAAAAAAATTAGTGAACAAAAGTCTGCAAGCTTCTGCTTTTGGTATGTGGCGGCTTTTGTTGATATTCAAATATGTGAAAAAGACATACTTTAAAACCCGGAGTAACGTCGGCGTCCCCATTTTAAACTGCGTGGCGTAATTTTTTTCCGAAAATTGTTGGAAACAATTTTAGTGAATGGAAAAATACCCTTTTCCTCTCTCTCTCTCTCTCTCTCTCTCTCTCTCTCTCTCGTAAAAAAAACAAAGTATTCTAACAAGATGAATTTATTTTATATTGTGAAGTCGACGTTAAATTGACTTTTTTTATCAAGATTTCCATCACTGTTCAGACAACACTTTTTTCATCCTAATGTCCCGATGAAAGTTAGAATTAAAACCGAAATGTTTTAGATGTCGACTTTACCATCTAAAATTATTTCATCTTTTTGGAATACTTTTGAAAATTTTTTTTTACATACTGTCTGATTTATTTACATATTTTTCCACTCATATACAACGTGTGTCATAAAAGTATCGAGATTGAAGCTGTATTTACCAAGATAAAAATGAACAACGAATGGGACTTTTTTTTTTCAGAATACAAGGTGTGTCAAAAAAGTACCAAAAAATCTTGATACTTTTTTGACACACCTTGTATAGTTATATTCACTCCTTCACTCCCACTGTATATCATGATCTGTAGATAATATACTCTGACGCAAAACAATTTTGTAGGCGCCATTTTATTTTGTGGTTTCTGATTTTGTTTGTTCTTCTGGTCTATTGCACTTACCAATATTTAAGACATCCTATCGTGGTGTAATGGTTTGCAAGCTAGTCTTGCAGATCCATTACTATCGAGTAGCGAGTAGATTCCAACCAACCATCATCCCCAAATGGGTCAAGTAGTACCACTACTATTGTTCTACAAGGATGGCTTCGGCATTAAATAACCCACAAAGGTTGATATTGAATACCCGTTATTCCATGAGTGCCTCTAATAAGTAATGTAAGCGAAAGATTAGAGTTGAAATTTTTCTGAGGACGGCTGAAGAATCTTATAACTGAGACGAAAAAAATTAAGGCTGTCTATCTATTAATAATAGAGATTCGCTATCTGTCTGTCTGTAACGAAAATACGTCACTGCTTACGTCACAAAATCCAATATCACTATACGCTCGCCTTTTTTTTTTTAGTAACAAGAAGTTAACTAAAAATTTACAAATAAATAAATAAATAAATACTACAATTTTGTGTAAAATTTATGTGCAAAATATTCAAAATAGTTATCTAATTTAAAAATTAATAGATGCATGCAACATTTTATTTGAGGGGAACAGAATTAAGTTTCCATTTCAAATTTTTTTTTTTTTTTTTTACTCCTTTAATACATTTGATGATTTTACTTACTTATGATATAAACCCTCTGACATTGAATTTTTAACTCCCCTCCCTCAGGCAATATCTTTTAAAAATTAATTTTTACACCGCCCGGAGGGTGTTTATTTTTGCTCGTATTATTTAAAAAAAAAAAAAAAAAAAATGAAAATTCTTTCAGATCTGAAAAAAATGAAAATGAAACAGAAAAATACTTGTAGGTAAGCAAAGCTGACACATTTGTATTCTGAGTAGAATGTCGAATATCATAGATGATTTCACCTTGCACCTGTGGGTGACAGTGGCTATAATGGCTGCAGACATGTTTACATGTTTGAGTGAACATCTGATTGGCTGAACGTAACAGGAGGGTTAACTAAAGAGGAGTATTTGTCCTGACTGTCTCGGCAAGTCTATCTCACTAGGCGTCTTAGGTAATACAGCCGGAATAAATAAGTTTCCTGTTGATATTCAAATAGCTAGCTGGGCAAAATTGTTTTGGTTAAGAAGACACTACTTTTTTTTGTTGATTTGTTTAAATCTTCTCTCTGTCTCTGTCTCTCTCTGTCTCTCTCTGTCTCTCTCTCTCTCTCTCTCTCTCTCTCTCTCTCTGTGTGACACACAGTTGTGTAATGGTTATGTCACAGGAAATGTTGTTGCAGGATTCAAGCTTTGAGCTCTAAGATTTTTTTTCTCCTCATAGACGAGTATATATAAATGTTCAGGGGACTCATTCAAAGCAAATATGTGCGTCCCGGGACACATTAAATCAAAACCTATCAGCATCACTGTGTATATATATATATATATATATATATATATATATTGTGTGTGAAGAGAAAAATGGAAGTGAATTCGACGGTATGTAATATAGTGAAAAATTTGAAAAAAAAAACACGGGTTCAAATAAGATGAGTGATATTTATTCAGCCAATGCTGCAGTGTCTCAATCTGTTTAGTAGATCTTCTTCAGGGCTTTTGTTGATATTTTACTTTTTCTTATATCAGCAAAAGCCCTGAAGAAGATCTACTAAACAGATTGAAACACTGCAGCGTTGGCTGAATAAATTATATTTGAACCCGTGTTTTTTCAAATTTTCACTATATCACACACACACACACACACACAACACACACATATATATACATACATACATATATATATATATATATAATATATATATATATATATATATATATATGTATGTATATATATATTACGAAAAAGCATGAATGAGTGAGTATATGGTGAAAACCATTGTTCCATAACTAGCCTTCCTACATTGACATCAAAAGTCTGTTACCTCTATAGTCCACCTTGACAAAGACATCACCCTGTTAGTGGGGTTTAGAATATGCTGACTGTATCCCCTGCAGAGGGATGAGAAAGATATGTCTTGGGTATAACACTAAACTGCATCTCAGAATGAGCCTCTTGTTCTGGAGATCTGAGGGAGTATGGAGTACCCCTTCATTGCCATTACTCCCAGGTCCACTCTGACTCAGAGTGGTAGTACCTGTCATAGTTCCATCTATGGTTCCAATTGATCTGTTTAAAACTTATTTGAATCAAATATGAATACTTGATAGAATATAACTGTGTGCACATTTTTTTGCATCTGGAATTGATGCTAAAACACTTGGACTTTAATGAAATATGTTGGGGGGGAAAACTAGATAGGAATGGCACAAGGATGCTGCATGCTGTCTTGAACGAATGCTATAAAGCAGTACACCCCCAAAAAAAAAGCAGTTGTATAGTCACTTACCTCCCATCATACAAACTATCCGAGTAAGACAAACAAGACATGTAATGACATTCTCCTGTGGACATCTACATATGGACATACCAGAGTTGCCGCCAGCAAACACTTACATTGATCAGTTCTGTGCCGATACTGGATGCCATGCCAAGAACTTGCCAGGAGCAATGACTGAGAGAGTTATGGGAATCCGTGCTGTCAGTACGACTGGTGATAATAATTGTTTACTAAGAATTATCATTATCTTTATTATTATCGTTAGTTGAAACCATATAAATGCTTGCAATTAATTAATATTAGGAATACTTGAAACCATGTCGGTGGTTGTAACGGGGCCTGTAACGGCAGAGGATGTGATGGCGGAGTCTCACGATGACGATGTGGCCGAGACCGAGGGAGATGATGTGCAGATAGACGAAGACCCGCCACCTCTGCGAAGGAGCACTCGGCAAAAGCGAGCACCATCTCCCTGCCATTTTTGTGATCACGAGATCAGGGGGGAGTGTAGTGAGAGAGGAGACCTACCTCGTGCACCAAGGTTAAAGAGCCCATTCTGCCTTTTTATTATTTTGGTTAAAAAAATCTCTTTTCACTTTATCATTGTTGGTTTAATGGTAATATCACAGGAAATATTGTTTCTTGATCCAAGATTTGAACTCTGATATTTTCTTCTCCTAGACTGGTTGCCATGCCAAGATTAGAGCCAACTCTGTGATACTATTTACCTATAGCTGGAGGGAGAATAGTTGGATTCATAACTTTTCCAAGTGTATTACTATTAGCACTATGTGAAATGCAAATAACCTTGTCCAGGATTTGAACTTGGGTCGGCATGCCCATTTCCTACAAAGATTACCATTGCACAATCAGTTCCTCCAATTATATATAGATACATTTTTTCTTTTCTTTTCTTTTTTTTTTAAACCATTGAAAGGTGTCTAATTAGCGTTTGACCCGTTTTACTCAGTCACCAAGCAAAGCCTATCATCATTGATGGAGGCCACGAGAATTCGTGATGAAATAATCGTACATGATTGGTGCGTTGATTCCTGTTGATTGGCATCTCTATCGAGGCAAATTGGTTTGTGAGAAATTCTGGGCGGCAAAGGCCATTAATTATGTGTTATGAAGGAATGTTTGCTCAACCACATAATGAAATATGATGAAATTCTCTCTGGTCAGATCTGCTGGATTGAGCAGTGGTGGCTGCATAAGCTAGTTTTCAATTGGGAATAAAGCACGCATCATCCGGTATCCACGCATCATCCGGTATCCGAAGAATTTTAATTTCCCCGAGAAAAGATGTTTGATTAAGCCTTGACTCTTAAAATAAATGCTTGATTAAAACACAGTTAATGTTTTAATGTTCATTTACACCGTTTTTTAAAAAATCAATCTCTAATAATAAATATCAATGTCAGTGTATTATGTTTTTCAGCTTGATCTCTAGAGGCCGTAGCCCAATATATCATACCATTTTGGAATTGGGCCGGCTCTGTGAGCAAATTTAAAAAAGTTCCAGTCTGAATTCGAACTGAAATTTTGGGCTCACAAGTTTTACTTACAGTGTTCATTTAATTTCAATGTTATATTTTAATGTGATCTCTCGCAGGTTTATTACTATAGGATAGCAAGTTCGATCCCTGCTGGATGACCTGTATTTGTGACCTTGTGTCATATCTCACATGTAGGGTAAAAATAATCTATTTTTTATTTATTTATTTATTTTTTTAAGTGTTTTTGATAATATTGACTATTAAAACCAACTCATAAAGGAAGAACAAAAATTTAAAAAATTCATAATAAAAAGGTTATTTGTATGTTACCATAATAACAAAAGTAAGGAAAGGTAGTGAACAAGATGACATTTTCTTCTTCGTCTTTCATGATATTAACTTTTGACATGTTTTCCAAGCTATCAGTCCGCCCTGTCGGCTGGTTCACTCTGACCCGGAGTGGTAGTACCTGTTAGTGTCCCATCTATGGGTTAAATAGAAAAACATGTTGATAAACAAAATTATATTATGCATTAAGAATGAATTTATTTCACAACTTTTTCGGTATTAAATGATCCACCGAGGTTGATATGCCGTAAAACAAACCAAACCAAACCAAAACAAACCAAGCTATCTGGACATTTTGTGATGAGCTGTCTAAGATTCGTATGATTTGCATATTGAGATTCTTTTTTGGTCTTATCAGTTGCAGTCAGATTTGTTTTTGATGCATCATTGTTGTGAAGATTTGAAAGTGAACCCCTCCCCTCCAATCCACTGCCCCTGAAATGATATCCCCAACCCCTCTCTTGTCAATTGCCCCCCCCCCTTTAATGCAACCTGGTGCCAACAAAACCACCTCATTTTCTATTAAGAAAGCAGACTCTAATTATAGACAGAATTCTTTTCTATATGTCCACCTCTCTCTCTCTTTCTCTCTCTCCTTTAAATTTGTCTCTCCTCTCTCTCTCTCTCTCTCTCTCTCTCTCTCTCCTTTGAATTTTGTCTACCTCTCTCTCTCTCTTCCCTTTGAATTTGTCTCTCTCTCTCTCCCCTTTGAATTTGTCTACCTCTCTCTCTCTTCCCTTTGAATTTGTCTACCTCTCTCTCTCTCCCCTTTGAATTTGTCTACCTCTCTCTCTCTCTCCTTTGAACTTGTCTACCCCTCTCTCTCTATTCTTTGAATTTGTCTACCCCTCTCTCTCTATTCTTTTGAATTTGTCTACCCCTCTCTCTCTCTATTCTTTGAATTTCTCTACCCCTCTCTCTCTCTTTGAATTTGTCTACCCCTCTCTCTCTATATATATTCTTTGAATTTGTCTACCCCTCTCTCTCTATATATATTCTTTGAATTTGTCTACCCCCCTCTCTCTCCAATCTTTAAAAATGTCTACCCCAAATAGGAGCATCAATATAATCCAATGTTAAAATTCAACACTCAATACTTGAACGAAAGCCATAGCTATTAATTGAAATGATAATTACTATAAATTTGCAATATAAACCTATGTTGTGTATTTTATGTAATTCACACCAAAATATGGAAATAATTAGGTCTACATTTCATTGCAGTCGAAACCAGATCTCTACGATTCTATGTGCTCAATGCCCCCATTTAATCAGAAGAGTATTGGGCAGGAGAGAAATAATCAAATTGCTAGATAGGAATTATGATCATTAAAAAAAAAAAAAAAAAATTGGCATGGGGACTAAGGCAGGATTAAAGGTTTATTTTAAAAGGCACTGACCCCCCCCTTAAAAAAAAGAAAGAAAAAAACAAAAAAAAACATCCACAGATGTGTTCAACTTGAGTATAGATTTCCGAAAGACATTGACCAGCTGTTCCAAACATGAATAACTTCAGTTAATAAAGAAAGGAATAAATTTGCTTTAAATACCAAATTTTATAGGATGCATATCACCTCAAAGATTGATTTTGTATCAAATTTATAGACCCCCCGGCACCCCACACACAAAACAAAAAACAAACTATGAAATGAAATTCATTGTTACTAACCATAGTTGTTTCAATACTTCTTAATCTTGTATTTACACCGTATCTACCTCTTGTTCTTAATGCATGCACCGGTTATTTTGAACTTTAAGTGACTAAATTCTTACGATAAAATGGTACTTGAGCATTATTTGAAATGAACTTAATTGTTACTAAAAACACATTTTATGATATTTCCGTGTTGATATGCAGTCCTAGCGATTTGAATAGGGACTAGGACTGCATATTTTAACACGGAAATATCATAGAATGTGTTTTTAGTAACAATAAAATTAATTTCAAATAATGCGCAAGTACCATTTTATGGTAAAAATTTAGTCACTTTAAAGTTCAAAATAACCCATACCTCGTCTCAATATATTTCACCTTAGTATTATCAGCGCTATTCGGACTATTGTCCTCATCTTCATTGTTATCTGTACAACGTTTCGGCCGATATGCCCTCCGGCCTTCTTCAGGTATTTCTTGTCGGACTCGGGAACCTTCACGGACTCTGGAACCTTCTTTTCGAACTCGGAGGGCATATCGACCGAAACGTTGTACAGATAACAATGAAGATGAGGACAATAGTCTGAATAACACAGATAATACTAATCATCAAGCATCATCTCAAACATTCAGAGAAATATTTCACCTTGTATTCTGAAAAAAAATTAACGTTCCATTCATTGTTCATTTCAATCTTGGTAAATGCAGCTTTAATCTCGATACTTTTATGACACACCTTGTATATCAATTAGAGAAATCAAAAATGAAGATGAAATAAATGTTTTCAGGATATTCTGTAAAATCCAAGACAAATATCCAAGTGAATCTAATGAGAACTGAGAAATGTTGACATTAATTTATGCCAAGCATAATAACAAGGCTCTTCTCTCTCTCTTTGAGAGATCTCCCCCCCCACACCCTGGAAACGTGGTAAAGTATTGACTTTGGGGGAGCGGCGGCGGGGGAGGGGGGTAGAATAGCTGTGCCATCTGCAATCTCTTCAATTATTTTAGTCTCCAAGTTAATCAGTGAATTGTGTTAGGAGTGCCAAATTTTAAAATTATTTTTCTCCATATTTCTTAGTTTCTACCTGATTCCATTAACAAAATGTCAGGGAGATGGTAGCATCGTTCTATTTTTTTTTCGTCTTTTTAAAATTTTATTTCATATTATTTGACGCAGTCAGTTATTCTGCCAAACTAGACAATCCGTGAACTTGTTGGGTTCCAATTTCAACACTTGGATGCTACTGATGCTCCTATTTAGAAAGAAGTAAAGGATTCTTCTTCTTCTTCTTCTTCTTCTTCCTTCTTCTTCTTCTTCAGTAAAACTGATTTGGATTCAGGGTTTTCCTTCTCTTCTTGTACCATTTAAAAAGCCCAGTCTGCCTGGGGATAATAGTTAGATTCATATCTTTCACTAATTGAAATGAAATACAAACAGCTTTGTCCTGGATTTGAACTTTGGTTGCCGGGTCCATTTCTAAAAAAAAACAAAACATTATGCCTCAAGCGCTTCAATAAGGAGAAATAAGATTAAAACTATTTTGTGTTAATCATCAAAATAGTAAAGACAGGATGTCACATCCTGTTTTTTTTTTTTTTATTTAAATTTTTTTAATTTTTAATTTTTTATTTTTTTTACGAATAGGTTAATTTAGCCGGTACGGTTAAAATAGACATGCATACTTTTCGAGCCTATTTTACCGGTCCTAGTAAAATAGACCACAGGCTATTTAGCCAGCAAATCTTATTATGATGGAGATTGTGGGTTTGTCTGTAACCGAAACTATATTACTATACAAGTCACAATTCCTTTCGTATTTACATTCATATTCTCCATGATTTTATTTTTTATTAAACCTCAATTATTAATAAAATTGTTTTTTACATTACTTAACACTGTTGACCATATCTATATGCCTAATAACATGCAATTGTATTTATATATACAACAATAGAGGTTTACAGTGGTAATGGGAAAGGCTAATTTGAATATTGATCTTTAAAAATTGATTTTAATAAATATATGCTTAGTATTATTGATTTCTAATTGTTTTGGTTTTATCTTATTGAATATGAAAGCAAAAATCTCGGGGATAAATCTTTAAAAAATCCCTTAACAAGAATATTAATATTATTCTTTAACTTCCTATTTTAACTAAACAGTTTAATTAGGAAAATTTACCAATGAAAGACGGAGTAACGGAAAATGATGGAAGAGTTAGTTTCAAAGTTGTTCTATTTTTCAATCATACCCCCTCTGTTCAAAAATCTTTTTATCTAACATTCTTATTCAGTTTCATTAACCTTTCTAATCTAATATCATATTTTATTATAAATTTAAGCTAAAATCTTTGCACCCGAGGGTGCATATATTTGCTAGTATATTTAAAATATATTTAAATATATTTCAAACTATCTAAAAGCTAAAAGATTAAAATGGTTGTTGACGAGCAATCTGGGATTAAAAGTAGTTGTGTGATTCTGTGATACAAACTTTAAAATAGCTATGTGCAAAACACGCTCTTTTAATACGCACGAGGACTGTAAAAAATATTTTAAAACGTCAATAAAAAATTGAAATTTAACTTTTTAATGTTTTCTTTTAAGTTTAATATAAAGAACAATTCCAAGTTTATGTGTTATAAAGAAAAAACAAATTTCTCTTACATAAAACCTAGATTTTTGCATTTTAAAGTAAATTCTCGTAAATTCTTAATCTTTGACATAGTCATCGCATAATAAGAATGACAATTTGTAATTCAAACATTATTTTCAAATTAAAAAAGAATAAAAACCGAAATATGTTATGTCATTATTTTTAGCTAGATATTTTTTATACAATATTTTCTTTGATTAATAAATACGATTTTGATATCCGCTAAACAAAAGTATTTATTTTACATTTTATGAATTTTTAAAAATCCTTTAAAAAATAAACAAGTAGACAATAGGAACTTTTGATATAAAATTCTTTAGAAATAATCTAACCAATTTAGAAAAAAAAAAAAAAAAAAAGATACATTTTTTCTTATATACGAGATTTAAATTTCAATGTTTAAGATGCCCTATTACCAAACCCGAATTAGTAGCGATTTTTTATTTTTTTTTTTTTACAATATGTTCCGTCATTAAATTATCTTTCCAAAAATGTAAAAATTATTTATATCCAAAGAAAAAATTACTAAGATCTTTGTACGGCAGATCAATGCGCAAAACAAAAACTAACGAAAAAAATTATTAGCTTTTTCAATTTAGTAAACATTTATTTACAATAATAGTTCGTCTTTTATTACTTCATATACCGAAAGTTTTATTAAAATCGGATAGTTAGTTTATTTTATATGATTTTTAGAAGTATTTCCTGTGATCACCCTTTTTTAAAGCCAGCGAGAAAATGCACATGCCTACTTTAAAACAATCTATCTAAAAGCTAATTTCTTAAAATGGTACTTGACAAGAATTTATCTGGTTAGTTAGATTATCTATCATATGGAGGTCCAATCTCACAGACAAGCTAAAGAGACAGTTCTTCCAGACCGTTGTCGTGTCAGTACTGCTGTATGGCTGCACCACCTGGACCCTAACTAAGCGACTAGAGAATAAACTAGATGGGAGCTGCACAAGAATGCTGCGGGTGATCATGAACAAGACGTGGAAACAGCACCCCACGAGAAAACAACTGTATGGCCACCTACCACATATCACCCAAACCATCCGAGTAAGACGGACAAGACACGCGGGGCACTGCTGGAGAAGCAAGGACGAACTCATAAGCGACGTCCTCCTGTGGAAGCCAGCACATGGACGGCCAGCAAAAACGTACGTTGATCAGCTCTGTGCGGATGCAGGATACTGCATAGAGGACCTCCCGAGAATGATGAGCGATAGAGACGGATGGAGAGAGATTGTCATGGATATCCGCGCTGAAAGCGCGACATGATCATGATGAGTTAGGTTTAGGGTTAGATTTACAATTTTATGTTTTAACAATTGATAGTAGAAAATTCAATTTTTCCACTTTGGAAAAAAATTATGATCGTCAAATTTACCTTTATCATTTCCTTTAATTTAAAAAAAAATCGTGTTAAATCTGTGTTGTTTTTTTTTTTTAACATTACTTGCATTCATAATAAAAATATTTACATGGCCGGTAAAATAAGCATAAAAGTTAGTTTATCTAATTTACCGGAACCGGCTAAATATATCTACTTCCTTTTTTTAAACCTGGTCCAGTAGTGTATTAAGTAGACTATTTCTCCCCTCCTGCCATAAAATCTAAAAGTGGTGGTAGGTCAAAGAGTAGGGAAGGGTTAAAGTTTACTATTAATTGATGGTAGGTAAGATTTTATGGAGAAGAGATAGGAATATCGTGGGCAGAAAGAAAAACCTACGAAGGTAGGGAATCGAAAGTAGTAGGGGGAGAATCTAATTGGGTCAGTTATAGTCATCCCTGACCTAGGCTTGAACTCTGATGTCCACTACTTAAAAATAAAAATTTTCTTAGTCATAAGAAAATTGTTTATAAGAAGGATAACTCTCAATTGAAACCTGTTAAACTCAGCTTAAGACCTTGTGTTACATCCTACTCGTGTGAAGTTGTTAGTAAGTATTAAGATTCTATTTCTAGTTAAAATTGTTCAGCTGAAATTGATTATTTTTTTGTGCGCTGTTGTATTAGTATCGTCCCGTGGTCACTTGATTTTATTTATTTATTTAATTTATTTATTTATTTACTTATTTATTTTTTCGGTTACCGGCGTGAAAAAAACCTCATTAGAAATTTACTGTGCGGTCTTTTTGTTTTTCTTGTCTTTCTTTTTTCTCTCTTTTTTTCTTTGTAAAAAAAAAAAATTGTATCTTGTTTAATATTTTGTTTTGAATTTCGAGTTTTCTGTTATTAATTCTATGGTTTTATTTATCTAAATATTTAAAAATTCAATTGAAAAATATATTGTACGTACGACGTATATCGTAAGTCGTACAAGTTTAAATTTATCTATACTGTCTCACTTATTTTATCCTGAGATGGCATTGAAAATAGAAAAAAATAAAAAAGTACTAATTATTTCTAAGGAGGTACTTTTTTTTAATAAAACTATTAGTAGTAGTAGTAAAAATAATAGTAGCAGCATCACAGCGCTATTAAAAGTAGGAATTACTGACAACTCTAATACAACTGTGCAGAGTTTTGATTTTTCTTGTGTGTTTTTTTCTTCTTTTTTAAAAATCTTCATGCAAGGATTTCAAATAAGATAAAATGTTTTGACACTTATAACACTAAAAGTTTAGTTAACCCTACAATGTTGAAAAATAAAACGCACAAGATACTAAATAAATTAGTTTTTCTTATCAAGTTAATAAACACGTGTGATGATTAAATGCTTATTTAAGGGTAATATCAATTGTCAGTGCGATCTGATGGTGATAGTGGAGGTGGTGTAATTGATACCCCCACCGCAGCCAATTTTTTTTCCTTGCTTAAAATCATTGTTTTGGAAAATCTAAAACTTTGATTTTAATGTAACAAAGAAAGAAAATTCTCCAATTTTAAATTTCAATGGAGATGGATTTTAGGTTCTGATATGGGGGATCGATTTACGATAAACTTATACGGGCAACTTAGCATCCCTGAAAACTCGAAAAATAATAACTTTTTTGAATTTTATTTTTTTTACAATCTAATAGATTTGTGTGCAATTGATAATAATCCATTGAAAGAAAAAAAAAAAAAAAAAAAAAAAGATTAAAAACATAAATTTTAGATGGGGGGGGGGTTCCACGTGCTTAGGTACGCCATGAATTTTTTTAAATTACCGAATCATCCTCTCCATACCTTTATTATTATTATTATTATGAAAGGTTCAGTTAGTAGAAAATCTCTCCCAGGGAATATCTATAGAAATAAAGAGGTTTGTTAAATTGATTTTTATGGTTTAGTTGTTGCTTAAATGAACCTTGAGGCTCTTCCCTGGTACCCAACTGTTAACTCTTTCAACCTGTAATAGTAATTAATAATAATATCCTTTCAGCTAGTATATTAGGTCTGAGACCTGTCAACTGTGCCTTTATAAACATTCATCTTAATTCCACAGAATATTTATAATCATTCTACAGATCATCTAACATTGCCTTAAAGGAGTTTAGAGATTGTAGAATACTGTTAATTGTTATTCTGTGTTACTTTCACCCTTAGCCAGGATTGAACCTGCAGTCTGGAAATGACTGTTACAGATTGTTAACTATTGGACATGGAACAGTCAAACACTTC
Source organism: Doryteuthis pealeii (assembly GCA_023376005.1). Taxonomy (NCBI): domain Eukaryota; kingdom Metazoa; phylum Mollusca; class Cephalopoda; order Myopsida; family Loliginidae; genus Doryteuthis; species Doryteuthis pealeii. Next base: position 62,697,603 of record CM042148.1, on the reverse strand, counting down.
CTCAGCTTAATGGACTCTTCCTGGCAGTAGTGGCAGTAATTATTTAAGCTGTTATAGTGGGTTCATTGGCGAACTAGTAACTGCATGGTTAGGCTTGGCCAGTCACATTGCTCAAACCAATTGTTGACTGTCTAACTGATTTACTTTCGCTATTGATGATGGTAGTTTATTCCATGTATTCACCACTGTTACTAAAATAATTTTGTCATGCGTTTGCTTTACAAATTTTTTTAAAGGGTTTTAATTTATGGCCCCTAGTTTGATATTTTGAGCAATGTTTAGTAGGTCAAAGTTCATTGAATAAAAACCATGTGTATATTTGTAGACCTTAATCATATCCCCTCTTGTACGTCGATAAACCAAACTTGTTAAGTCAATGAAAAAATAAAATAGACCTCATAATAAAAAATATCTCCTCTAATATATTTTAGGAAAAACCTATTTCACACACCTTTTAATCAAAAAATAAGTAATTATGGAAATTTTTGTGAAAATCGGACCATTAATTGATTTTTCATAGAATTTTAAAAAAAGACTCTAGTCGTAACTTGTTTTTGACTACGTTAAATTTGAATTGATTTAACTGTGCGAAAATGTAAACATTGTTTTCATTCATAATTTTCATTATTTCCATAAGCTGAAAAAATTTTTTTTTTAAATCATCAGGAGTCTTTTTAATGTTTTTTTTTTTTTTTTTTTAATAAAAAATTTTTCAAGATAATATTAACCTTTATGCCAGTTTCATTGTGTCAAATATGGGGTGGGTAAATTTTACAGGGCAAATTGGGGGTACCTACTACTCAGCTTCTTCCTAGATTCTATAAAAATAACAAAAACACAATCTTGTTCATTACATGTTTATTGATTTATTTATGGTCATAAGAAAATGATTTGTATTATTTTTCTATATGTATATTAGGTACCACCAATTTCACTGGCTGTCATCAGCGCATACATAGGTATATATGTCAAGGTCACCAGAGAGAGCTCATATGCATTTAATTGGAGAGCCTAACTTTAAGTGTAAGGTGGTGACCGTCTGCTAAATTCCCCTTCAGACAGCTCTATTCAGTTGGAAGCATATATTATATATATACAATGTATATAAAAAAAAGTATCAAGATTCTTTCTACTTTTTGACACACCTGGGGGGAAAAAAAGTTCCATTCTATCTTAGTAAATACAGCTTTAAACTTGGTACTTTTTGACACACCTTATATTCTGAAAAAACAAAAAACAAAAAAAAAAACTAATGAATGGAATATTGTTTTCTTTCAGAATACAAGGTGTCAAAAAGTACAAAAAATCTCAATACTTTGTGTTGTGTTGTCCCTCAAATAAACATACTTAACAGTGTCCTGAAGATGGTACAATATACCAAAATGCTTAAGTATTGACACACAAAATTGTTTCCCTTGATCATAACATCCTGTGTTTGTTATATTTAAAAAATATTTTCTTCTCATATTGTCGGATTAATTTCCTCACCGTATTTCCATATATATATATTATATATATATATATATATATATATATATAAATAATATGATATTTAAAAATGAATCAAATTTCAGCATTAAATAACCCATAAGGAGTTTATATGCTGTAAATCAAATAATCAGCAGTTTGATACCCAAGCCAAACCAATTCAATACATTTTCTGAAAGATTGCCGAAATTCTCTGGTTGCAAACCGTTCTTAGAAGCCGACAACCAAGCAAAAATTATCATAATATAAAATCTCTTGTGGAATTGATTCTTATAAAAAAAAATCTGGCTTGGCCGTTTATTTAAGCTTTCTCTTCTGCAAGAGAAGAAACTCCCAGTTAGCTGGGGGTGGGGGTAGGATAACAAAAAAAAAAAAAAGGTTTTTATTATCTTTCTATAAAGCTGAACAAATCTTGTAACTTAGTTCAACAATTCATTGAGTCTGTGTGTATCACAAGGGATTTTCTTTCTCCCTCTCTTTTCTAATCTACCATCACTTGATTGAATTCATAAAACATTGGCTAGCCATGGAGAAGACAACGACCATCTCCCTCCACACACACACACACACACACACCAAGCAGCCATACATGTGGGTTCAGGTGCTTATTGTCTGGACTTTGCTATTCTAGAGCCGGATTAGAATAGCCATTTAGTTGGATTATCAGATGTCGGAAATCACAGGGTTAGATTACGCAGTAACAGCTCAACAAAACATTTCTGACTCGCCTATTATACATTTACCACATCTTTCAAGAAAGATAGAAACTCATTTTAGATGAGCATAAAAGGTTTTCTCTAAATTTTGTTGGATTATAAGGTCAGTGAAAACTGGAATTCTTCCAAGAGGTAGCTGTAGTCAGTACTACTGTATGGCTGCACCACTTGGACTTTAATGGAAACACTTGAGAAAAAGCTAGATGGTAACTACATAAGGATGATACATGCCATTTTGAACAAATCCTGGAAGCAACGCCCCACAAACCAGCAGCTGTATGGCCACTCACCTCTCATCACATAAACCATCCCAGTGTTATATTGCCACATTTTATGGCTATGAAAAATAACACCACATAAAAATCTCAGATTTATAACATGGTTTATTATTACAAATCCATGAGAGCAGGGGATGGCCACCAGTTGAAAGATACACATATCTCTGGTTACTGTGGTCTCTCATGTTCCCAGTTTAAGTGTGGCACTGAGCTCCTCTTTCTCAGAACTCTCTACCTAACACTAACAAGACCAGACATGATGGGCACTGCTGGAAGAAGTGACATTCTTCTATGGACTCCTACACATGGGCACACACAATTAATTCTAGAACTCTGAGGAATATGGAGTACCCCTTTATTGCCATTACTCCCAGGTCTACCCTGACCCAGAGTGGTTGTAACTGTTAGGGTCTTATCTATGGGTTAAATAGATTTTTAAAAAAAATGAGTATTAAAAATGTATTCTTAAAAAAAAAAAAATGAGTTTGAAAAAAAAATGAAATACCCAACAAAAATGAATAAAACAAAATGTCTTCAGCATAGAATAACCCAACAAGGGTTGACATGCTGTAAAATCCAACCAACCAAGCTTTTTTTGAATAGTACCTGCCATTCCTAGCTCGTCACCCATACAGAAAACTCATTATTGCTTAACTTTGGTGATATCAGTGCTTGAAGCATGATTTGATTCTAAGTGAATTATTTCTTTGTTGCTCTTAATCATCTTGAAAAAACTAATTAGAGTATTTTCAGGGTTATTTATTTATACTTGTGAATTTCATTATTTTCTTATTTTTTATGGGTATTTTTTTCTTTTTTTTTTCTTTTTTCTTTGATAACTTTAGATTGTTATTGTTTACTTATTATTCTTTGGCTTTTTGAATTAAACTGAGAATTCTGAATAATTAGTCCTTTCATTTCTTTGCACAAATCTTTCAGCTTCTGCTTTGGTCTCCACATGGTTGTTATTTTTTTCTTTTGATGTCTCAGGGTTCATAGGTGCAAATTGGAAAAAAAAAAAAAAAAAAAAAAAAAATGGCTGCTCTGGACTGATTCAGATTTATGAGGGTGAGTCAAAAAGTAATACCATTTTGTTTAGGACAGGTATAATTATCAACACAGGAACATGCATCATACATACATCAAATTGAAGCTGGTCCTCTGTGGATTACATTCCTACTTCTCCACATAGTCACCATTTTTCTCAATAGCAATAATCCACCTTCAAATGAGAGCATGTACCCCTGCCCCGTAAAATTCTGTTGACTGTTCTTTGAGCCACTTCTTCATGACAGATTTCACTTCCTCGCTGGAATAATGTTTGCCTCTCAAACCCTCTTTCATGGAGCCAAAGAGAGGCAAACATTATTACAGTGACAAGGAAGTCAAATCTGTAGTGGAAAAGTGGCTCAAAGAACAGTCAACATAATTTTATGGGGAAGGGATACATGCTTCATTCAAAGGTGGAACATTGCTATTGTGAGAAACGGTGACTATATGGAGAAGTGTACGGACCAGCTTCATTTTGATATATGATGCATGTTCTTGTGTTGGTAATTATACCCGTCCTAAACAAAATGGCATTATTTTTGACACACTCTCGTATATATACACAGCCATCTTAGATGATGCTTTCCTTTTATATTTTCTTTAACCTTTTGACTGTAAGCTACATTTTTAATGGCACAACAACATGCTAGGGTTATTTTTTTATGCTGGCAAGCATGGATGCAATTTTTTCTGTGTCCTTTATAGATTTTTATGCATTGTTAGTGACGCAGGACATGTACCTATCAGCGTCTCTGTGGTTATTATAATAAATTCTCACATAACCTGCCCCCTGCCTTTCAGATTAAGAACTAATCCCAATCTTTGGGACAATCTATTGTTAAAGTTATCTCTACATATATAAAGGGCAGTTTGTGTGTATGTATGTCCGGATTAAATTATGAAAATGAAACAATTAACGACAAAGTAAATATCTATACACATTAAATATCACCAGTTCTTGCTTTTTGTGCAAAAATTATTAAGATTTGATTTATATTTGAAGATATTTAAAAATTAAAATAGAAATAGAAATAGCATTGACATTCTACCTTAAAATGTCCAGCATTTGTAAATCTCAAAAGTAAACTGATCAATACACCAGGGTCTCCATTCCTTTACCCAGGCGACGCTGGGTAGCCATTTCTAGTATTAAGTTAAATTCCAGTTGTTTCTTTAAGACAGACATCTTGGATATTTGGTTCCCACAGTTGTTGTTGTTGTTACATTTTTTTTTTTTTTTTTTTTTTTCTTAGCCTCTTAGTAAATAACCGATCAAGTCTTGGCTTTATATATTACATCTGGCTTGTGTCAACATCTTTTAGTCTTTGATTGACACTTCATTATTCAAGAACATTTTTGTTACACTGAGTAGTGGACTGGTGTTCACAAGGTCAGCGATTCAATCACTTGATACAAAAGTAATTGACAAGTTCTCATAATTGATAGTGAAAAATATTTGCTTGATATTTCTCACATGAGATTTTGTTACTATTTTACTCTGATTTAATCACACTCATCATCTCTGTTGTGTTTATCAGGTTTTAAATTTCAGCCTTTGCTCAGCTGCATTTCTTAACTCTTTGCCTGACCAAATTTCCCTGGTATTTTTTAACTGTATGTCTGGCTGATACCGACTTTAGGCCACCCTGACTTTACTTTTTTCTTTAGAAATGACTGCAACGAGTGTATGTGGCAGCATTCACCCAGTGTGGGTTAAGGAAGGGGTATGGTAACGTAGAAAGACAAGATGAGAGAGTCTGTGTGGACTATTGCTTAACTCTGTAGACTAATCAAGGTCTAAGCTTAATTTTTTTTTTTTTTTTTTTGCAAAGGTTCTTTCTCAGCTTCTACAACTAATAAATGTTCCTCTCCTTGACCCCTTTTTTGGTAGAGCATTCACCTCGGAACTCAAGGTTGATAAGTCATTAAACAAAGAAACCAAACCAATCACAATGTGAAGGAAGACCAGCAAGACTGGGTAAATCCCCAATGAATACCGCCACAGTACAGTGAGTAAAATACAGAGATGCTGATAGGTACGCCGTGTCCTGCGTCCCTGACGCACAAAAATCTAAAGACACAGTAGGAGTTAGCTGGTTTTAGTTGGGACTCATAATTTTCCCCGCCCTGATGCTGGGCATTAGAAAGATCCGACTGCACCTCTGCAGAGGGTAAGACTCCCCCAATGGGGCCACCTGTTGGCTGTGGGTGGTGACCCGTGATGCTTAAGGATAGAACCCAGGTGGTTGAGCAGTCCATGACTTGCAATACTCCACTTTGGCCCTTTCTTGGGCTAGACGGGCAGTTGGAGAGACCCAATCAGCTGGTTACATCAAGCCTAGCACCTGGCCCTTATCAGCTGCTTGACTGAAATGCCCAAATGGCCCAGCAGGGTCTATGGGGCTTTCAGGTCTCGGAATCTTGTCTTGATGTTAGGTAATCTGATTCTGCACCTCTGCAGAAAGACTCCCCAATGGGGCCACCTGTTGGCGTGGGTGAGATGCTTAAGGATAAACCCAGGTGGATGAGCATGACATGCAATACTCCACTTGGTGGGCTAGACGGGCGTTGGATAATCAATCAGCTGGTTATGTCAAGCCCTAGCACCTATATGATAACCCTATTGCCCTTATGGCAAACCCCAACCCTTTTTATCATATGGGTGCTAGAATGCGGGTCCATGTCCTGGAATGACAACTCTATCCCCAGCACCCCTTCATCATTGCTCCCTGTCCACTCTGACCCGGAGTAGTACCTGTTAGGGTCCCATCTATGGGTTAAATAGAAAAATGTATTTATAAAAAAATTGTATTATCCATTAAGAATTGATTTATTTCAAAACTTTATCGGCATTAAATGACCCACTGAGGTTGATATGCCGTAAAACAAAACAAAACAAACAAACAATAAAAAAATAAAAACACACACACAGTGATGCTGATAGCTTTTTGATTTAGTGCACCCTGGGACGCACATATTTACTTTGAATGAGTCCCCCGGGAAAATCTATGGATCCCAACTAAAGCCGTCTAACCCCTACCTTGTAAGCTATCCTGTGTAATTCGTTTCTAGGAAACTACTGAAATATATTTGCAGTTAGCTTGAAATGGTGTGGGAAGAAAAAAAGAAAAACACTGGGATGCATTGATAGGATTTTACTGCGTCCTTTTATATTTTTATGTGTCGGGGATGCAGGACACATACCTATCAGCATCTCTGTATTTTACTCACTATACTGTGGCAGTATTCATTGGGGATTTACCCAGTCTTGCTGTCTATCTAATGTTCCTCCCTCCACATTGTGATTAGTTTGCTTTCTTTGTTTAATGACTTATCAACCTTGAGGTTCCGAGGTGAATGCTCTACCAAGTGAGCTAAATCGGATTTTACTGCATTCTTATATATTTTTATGCGTCAGAGATGCAGGATACGTACCTATAAGCATCTTTGTATGTATGTATGTGTGTGTGTGTGTGTATATATATATATATATATATATATATTTACTAACGATGCATCCCAACATATCTTGTAGATGTATTTTCCAAATATATATATATATATATATATATATATTTACTAACGATGCATTCCAACATATCTTGTAGATGTATTTTCCCATGTATTTTATATATATATATATATATATATATATATATATATATATATATATTTACTAACGATGCATCCCAACATATCTTGTAGATGTATTTTCCAATATATATATATATATATATATTTACTAACGATGCATCCCAACATATCTTGTAGATGTATTTTCCATAATATATATATATATATATATATTTACTAACGATGCATCCCAACATATCTTGTAGATGTATTTTCCATATATATATATATATATATATATATATATATATATATATATATATATATTTATAACGATGCATCCCAACATATCTTGTAGATGTATTTTCCATATATATATATATATATATATATATATATATTACTAACGATGCATCCCAACATATCTTGTAGATGTATTTTCCAATATATATATATATATATATATATATATATATATATATATTACTAACGATGCATCCCAACATATCTTGTAGATGTATTTCCAAATATATATATCTACAAGATGCGTTGTGATGCATCGTCAGTAATGTTTCCCTGTGTTCATTACCATTTTCGGGTCTTTCAACATTATACTGGTTCCCATCAGCATCTTGTGTGTGTGTGTGTGTGTGTGTGTGCGGGTTAGCTCAGTTGGTAGAGCGTTCGGCTAGAAACCACAAGGTTCCTAGTTTGATATCGGTCCTCGCCAACTCAGCGTATGAGTAGCACAAGGATCTCTGCGGTAAAGTAAGGAGCTGATGGTAGGTGTGGCGTTCCACCTCAGACGCTAAAACAATCTCCTTGGTCTAGCACTATTGAAAAGGGGATAGACTCCCTCGCTGACTGGCTGATACCGACTTTAGGCCGCCCCAACAAGTATTTTTTAACTATATATATATATTTCCAGTTAAAATGTAATCACTTGTGACAGCCTCAGACTATATACTACCAGTTAAAGTGACATCCCAATACCGCTAGTTAAAATGCAATGATTTCAATGATAATGATGAAGCTATTGATTAGCACACACCTCCAGTTGGTTGGTGGAAAATGGTATTAAAATTGATAATGTAATACACCAAAAAAAACTGAATGTTGATGAAAAATGAAAGTTGATTAATTGAAATTCAGCAAGACTCAAAATTTCCAAAACTGTCCAAATGAATGCAGATTATTTGTAAATCCGATTTTTGATGTGAGAATCAAATCAATTAAACATTGATTCTTTCTTGAAAATTCTTAAAAGACGAGACGAATCTGTCTAGACTATTTCTTCATTCTTTACACTAATTAAGCTCCAAGCTGGAATTTTTTTTTGTTTTTTTGCAAAGGTTCTTTCTCGGCATCCTCCTCCTCACTAATAAATTGGAAATGTTTTGATCAGGTTCCTTGACTAGAGTAGCCCCAGTTATGCGTTAAATAATATCACTACTGTTCTTCTACAAGTACTATTTAACTAGGTATATACCCAATTTGTTGAAAAATCTGTAATACAAATTTAACTGCCCTGTTTGAAACAGGTTTTACCAAAAATCAGGGATTTATCCGATTTTAATGAGATTTTCAGTGTTGATTTATCAATGAATGAATTTTATAATGCATTATTTTTTTTATTTCAAAATTTGCTGATTTCTTTTAGCCCCCCCCCCCCCCTTTTAGAGTTGCAAAATATCAGTGACGTTATATGTGATTGATACTTTTTTCCTGCATAAATAAAAAGACAAAAGACCAAAGGTGTGAATAGAAGAAAATACATTTTTTTTAAGGAATCTGCTCTGGTGATAAATAAGTAATGGAAATTTTGGCGGGGAAAGAATTTTGGGAGATTTTTTTTTTTTTCTTTACATATTTCGATAATCATTTAATTGGTTATCATCTTATAAAAGAAAAAAAATATACATCAATAGTTGTTCCATTTAAAAGTGTGTGTGTGTGTGTGGGGGGGGGCTAACGTTCCAATACAGTTTTCAACAAAAATATTATTAGTGGTTGATACTGAAGTAAAGTAGTTATGTGATATTTTAAACTTGACATTATGCTGCTCATATTTTAAAGGAATTTTAATTTGTCATAGCAGAAATACCTAATTAAATCAAAAAGTTTTGAAACTTGCAGTCACTAGGATTCGTGTTTGATACTGGCCCTCATTAACTCAATGCATGAGTAGAACGGCTTGGATCTGTGTAGTAAAGTAGGGAGCTGATGATATGTGTGGTGCTCCACCATAAACTCAAAAACATTCTCCCTGGTCTAGCCCGCCCTGTCGTCTGGAGCGTTAGAATGCACCGATTGCACCTCTGCAGAGGGATAAGACTCCCCCAAATGGGGCCACCTGTTGGCCAGGGGTGGCAATCTGTGATGCTTAAGGACAGAGTCTTGGTGGATGAGCAGTCCATGACCTGCAACACTCCACTTAGACCCTTACTTAGGCTAGACGGGCGGTTGGAGAGGCCTCCTCTGATCAATCGGTTGGTCATATCAAGCCCTAGTACCCATATGGTTTTCCCAACCCTACTGCCCTTATAGCAAGCCCCAACCCTTTTTATCATATGGGTGCTAGAAGGCGGTGGCTGAGGGTTTACATGTCCTGGGAATAACATTAATCTCAATATGATGGTGAGGTTCCAGTTTTGTAGGTTTGGGGAATGTGGAGCACCCCTTCATCATCATTGCTTCCTGGTCCACTCTGACCTGGAGTGGTAGTACCTGTTAGGGTCCCATCTATGGGTTAAATAGAAAAATGTGTTTATAAAAAAATTGAGTATCCATTAAGTATGACTTTATTTCAAAACTTTATCGGCATTAAATGACCCACTGAGGTTGATATGCCGTAAAACAAACCAAACCAAACCCTGGTCTAGCCCTAGCAATAAGAGGATAGACTCCATTGCAGTCTGGCTGATACCGACAATAGGCCACTACTTGATAATTAGCATCTAATAATTATCTACCTTTTAGCAATTATAAAGATTAGGGTGAGTGTGATTTCAGATCTGACACTTAATTCGAAATTGGACTGGGAATTGCTTTACTTTAAACAATTTAAACACTATAGCAAGAATCTTTCTTTAATGAGCCATTTTTTTGTGTTACACGGTAACCTACAAACATACAAAGATGAGATGATTAGAATATAGATTATTAAAAGCAAATTTTAGATGTTAACATAAAAGTATTGATTTTTTTTTTCTTTTTTCTTTGTGAGAATAATTCAGCAGCAGCAGCAGCAGCCAACTCTCATTGCATTTTCCTGTTTGTGTTGCGCTCTGCTACTCCTATTACCGTGACCTCTATTCCAATGAACTTCCATTTTTCTACTCACTGAATTTGTCTTCTCTACATTCCTTTGTCTTTGATGATGCTTGTCCGTCTATCCTCATCTCCAGATTACATCACTGCCGTCAAAACAACGCCCCCTCCCCTCCTCTACTTTTTTCTTTTTGCTGTGTGAGAATTGATTGTCTAAATGTTATTTGCAAGTGGTTTTATTTTTGACATTTTGTTTGTTTGAAGGTGTAAATAGCGTAAACAAATTCTGGGAGGGGTGGTTTCTAAAAAAAAAACCCAAAAAAAAAAAAAAAAAAACATTTTCTTTTGTATGGTTGATTTTTTTATTTTTTTTTATTTTTTTTATTATCTTTTTATTTTTTTTAATTATTTTTTTAATTATTTTTAAAAATTTTTATTATTTTATTATTTCCTTTTTTGTTTTTTTATCTTTTTTCATTTTTTTTCATTTTTTTTTGTTTTTATTTATTTTTTTGTTTTCATATAAAGATTTTATGATAAACTGTGATTGCTTTTCATCGAATAATAGCAAAAAATAAAAAAAAATCTTGATCTTTTATCATATCTGTAGAAAATTATCAAATGGAATGTCTGAAAATATCTAATATTATTTCCAGTAAAAGAATTTTGTTAATGGAAATCAATCAAAACTGGTTGGTTGAGTGGGTGGTTTTATGGTATGTCAACCCTCGCTGGGTTATTTAATGTCAAGGTTCGTCTTGTTGGCTGGGGTTGCAGAATACGCCGACTGCACCTCTGCTGAGGGTTAAGACCTTACCCAATGGAGCCACCTGTTGGCTGTATCTGGTGACAAGATTTTCGTTGTGGAGATCTAGGGAATGTGGAGTACTCCTTGATTGCTATTACTCCCAAGTCCACTCAGATCCAGAGTCATAGATGTTTTTTTGTTTTGGCTAATCAACACTTGTTGGGTCATTTAGTCTGAATCAAGTAATTTTGATAAACAAAGGACTCTAGTTGTTCACAATACCTGCTGTTACTGGAGTGGTCACCCAATTAAGTATTAGAACAGACTCATCACTGCTTAACTTCAGTGATCTTACAGGAACTGATGCTTTCGGCATGACTCGACTTTAATCAGTGGTAGAACCTGTTAGGATCCCAACTCTAGGCATAAAATAACTCTTGATGGGTTGACATGCCATTAAAGTCAATCATTCTTTCCTTGCTTTTTATTCCTACTTTACACAATCTTATTGTCTCTTAGTTGTAGAGATGTGTGTGTGAGTGTTAGAGAATTTAACTCTTAATGTCCTATACCACCTCATTCCACCCAGCCACAAATCACATTCATTTTCCTAATCTACCCCAAAGATAGCCTTTGTTTAAATGTAATATTAAACATATTTAGAAATCTTTGGTTTAAGGGAAATAACAGGTAACTTTAAATGAAAAGGCCATTTTTAGCCATTTTGTGATAAATCCTTATAGGAATGGGGCTGTTGGGCTTGGAAAATTCTTAACAGGATCTTAAGAGTTAATATAAACAACAACAAATTTGAATATAAATGAGATTTCCTAACCTATAGGTATAAAATATGGAAATGCGTGGTGTAAATGTTAGTTGTAGGAAATGAACACATCTACCTGAGTACAAATCTTGGACGAGGTGTTTGCATTTCACATAGTGCTAATACCCTTGGGAATGGTATGCTTCCAACTACTCTCCCTTCAGCTGTGGGTAAATAGTAGCGCAGACTATGCTCTTTAACCTCAGCTAGGTAACCAGTCTTAAAGAAGGTTGATATATATATATATATATATATATATGAGAGTAAGTAAACAAACAATGTGTTTATTTGATATGGCTTTTAGCCGACAATTTTTGGAGGATATGTGCTTAATTGAAGTCATACCTAATTTTTAAAATTAATTAGTTAGTAATTAATGAATTTAGGCAGGCATATATGTTCAAATGTAAGGCTAAACAAATCGAGAAAATGTCAATCCCTGAATGTACATTTCGACCTATTAGGTCTCATCAGCAAAGTTATAGACATGGGAGACTGCTCCGTGTGTGTCTCGAAACCTCGACTGCCAAGCTGACAGGCGGAGACTCTAACCATTACACTAGCTGGCCATTCCCAGTATATATATATATATATAGAGAGAGAATTGAAACGAAAGTCTTGTGCAATATAAAATAGTATTTAACTAATAAAGACAAACATGTAAATTGAGAAATATAAACAAAACATCATTTGTCAGTGTCTCTAAAATGTTAAAAAATAGTCTCCCTTATGGTCTACACATCTTTGCCAATGTTCTGAAAGTTGTATTATGACATTTGCATAGAATTCTACAGGTTTTCAAGTGAATCAGTTTTCCAAATCATCGTTAACTGCTTCAGTGGACTGATACGTTTTCCCACAAAGTGAGTTTTTCATAGCAGAAATCTGGTAATAATAGTCTGAACGGGAAAGGTTGGGTGAATACGGTAATACCGTAAAACCGAATAAATATTACTTTGTATCGAACAAGACTTTCGTTCCAATCATATATATATATATATATATAAGCTGATAGGTATGCATCCTGTGTCACTGACGTATAAAATCTAAAAGGATGCAGAAAAATCATATCCATGCATCCAATTGTTTTTTTATTGTTTTTTTTCCCCCACCATTTCCAGCTAACTGTAAATACATTTCAATATTTTCTTGGAAACGAATTCCACTGTATGGGGTACAAGATAGGAGTCAGTCAGCTTTAGTTGTTCATAGATAAAAACTCTGCAATTTATTAAAAAACTTTAGTCGGGACCCATCAAATTTCCCGGGGACTCGTTCAAATCAAATCCATGTGTCCCAAGACACACTAAATCAAAAAGCTATCAGCATCACTATATATATATATATATATATATATATATATATATATATAGCATAAAATAATCCTAGATGGGTTGACATGTTGTTAAAATCAATCAATCAAACCAAACTTGTGAACGATGATTTTTATCACTTTTTTTTTTTTTTTTTTTTTTTTCGAATTGCAACTCTCGATATCTTATCGAGATGCTGACTTTTGCCAAAGAAATGGATTGAACGTTGTATAAACGCTTTTCATACTTGAATCACTCGCATTGTTAGGTCGAATGAAATTGCAGAAATTTCTGTTTGTTTACGCGTAATTTCCCTTAATAGCAGTCACATTTTAGGTCTTCTGGCCTGTTGTTACTTTCTTCTTTTAAATATCTTTGTATCATTTTTAGCATGCTTTTGAAAGATATCCCATTGGGATCATAAATTCAATGATTGGATTTGAAATTATCTCAGTCATGTTGTCATTTGCTCTAACAAGAATTTTTACAGCTTCATTTTCTGCCGCCGCTTTAGGATAATTTAAAATCCTTTCATTTTGTAATCCCACTTGAGATTTTTTTTTATTTTCATTTTCTGCTTCCATTGAATGTTAAAGCCGAACAGTAATTGAACAGATCTGATGCTGATGTAAAGTTAACACTATAACCATATATATATATTAAATATTGTGGAATTATCAAATACTCAAGTATGGTGGCCTGTAAGTGTTGTTTTGGTCAATTTATGGGCACTCTTGAATTTTCTCAACCGCTTCACTTTCGTTTTGTCTATTTGGAGTGGTGTTCAGTAAATTGTTATATCTTATAAAAATAAGACGATAGATTGGTTTGAAAAATGCTTTATTGTGAGTCATTAAGAATTTGATTAAAAGTATTCCTTTCTCTGTTGTTTTCTCGCCACAAGGATTTACTAAGATCAAATTTTGAACATGGCTGTTTGCATTTCACATAGTGTTAATATCCTTGGGAGAGATACACATCCAACTATTATTGTACCTCCAGCTATGGGTAAATATTAGGACAGACTGGGCTCTTTAACCTTGGTTAGGCAACCAGTCTAGGAACTCGTAACCATCCAATGTAAGAGGAACAAGACATGTTGGACACTGCTGGAAAAGCAAAAACGAACTCATAAGTGACATTCTTCTGTTGACACCTACACATGAACACATCAGTGCAGGACAAACAGGAAAAACTAACATAAATCTGTGCAGATTTTGAACACCATGCAAAGTAAAAATATTGGCTTCCTGCCAAAAATGCCTGGTTCTTTGAAAGATCCTTGCAAAATGCTAAAAGTCATGTTTGTTTGTGTCTTAACTCTTTGACTACTTTAAGCCACTCACAGTGTCTTTCTCACTACTGGGAGTACCAAAGTACAAAAATTGATGGTTGGTTCATTATAGTTGAGTAGAAGGACACAGATTACAATAATAGGATTTTATTTGAATAGAACGAGTTATGAGGTAAACCTTGAAATATCCCAACATACAGGTAAAATTTGGTACAGCAGTGGGAGAAATTTGGTCGGCAAAGAGTTAAACAAGAAAACCAGTCATAATGCATAGAGGTTGATATGCTGTAAAACTCACAACAACAAATCCTACTTCTTTTTCTAGAATAAGGCTATCAAAGAAGGACCTGTAGGGGGGTGACATTAAACCAGTAGGGGGTACCCAGCAGAATGAAATCTTTGTAACTTGTTATTTCATTCATTACAGTGGCTTTCTTTTCAGCACAATGCATTGTAATATCATAATCAGAAAGAAAGAAAAAAAATTGTAGGAGGGGGGAGATTTAAAAAAAAAATTTTTTTTAAATATTTTTCTATTTTTTAAAAATCTTTATTTTATTACTGACAATGAATTATTGATTTAACCAAATTTAGCCATTTAAAAAAAAAAAAAAAAAAATTTTTTCAAATTTTTAAATTTTTTTTATTAAAAATTTAAAAAATTCTTTATTCAGAAATTCACTGACTAGAAAATTTAGAAGAATGAGATTGTTTCCTGTGGACAGTGTGTATCCACTCTCGCTTTTAAATGACAAATGGTGAATTGATTATAAAATAAAAAAAAAACAACAAAATCCTTAAACAATCACTTTCTTCCCTTAACTAGTTCTATAACTCAATGTTTCTAAAATTGTGCTTTTTTAAGTTAACTCCTTACCAACTGATCTTGAATATACAGTGATACTTTGATTTACAAGAGACCGAGTTATGAGCTTGGCACTCGGTTCATTTTTTGCTTTGTGTTGTGATCAACCAGAGAAAAAAGTCAACCCAAAGAAGATAGCCGGTTGACAAAGTAGAACCCACTTAAGAACAGAACACTCTCTAGTATTATCTGGATCATACGGACTATTGTCCTCATCTTCATCGTTATCTGTACAACGTTTCAGATATGTGCCATCCGGCCTTTAGGTATTTCTTGTTGGACTTCAAGAACCTTCTTTTTGAACTCGAGAACCTTTTTGTTGTGATCGGGAGCCATCACGGAACTTTGAACCTGACCCTTTATTCAGTCCATGGGAGTATCCTGTTCTCATTCTGCTAACCATTGAACCTGTAGTCTAGAGATAACTGTCACTTAGAACTGTCTTAACCTAACTCCTTTATTCACTAGGCTGTGTGTCCAATTGTTCAAAGGTCTGTGACAACTCCCGATTATGACAAGAAGGTTCCTGAGTTTGAAAAGAAGGTTTCCGAGTCCGACAAGAAATACCTGAAGAAGGCCGGAGGACAATAGTCCGAATAATACAAATAATATTAATTATCAAGCCTCATCTAAAAATTCCGAGAAATAGAACATTTTGCCATTTATTTGCACGATACAAAAGGGGTATATAACACCCATTGTTAAACTGAGTATTTTTTTTTTTTTTTTTTTTTTTTTTTTTGAGAAACATTTTAGCTTTTAAATTTTCAAATGTCTAAGTTGAATATTCTTTACCGTTCTGTATATAATTAATATATCTATTTCCCAATGGTACTTGGTCATCCTTAACCCTTGTATGACTGAAGTACTTTAAATTTGCATATTTATTAATCACTATTCAGTTATCAGTCAGTTTTATTGGATTTAATTATTAGAAAAGAACTGCATTGCATGGAAAGACTTGGTATGACCTAAACCCCCCCTCTCTCTTTGTCTCTCCGTTGCTCCAAGCAATTGAACTATTTCTGGAGAGAAGTCACTTCAGAACACGTACTTTCTATAAAATTCAATTAAATTAGAATGTGTGAAAGTCTTAAATTCAGCACTGCATTTTAGTGCCAAGACAATTTAAATAATTTTTTTTATTTTTAAAAATTTTTTTTTTCTTTTTCTTTTCTTTTTATTTTGTAATATCTCCAATGTATCTTTATTTTGCTGAAACTAACTTGAAAAATACAAAAAAACAAAAAAAAAACCTAAAATGTTTCTCTCTTGAGTGCATATTATCTTCCTGTGAACTCAAATTTTAAAAGTATTTAAATTGCTATGGGTATTTTTGAATTTCATCATCATCATGCTGATGTTCTGACAGCATGGGTTCCCTTGACTTTCTCTCTCTCTCTTGCCATCTGTCTCTATCGGTCATAACTGTTGGTAAGTCCTTGAGACAGCATCCAGTGTCCATTTGGATTTTATCATCATCATGAAGGTATTCTGACAGCATGCGTTCCCTTGACTCTCTCTCTCCATCTCCATCTGTCCCAATTGGTCATTACTTACTAAGTGCTTTAAATGCCATCTAGTGTCTGCACAGAGTTGATGAATATAATTTTTGCTAGTGTGTCCATGTGTAGGAGTCCATAGAAGAATATTGCTTATGAATCCATCCTTACTTCACCTGCAGTGCCCAGCATGTCTTGTTTGTCCTATTTAGATGGTTTGGGAGATGGGAGGTGGGTGGCTGTAGAGCTGCTGTTTTGTAGGGGGCTGCTTCCAGGATTTGTTCATAACAGCCCGCAGTATCCTTGTGTAGTACCCATTAGCTTTTATATATATATATATACACACATATATATATATATATATATATATATATATATATATATATATACATTTACCAACCCCTCCACACAAATAGGATGCAAACCATGGTCAATTTTCAATCTGAGTTTAACAAGTTTGAATTCAGTTTTCCTTCTTACAGACTGGTTGCCTAACCAAGGTTAAAGAACCCAATGTGCCCTACTATTTACCCATAGTTTGAGAGGGAATAGTTGGATTCATACCTTTCCCAAGGGTATTAGCATTATATGAAATGCAAACAGCCTCATACAGGATTTGAACTTGTCTTGCCTTGTGTATTTCCTAATACGGTAACCATTACACCACACACCTCCACATAGGTAACTCCTAAGATTTTCAGCACTCTCCTTAGTATGCTAACAAAATTTAGCAATGTGCTCCTACAAGTCGTTTTGATCTTCTAATAATTGTCTATTCGAATATTTTTCACACGGACTTTCGAAACTATTTTCAGTGTTTTAGTTATTAATCAGTACAATTTCTACTTCCATGTCCGACACTTTTCACACTTCATGGTAATTATGTAATAATGAACTAATTACAAAAATTAGTTGACTTATTTATGATCGGAGGAGGAACAATAAGTTTTAAAAATACTTCCAGTTCCAGGTAATCAATATTTGATCAGGTAGTATGGTTAGCTCGGTCATTTTGCATACCAAGTCACCTATGAAAAGAGTTTAGTCAATACTTGATGCACCATTCCTGTGACCTTATGCCTGACTAAGCTAAGTGATTGTGTTGTATACTCTCTTTCCTTACCTTTTTACTTCTATTATTCTTCTTCCAGCGCCTCTTCTAGCGTCTGGACTTCGTCTTGGGGACTTCATGTCTGGTCTTCCATTGGGGATTTCTCTTTATCAGAAGCCCTGTGTCATTGGTAGTTTTTAGATAATAACACAAGACTTCGATTTAACTTTATTCTGAAATTCCCACAGACTACCTGCGCAGATTGAGTCTGAGCGTGCATAACACGACTGACCACCGTCGTAGTTTTTGGCCGATCTGACTAAACAAATCTTTTTCTAATCTAAACTGGAAGAGGGTCTTCTCCACCGATTCTCACGGTATCCACCGGAAGGATTAAGATGAGGTCAAGCCTTGTCACTCATCCTTCAAGGCCACTGGCTGCAACTTATAACAGCCATATTGGTTTCTACACTACTGTACATAAATATTAGGTATCTAATAATTATGTAACAATTGAATAGTTCTTATTTATTGTGTCCTGGGTATGATGCTAAACTGTATCTAGTGGTGAGCTTACGATTGGGGAATATTGAGTACCTGTTCATTGCCATTATTTGCAGGTCTCTTTTGACCCGGAATGGTAGTATATGTTAGGGTCCCGTCTACAGTAATGCTGATAGCTTTTTGATTTAGTGCGTCCTGGGATGCACATATTTGCTCTGAATGAGTCCTCAGATAAATTTATGGGTCCCAGCTAAAGCTGGATAACTCTTACCTTGTAACCTATCCTGTGTAATTCATTTCTAAGAAACTATTGAAGTGTATTTACTGTTAGCTTGAAATGGTGAAGGAAGAAAAAAGAAAAACACTGGGATGCATGGATATGATTTTACTGTGTCCTTTTAGACGCAGGACACGTACCTATCAGCATCTCTGCATCAAATGTTTTAAAACAATTGAATACCAAACAAGAATGAATTAAACAAAACGTCTTTGGCATAAAATAACCTAAGGATTGACATGCTGTAAAAAAAAGTTTAGAAAAATGTGTACAAAAAGAAATTGAGTTTAGAAAAATATTGAATACCCATCAGGAATGAATAAAACTAAATGTCTTTGGCATAAAATAAACCAAAAAGGGTTGACATGCCATAAAATCCAACCAACCTCTATGATATAGTCTATAGCATTTCCTCTTTTCACTTTAATCTTTTATATATACTAGCAAGGTGCAAGTATTTAAGTTTTAATGTAATAATATATTATATTAAATTAGAAAGGCTAATGAAACTAAATAAGAATGCAGATAAAAAGATTTGAAACAGAGGGTGGTATAATCGAAAAATAGAACAACTGAAACTTACTCTTCCATCACTCTTGTCTTTCATTGTTATTTTTTCTAATTTAAGTTAAAAGAGGAAGTGAAGAATAAAATGACAGTTATTTTTTCTTAACGGATTTCATTTAAGATTCATTGAAGAAATGTTTGCTTATATTCATTAAAATAAAACCAAACAGTTAGAAATCAATAATACTAAGCATATATTTATTAAAATTACATTTTTAATATCAATATGCAAATTAGCCTTCCCGTTCACACTGTAAATCGCTATTTTGTTGTATATATAAATACAATTGGATGTTGTTAGTATGTAGATATGGTTAACAGTATTAATAATGTAAAACAATTTTATTAATAATTGAGGTTTAAATAAAAATAAAATCATTGAGAATGTGATATAAATAACTAAGGAATTGTGACTTGAGTAGTAATATAGTTTCGGTTACAGACAGAAAAACACACAATCTCCATTATAATATATATATATAATACTCAAATATCTACCTACCTAACTGGGAGTGTAAGGTGTATATTATGATTAATGATATTTATATATCCATTAAAAGATGAAAGTAAGTCCTACAACATGTTTGCATTCTGACCTTCACCACTCAATACACCACTCTCTGTTTGGACAATTTTTGTAGTGTTGAAAAAGCAACAATCAATTTCTCTCAATAGCCTGACCTAAATTCATTAATATTTTTTTTTTCTTTTTGCAAGTTTATGCTTGCATTTCTTTGATCTATTTTGTTTAACTTTTTATGAAAAGAATCAAGTAGGGCATATTTTGATTTGAAAAGGCAGTTAATAAATGAAAAACGGAATTAGCTATTAGTAATATTTATAATACAAGGTGTGTCATAAAAGCATCGAGGTTGAAGCTGTATAAACCAAGATAGAAATGAACAATGAATGGAATGTTAATTTTTTTTTCAGAATACAAGGTGTCACAAAAAGTACAAAAAATCCCGATACTTTTTTGACACACCTTGTATATATAACACACAAAGATTTTATGTTAAATGAACTAGGAACTTCCTTTTAGCAATTTATCATGTCTCCTACCTTCTGATGAGAAGTGTCTAGAGTGCTGCTTTGAAAGCAATGGTAACAATCACCTTTTGATTGTATTGTACACTATAAAAAATAATATACAAGTTGTGTCACAAAGTATTGAGATTGAAGCTATATTTACCAAGATAGAAATGAACAATAAATGGAACGTTAATTTTTTCAGAATACAAGGTGTGTCATAAAAGTGCCAAGTTTGAAGCTGTATTTATCAAGCTAGAAATGAACAATGAATGGAACGTTAATTTTTCCAGAATATAAGGTGTGTCATAAAAGTGCCAAGTTTGAAGCTGTATTTACCAAGCTAGAAATGAACAATGAATGGAACGTTCATTTTTCAGAATACAAGGTGTGTCAAAAAGTACAAAAAATCTCGATACTTTTTTGACACACCTTGTATTTTCAAGAAACAGTGATGCAAGATTAAAACAAAACGAAAATAATGCAATTCAACAATTAAAGAAGTCAGGCAGTAAAAGAAAAATTCTATTAAAAAATATTTTCATGAAATTTTGATTGATTTTAATGGCATGTCAACTTGTGTAGGATTATTTTTTTCCTAGAGGTTAGTGAATTGTATTCAGATTCACATTTTTTATGGTTTAGTTGTTAAGAGTTGTTAAATACACAGTTGCATGATTTCACGTATCTCTAATATTAATTTATACACAATTATATGGTTTAAAGTAATTATTTCTATTTAGTAATTACCATTTGTTTGCACACAGTTATAATGGTTTCAAGTAACTAATAATAACAATTATTATTCTTAGTAAACAATTATAACCTCAATTGTTGCATTGCGCTCTCATTTGGAATGGAGTGATGACGTGTTTATAAAAAATAATTTGTGGTATACTTATCTTTGTCTTTCAAGAGGCTGGAATCTGATTGTTGGATTGATGTTGGCAGTCTGGAACCAACTTAGGATGCTGGAGGATATCTTGCCTTCTGCCATTGATAGTTTTTAATAATAACACAAGGTGAACTTATTCTTTTCTCATGAGATTTTTATTTTCTCCCCCAAGTCAAAATGCTTTAGGTGTCAGACTTATGTCTGACTCACGCACACTTTGTTCCAAACACACTCTCACTCTTCCTCTTCTACCACGTGATGTCTCTTCACACCAATTACCGTCATGTCGAATGCTACAAAGTCACTGCACGTGTCATTCAAATGTACTCTTCACAGATTCATGGATGGATCAGAACACTGCTTGAGTTGTACTTAGTTAGCTGCTGTGTAGACTGACTTCAATAGCATTGTGCTGACTCATCCAAAAACTTTCCATGTTAAACTACACATAACTCTTACATTCCTGGCTTTTTTCCATTCTTTTCTCACCTATTATGTTACACAAGTAACTATTCTCAATACAAATAATACATTATTATAATTTAGTTATATGGTATCAAGTATTCTAATGTAATAAATAATTCTTAAACAGATCTATTTGACAATAGATGGAACTAACAGACCTATAGTGATAGTACTCAGTGAGTACTATCTCTATAGGTCTGTTGGTTTCATCTATAATGAGTAGTGCTCATTATAGTCTGTGGAGCTGTGAGTAATGGCACTGAAGAGGTGACTCCATATTCTTCAGAGCACCCCAACTGAAACCTCACCACCAGATGCAGCTTAGCATAATACCAAGGACACCCCCTTTTTAGGGGTGGGGTCTTACCTCTCTGCAGAGGATACACTCACCGTATTTGATAGGGTGGATGAAATTTTCAATAAAATATTTTTTCAATAGTTTCATTTAATTTATTAGATATATAGACAAATATTGTATATATCAATTATATATATATATATATATATATATTCATTCAAGTATACACAGTTTGCCAATTTTGGTTTCGGTATCAATTTTGTTTTTTCTTTCCCTTGATACCTCAGTTTCTGTTTCTGTTTTTAATTTAGTATATTTTTCTTTCTAAGGAAACCATTAATTCTCTTGTGTAATGATTCAATACTTAGAGGGGATCAATTTTCAGATATCCAATGCATATTTATAGTAAAATTATTGTCCAATGCAAATTCATGGTAAAATTCATTGTCCGATGTGTATTTACGGTAAATTCATTGTCCAATGTATATTTACGGTAAATTCATTGTCCGATGTGTATTTACGATAAATTCATTGTCCGATGTGTATTTACAGTAAATTCATTGTCCGATGTGTATTTACGGTAAATTCATTGTCCAATGTATATTCTATAGTAAAATCATTGTCTAATGTATGTTTTATAGTAAAATCATTGTCTAATGTATGTTTTATAGTAAAATCATTGTCTAATGTATGTTTTATAGTAAAATCATTGTCTAATGTATGTTTTATAGTAAAATCATTGTCTAATGTATGTTTTATAATAAAATCATTGTCTAATGTATATTCTATAGTAAAATCATTGTCTAATGTATATTCTAATGTATGTTCTATAGTAAAATCATTGTCTAATGTATGTTTTATAGTAAATTCACTGTCTAATGTATCTGTAATTCATAAATAGAATATTAAAAATATCAGGTTGATCATTAATCCTTGAAGTTTGTTTCTAATTAAACCGTGGAAATTTGAGAGGTTCAACATGTAATGATGAATTATGCTCACTGACCCTTTCTCCTTTTATATATTTTATGTGTAGTTTTCATTTGCTTAGCAGATATTATACACTAGAACGTTTTAGGATGCCTTTTAACATCTATGTAAAACAGTTTTTCAACCTTTTTCATCTCACGGCACAGTGAGCTGGGCAATAACTTGATCGAGGTAAACAATCAGTATATAAACACATAATATTTTATCATTTAAATTTTAAAAGGAATAGTGAAAATGTGCTACAAGTGTAGCATAATTAAAACAAAAAATATTAAAGTAATAGAATAAAAAATATAAGAGGATGATCAACAGTCCTCAACACTCATGGCACACCCATGGCACATGGCACACCCACGGAAGCTTCACGGTACACTAGTTGAAAAACTATGGTGTCAGAGTTGAAGGCTTGCCTCTTAAGAAGAAAGGAAAAAAGAAATAGTGATTTTTGAAATCTGAGAGCTGTGCAAGAATATGAGTCCTCGTATAAGAGTTTGGGATGGTAGACTATCAAAGATGAAGATGGTTGTGTGTCGAGGGAGTGAAATAGTATGCAGAGTGGCTCATTAAAAGAGTTTCATTAAGTAGAAGAATATTATCTTACAGATAAATTGGTAAAAGGAAGATGCTGCAGAACCCCCCTCCCCGCGGAATATGAGGGCGTGGAGAATTTTTTTTTTTTTTTTTTTTTTTTTTTCTATTCTAAATCATATGGAATGAGATAGAAAAATCAATTTGCATTCCCTGATAAAATTTGGCAACATTATATTTGACAAATTCTATATTGAGGTTAGTTGAAAGGATTACCTTGGTGTAATGGTTATCATCATTAGAAATGTACACGGTGAACAGAGTTGAAATCCAGGATGAGGCTGGTAGCATTTCATGTAGCTCTAATGCCCTTGGAAAATCTATCAATCCAACCATTCTTCCTCCATTTAACCATGGTATAGCAACCGGTCTAGGGGAATGAAAACTCTGAATTCAAAACTGTTAAAAACTTCACTTAAAATAGATCTTGTGTCAGATCCTCCTTGTCTCTCTCTCTCTCTCTTCTACTCCTTGTCTTCCCCTTCTCTCTCTTGCTCCCTGTCCTCCTCTCTCTCGACCTCACCTCTCTCTCTTTTGCTTGCTCCCTCCTCCTCTCTCTCTTTCTCTTCTCTCCTGCTCGCTCGCCCCTTCTCTTTTTTGCTCCTCCTCCTGCTCCCCCTTCTTGCTCCTCTTGCTCCTCTCTCTTGCTCCTGCTTCTCCTGCTTGCTCCCCCACTCCTCTCTCTTGCTCCTCTCTCTCTTCTTGCTCCTGCTTCTCCTCTTCTCTTCTTGCTCTTGCTCCCCTCTCATCCCCTGTTTCTCTTCGCCTCCCTCTCCTCCTTAAAATATACGCCTGACAAGATTGTAGAATGGATTGGCTGAAATTCTTTGTCAGCAATATCAAAGTTCTCCAGAGAAAGTTAAGTTGTTCAAACAATTTTTGGTATCATTAGTAAATATTTGAGGGTGGGGTGGGTGGGTGAAATCGATGATTATGTTGGTTATAGAAGGGATAAGAAGAGATACTAAAATGAAGCCATGTGTATTAAAGATGGCTCATCCCTAAAGCCAATGAGAACTTAGAAGAAGAGTCTTTATTATTGGAAGACTTTATTGATGAATCATGAAAACTAATAATGAAAAAAAAAAAACACAAACAATCAATGCACAAAAAAGAAGAAAAAAATGAATCTTTTTAAGTTTTAAAAGTGGGGAAAACTTTGAGGAGAATTTTATGCTTTTCTCTCTCTCCCTCTCTCTCTCCCTCTCTCTTGTGTCTAATTGTTTTACAGATGCTATTGCAAGAAGTTATTATTTCTGGCTGTAGAATGGATAAAGGCATTAAATGCTTCATTGGACCTTTAAATTATGTAAACAAAAGTGAATCACCCAAAGATATAACCCCCCCCCCAAAAAAAAAAAAAAACAACCACAAAAATCACCCCCTCAAAAAACTAAAAATGCACACACGTAAGCTATGGTGGGAATTTTGCATTAAATTTTCTGCCGTTTGGCTAATAAGGTTTCTTAAAGGAATGTAATTAACTCGTCTAGTGACTCGTTACCATGTTTTGCTGCATTTGTTGATATATTAATAATCGCCCGATATGGATAACCATTATGGTAACAATGAAATTTTTCATATTAAAATATCAGGATATTAATGTGCCCTGTCGGCCGGGTCTGTAGAATATGCTAACTGCACCTCTCAGAGATGCCAATAGGTATGCATCCTGCGTGCCTGATGCACAAAAATCTAAAAGGACGCAAAAAATAATCATACTGTGGGAGTGTCTGCCCTTGTTTGGCTGGAAGAGTTATCTTCCCTTGTGTTTCTGGTTTTCCCCACCAGGTGCTCTGACTATTTAAGCAGGCAACGCCAAGTCTGAATTCTTTCTTCTCCAGGACTTCACGAACACACATGGGTTAGACACTTTGGTCGACACCCTTGTGTGTGGGTTTCATCCCCCCAACACTTCGTAGTAAGTGACTTTGACTTATGCACTCTTCATATCTTTTACATGTACATTTATGTATCTCTGTTATACTTCCATTTTGTATCTTGTCTCATATATGTGTTACTCATATATCTACCATGTATCTCGTTGTATAAATGCTTCTCCACGTGCTACCTGTATTAAAGTCCATTGTGTATTTAACACCCTTAGTCGGAGTTGTTTGTTCATATGTGTACTCATGTTGAGAGGCCTTTTAAGCCTGTTCAACTAATTATAATTAACATTATTAACCTTTGAACCCAACAATACCTATGCATCCCAGTGTTTTTCTTTTTTCTTCCCTCATTTCAAGCTAACTGCAAATACATTTCAATAGTTTCTTAGAGATGAATTACACAGTATAGGTTACAAAACAGAAGTTAGCTGGCTTTAGTTGGTCCCCGTAAATTTTCCCCGGGGACTCATTCGAAGCAAATATGTGTGTCCCAGGACGCACTAAATCAAAAAGCTATCAGCATCACTGCCTATACAGCGAGGTAAGACCTCCTACCTACCCAGTGGAGGCACTTGTTGGCCGTGAGTTGCGACCCGTGATGCTTAGCTCTTTGCCTACCTTAAACCGCTGACAGTGGCTCTCCACCACTGCAATCCTACTGTCAGCCGCTAGCAGTGGCTCTCACATGTGCCACTCAGATTACAATAATAATAGGACTTTTTGAATAGAATGAGATTTAAGCTGAATAGATAGTGAATTTGAAATATCCCATCATACAGGTAAAACCAAGAAAATATATATCAATATATACTAAATACTAAAATTATATAAAAAATATATACTAATGCCAATACTAATTTTATATACTAAAATATATACTAATGCCAATACTAATTTTATATACTAAAATATATACCAATACCAAGTAAACTTTGTAGAGCTGTGGAGGAAATTTGGTAGGCAAGAGTTAAGGATAGAACCTTGGTAGCTGAGAAGTCCATGACATGCAACACTCCACTTTGGCCCTTACTTAAGCTAGATGAGTGGTTGGAGAGGGCCACTCCTCTGATCAATTGGTTGGTTACGTCAAGCCTTAGCACCTAATTGTCCCGACCTATTGCTCCTACTCTTTTTTATCATATATGTGCTAGAAGGTGGCTTAGGGTCTTAGTGTCTGGCGTTTTGGGATTTGTTCTCTCTTTTTATGGCTTGGGTGTGAAAACAGAATGAGGCACAGAATCCCCAATATGCACTACATGCCAAGAGAGATTTACAGTGAAGCATATACTGCTAGAGTGTGTAGACTTTGATCTAGTGCGAACAAAATACTACCAAGCAAATAATTTGAAAAAACTTTTCACGAAAATATGACCATCCAGGATTTTACATTTCCTAAAAGAAGTCTAATTGTACTAAAAAATATGAGTAATTGAACAATAGTTAAAATTTATACATATATACATTTGTTTTCTACTAAACTACCGCTATGAGCCCAAACTTAGTCGGCATTAAATGACCCAGAGAGGTTGATATGCTGTAAAACAAACCAAACCAAAACAAATGAATGCTGAAGCAAAGATGTAGGAAGAAGCTTGTCCTTAAAAGACTGAGGAAAGTGTGGATAATTTTTGACTCTCCCTATTGAAGTCAGTCAGTATACTGTGGGTTTGGCAACAGCAACTGGCTAAGCACAACTGAACTAGTGCCTAAGACAGCTGGCACTTATGGAACTCAAGAATAGCCCATTCATGTATTGAGGAAAGTGTGGATAATTTTTGACTCTCTCTATTGAAGTCAGCACAACTAAGCACAACTGAACTAATGCCCAAGACAGCTGGTACTTATGGAACTCAAGAATAGTCCATTCATGTATTTGGGTGACTCCATTCCTTGAGTCCTGATTTGCTGCTTGGTTTCTATGATGTTATGAGGCTTCATAAATACTCTGGCATTCTGCAGTAGGATTGCAACAAGATTAGATCCATATTAAGTTACGACTTTTGTTGCCTTGTCTTACCAATTCGACGGTAATTGGAACTTAGTATGATTATTCTACAGTAAAATAACTTTCTAAGATTCTTAGTATCTTTTAAAAAAATTCATTTTTTCCTTTTCTATTGTTTATTGTAATATCAAATGTTTCCTTCTAATTTTGTCTAAGCTAAACCAGGTGATTAAAAGTCGTTTTATGTGGTGTTTATTTGAATGAGTGGATTTAGAAATAATACTATTTATTATTGTCTGAATTTTTGAGATGAGGCTTGAGAATTTGTATTATTTGTTTTGGCTGATGTGTCCTCCAGCCTTTTTCAATTGATTCTTGTTGAATTCGGGAACTGTCTCATCAAGTTTATAAGTTCCAAAAATTCTCTGTACATTTTCTAGTTGGACATAGCACAAT
Organism: Doryteuthis pealeii; assembly: GCA_023376005.1. Lineage (NCBI taxonomy): Eukaryota > Metazoa > Mollusca > Cephalopoda > Myopsida > Loliginidae > Doryteuthis > Doryteuthis pealeii. Next base: position 62,669,726 of record CM042148.1, on the reverse strand, counting down.
AAATATAAATGTTGAGAAAGTACAGTTCTAAGTGACAGTCATTTGTAAGTTTCCGGTTCAATCCTGACTATGGGCGATAATAACAGAATAATTAGCATAGCTTAACATTTGTACCCGGTCATGGTTAGTGGAATGAGAACAGTCTACCCCAGTGGATTGAAAAAAAAAAAGGGTTTAGTTCTGTGAAAGCTCCCAATTATAACAAGAAGCACCTGAATAAGGTTGGAGGGTACATTGGCCAAAACTTTGTGTATATAAAAATAAAGATGAGGACAACAGTCTGAAAAATCCAATTAATACTAATTCTATTTATCAATTTATTTTAAACATTTCTTTTTGAGATTATTGAACAAAACATAACTTTTTGATTTGTTGTGTTTCAGGGTGATGTGTGAGTAGTATGCGGACATGGAAGGTGGTAGCTGCCCTGCTGGGGTTCTGGCTCGTTATTATGATGTATATGAGCAGCACAATATTCCAGAACACAGACACGTCCCACCGCACAGAGATCCATTTGCGACATGCTATGGACGAATTGGAACGACTTCGAAAACAAAATGTCGAACTCAAAAAATTAGCATCAGAATTGAAGTAAGTATGAAATTTTTCACTTTAGGTTTTTTTTGTTGTTTTTTAAAATTGCTTTCTTTTCTCTTCATCCAATGATAAGCCCTGTCAGCTGGGGCTTTAGAATACACGGACTGCAGAGGGTAAGACTCCCCCAATGGAGCCACCTTTTGGCCATGGGTGGCAACCTGTGATACTTAAGGACAGAATCCTGGTGGATGAGCAGTCCATAACATGCAACACTACACTTAGACTCTTACTTAGTCTAGATGGGTGGTCGGAAAGGATTTTTCAGTGCATTTTTGTCTACGATCTTTGATGCCATTTCCTCAAAAATTGTACAAGTTCAAGATCTAATTTTTGGTATCAGTACTTAATAGACGATACACAAATTTCACTCTTTATTTGATATTTTAAAAAGGGAAAAATTGACCTACCCTATTGTGTATGTACATCTGTACTTCTTTTATTTTATTTATTTATTTATTTATTTTCTCACCTGTTAGTTTTTTCTGTGGAAAGTATGGATGTTTCTTGAGATCTATATAAAGTCTGCTTCTTCAAGAAAGTATTTTTGGAGGCAAAGAACTCTGCGTTTTTGACTTTGTTCCAATACATTCCAAGTTGGTCTTCATTTTGCAATTGATCTTTTCTTTTTCTTAATGAATTCTGATTGGTTAATGGTTATTGTTCAAACAATCTGATTGGTTAATGATCAATAAATTGGAATTCTCTAAAAGAGTAACTAAAAAAAAAAAAAAAAAAATTGAAAAAGATTTTTTTTTTTCTCAAGTTTTGAAGAAAGAGAATTGAAAGAGGAGAAGATTGTTTATTAGTGAAATCGCGGGCGCTAAATATAGTCTGGTTGATTTCTCAATGAAAGAAGAAATGTTCCAGGACGTTGTTGCTGGATCGATGTCAAATGAATGACAGAAAAAAAAAAAATAAATAATAAATAAAAAATAAAATTGTACTCATTTAACCATTATTAACAGCTTGGGGATTTCAAATTCCCCAACCTGTGTTCTGCGACTTAGAAAAACCCATTTGATTTTCTCGTTAACTATTCGGAACTATTCACATTGAGTAATTAAGACATGAACTTTTAAAAATACACCAAGTGCTTTCACATGTATACGACTTAGATTACTTTCCTCATTGACTAAATCAGAATTAATTGGTTTGGAGTTTTATTTATTTGTTTGTTTATTTATCTATTTATTAATTTTTTTTTCTAATTCTCTTGGCTACTTGTAATCAAGAATAATACTAAACCACTAATTAGACTGATAGATTTTTTAATTTTAATTTAAACTTTTTTTTTTTGAGTTGGGTATATATGCCTCTTTTTAATATATGAGGTTCATTCAGTAAAGAAGGTGAAGTTTGCATATGAATCTATTGTATATTCATAAGTACAGTCATTTTTTTAGACGGTTAGTGTAGCGTTTTAATTCAAGGTTAAGGAAATTCAAAATCAGAGGTGGTTAGATGATTGACACTCAATGACACCAAGTTGACCCCAACTTCTGGCCATTGGAAGATTGATAGATTCTTTAATTTTAATTTAAACATTTTTTTTTTTTTGAGTTGGGTATATATGCCTGTTTTTAATATATGAGGTTCATTCAGTAAAGAAGTTGAAGTTTGCATATGGATCTGTTATATATTCATAAGTACAGTCATTTTTTTTTAGACGGTTAGTGTAGCGTTTTAATTCAAGGTTAATGAAATTCAAAATCGGAGGTGGTTAGATGATTGACACTTAATGACACCAAGTTGACCCCAACTTCTGGCCATTGGAAAACTGTGGGAGCAGAAGTAGTTAGCTTAATCAGTTAAACTGGAGACATCATAATGTAAGCATGTACCGGTTTCAATCCACGCATGTGGTTGCAGGATCCTAGCTAAAGAGTTCTGGTTCTTAATAAAAATGTGATCACAAAATACAAGCCTTGTGTTGTCTCTAACTAATGGCAGCCTTGGTGAACCAGCATTTTGAAGACACAGAACCAGACAGTTAGAAAAAATGAAGATAGCAACAGATTACAGAACACAAGAACAGAAGTCCAGCCATAAGGTAAAAGTAAAGTAAAGTCAACGGGGCGGCCTAAAGTCGGTATCAGCCAGTCAGTGAGGGAGTCTATCCCCTTTTCAATAGCGCTAGATCAAGGAGATTGTTTTTAGCATCTGAGGTGGAGTGCCACACTTACCATCAGCGCCTTAGTTTACAGCACTGATCCCTGTGCTACTCATATGCTGAGTTGGCGGGGACCGGTATTGAACTAGGAACCTTGTGTTCTCTAAAGGTACCTACCAGCTATTCACTTGTTACAACTGTTTGAAAAAACACAGGTAATTTTCAAAGAACTTCTGTGAAGCAATGAATAGGTCAAAAGTTATGAGACAAACATTTTTGGAAAGGGCAAACCCTATATTTTCAAAATGTATATTAGATTCTAGCTAGCAAGTATTGAACACAAGAATAATGTGGCCCGCACTCGTTATTTTTTCAATTATCTGGCCCACTGTAAAAAAAAGTTTGGTGATCCCTGCCTTCATCATCATGCTGTCAGCATGGATATTCATGACAATCTCTCGCCATCTCTCCCTATCACTCATTGCTTCTGGGAGATCCTCTGTGCAGTACCCAGCATCCGCGCAGAGTTGATCTATGTATGTCTTTGCTGGGGGACGTACTCTGGCCTGCCCATGTGATGGCTTCCATAGGAGAACGTCACTTACGAGTTCATCCTTGCTTCTCCAGCAGTGCCCAGCATGTCTTGTTCGCCTCACACGGATGGTATGTGGGATATGGAGCAGGTGGCCATACAGTTGCGTTCTTGTGGGATGTTGTTTCCATGTCCTGTTTAATATTGCATGCAGCATTTTTGTGCAAGTTCCTTCTAGCTTATTCTCTAGGCGCTTTGTTAAAGTCCAGGTAGTGCAGCCGTACAGTAACACTGAAACTACTACGGCTTGAAAGAATTTTCGCTTTAATTTGTTAGCGAAGTCTGATTTCCATATCACTGATAATTTGTTTAAAGCAGTCCATGCCTTTCCTATGTGTGCATCTACCTTAGAGCATTGTAAATGAGCCTAACTTTTTGTTTAAACCTTTTGGTGTAGCACATTTGACGACTAATTTAATGGTCGGAATGCACTTTTCACCATGAAATATGAGTTTGCAAATAAAAACAATTATTGGCATTTCACAATTACAATGCTATAATACATACTGAATAGCAATTAACTCTTAACATCCTGTTGAGAATTTTCTAAGTCAAGAGCCCAATTCCTATAAGGATTTATCAATAAATGGTTTACAATGGCCTTTTCATTTAAAGTTACCAGTTATTTCCCTTAAATCAAAGACTTCTAAATATGTTTAATATTACATTTAAACAAAGGCTATCATTTGAGGTAGATTAGAAAAATGAATGTGACTTCTGGCCAGGTGGAATGAGGTCGTATAGGACGTTAAGTGTTAAAATGTTGACAGAAAAGAAAAAAAGAAATGTACCTTCTACTATGGTGTTGGGGGATATATCACACAAGTTAATTTATGATAGAAATTTTTTATTCACTAATTCTTTTAAAAACGCCTGTTTTACTAAAGTTTTAAAAGTAATAAAGTATTGTTTGAAAAAAAAAATTAGGGCTTTTATATATCAAACAATAGGCATAAATTGCACAAGATACAACATTTTTAAGTAATGTTGAGTAAAATTGCATCTCACCCTGGTGTATTAAGTATATTTGTGCGACTTGGGTTGTTCTCCACACCAAAAGAATTAAAATAAAATCTTTTAATTAAATTTAATTTTTTTAAACTAAATTTTTTTTTATTTTTTAGTTATAGATTACTTGGGTTGTTTTTTTTATGTCACTCCCCACACCATCTCAAAATAAAATTTTTTAAATTTTTTATGTACTACATTTATCCAAACAGGAAAGTTCTCTTATATATATATATATATATATATATGAGGAGTTTCATTTTATTTCCTCTCGGGTTTTTTGCATAGTTTATTAATAGCAGATTGAAATTGATACTCCACTATGTTCTTAAATTAGAGTAGATTGGTTATTTTAGATAATTTTTTTAGATATCAAGTCAAAGACATTGATATTTGAATTCAAAAAGCAAGTGGAGGATTTTTAAAAAATTTTTCTTTCTTTTTGTCTTTTCTGTTTTTCTTTTTTTTTCTTCTTTTTTTCTCAATGCTAATAAAGTTTTTGTGTCATGAAGAAATTATTTCAAAATAAAAAGAAATATGTACAAAATTTAAAATAATGCTTTAATTTTTCACTTTTGTCATTATCTTGTATGTGGATTCAATTTTTGTAATACACCAAAAATAGCACATTGTAGAGATTTTTGTTAGGGCAACAGTGATAAAATTCTCTAACTTTAAAAAATTAAGCAATTTCCTGTATGATTGGAAAGTTTTAAGTGTGACAAATTCAGTTGTTAGTTTATTATAGTTTATTAAGAGAGAAAACTATTAAATGTTATTTATAAAGGGTTTCAATTTATATATTAGAAATTATGATATAAACTAGCTGGACTCATGAAAATTTCATGGTAGTTGATAATAAAGATTATCCATCTTATTCATCTAATCTTTCTTCTACTTTATCCGTATCTTCTCCAATTCTACCCTTAATTCAGAGAAAATGATTAAAAGGATTTTTAAAAAATTTCTTTACAGATTCTACTGGTGAGAACATAAATATTTTGAGTGAATGTACGTGATGTCATATTTATAAACTTATTCCAATATGTTTGGATGTTATGACTACTTGAAATTAAGGAATGTTTTATGCTCACCCTGTATGTAGAAATGTCATTATAAATCTAGTAATATATAGAAATCATACTACATGATATTATTAAACATACTTCATATTAGAGTTGGTTGGCTTGGCAATTTTGATTTCGGTATTGATTTCGTTTTTTCCCTTGATTCTATGGTTTTTGATTCAGTTTTGTTTTTTTAATTTAGTATTTTTTCTTTCTAAGGAAACCATTTATTCTCTTACAATTGTGTAAATGTTGATAATATTTAATCTTATTAAAATCTTAGTCTTTTTTAACCATGTTTTTTTTTTTTTTTATATGGTTGCTCTGGAAGTTATAGAACTACACTGAACGGTTTCAGTTTCATAAATATTTTGGTGTGGTTTTCTGGTGTACAAATGAGAAAAACAATTTTTTTTTTTTTTTTCAGTTAAACCGCCCATCTCTTTATATACAATATATATTAGATGTTATTCCACTGTCTTTGAACAGGGGTGCACAGATATTCTGCTAGTGAGAAAATATTTTCAGTTAATGTATGTAGTTTCATCATATTCATAAACATATTCCAATAGGTTTTGGACTACTAGCAAAAAAAATTTGCCATCCAGGCCCAAGTAGTTAATTTTTGATATAATTAAATATATTAAATTAGAAAGACTAATGAAATTAAACACAAAACAAGATTACACTTATTTTTAATTTATTCTAATTGATTTCAATATAAAATTATACATAGGATTGCTTTTAATACATTTGAGAATAAGATAATAATATTAGAAATCAATAACACCAAGTAATTATTTATTAAACACTGTTTTATTAAAACCTGTATGCAAATTATTCACTCCATATACTATGTAAGCATTTTTTCCTTATGATATATAACACACATTGCAAGATTTTAAACACATTAATAACATGGGCAGTTTTGAGGCAAATCTATTTCAGCTAGAAACATTGTTATTGATATGATGGTAATGATTAAGATTAGATAATGGTTATTTGATAACCATTGAGAATATAACGTAAATAACTAAGAGAATTGTGATGGTGGTGGTGACATAGTTCCAGTTATAGACACAGACAAACAAACACACAATCTCCATTATGATAAGATTTGAAATCGCTACGTGTTTTTGTGTTCACCCTGTATTGACACGGTCATGCATAAAATAATGTCCTACCTACCAAACATCATCCATTTTGTTTATGGCAATAAAGAAAATTAAATTAAAACAGCCATGTGTTTAGTGGAACTAAGTTGTTTTTGAAACGGCATATAAACATATAATTGTTCAACCAGATGGAAAGGTGATGCCAAGTGGATAATACTGAATGTCTATAATCTATAATTGTTTTTAGGTTGTTTTTTTTGTTTTTATTTATTTATCTATTTTTATTTAATAAAAAAGAGTGTTTTGTTTACAAATCTTCCAAAAATCATACTTTTCTTTTTCTCAATATTATTTTTTAAAAGAACATATCTTAGGCATTATGCAGTGCCCAACTGTGTCTAGTGCAACTCTGTGGTTATCTTATATACACTTGTCAAATAAAAACTAACATCAACAGTTGATATTTGTTTTTGTCCTGAAGAAGTATTGTATACCCCTTCAGTGATGCTGATAGCGTTTTGATTTAGTGCATCCTGGGATGCACATATTTGCTTTGAATGAGTCCCCGGGAACATTTATGGGTCCCAGCTAAAGCTGTCTAACACTTACCATGTAACCTATCCTGTGTAATTCATTTCTAAGAAACTATTGAAATGTATTTACAGTTAGCTTGAAATGGTGAGGGAAGAAAAAAGAAAAACAGTTGGACGCATGGATATGATTTTACTGTGTCCTTTTAGATTTTTGTGCATCAGGTAAGCATCCTGCATCCCTATCAGCATCTCTGCCCCTTTTTATTGGGTATATGCCGAGAGAGTTTTTAGGAGGGTTCTATTTCGCTGATTGGCCATCTTCTTTTGGGGTGATTTCTTCCTCTGGTTGATACGGCTTCTTTTGTGTTGGGCTCCAGTTGTCTGTTTATTTCCTTTGTTTTCAATAATGAATGCAAGATTTATTTTTCTCAGACGTCTTTATTAAAACTGAAGCCCAAAAGGGTTCAACTGCGCAGTGAGAAGGTGGCTTACTGGGGAACAGATGACCATCATGTCTGGCCCCTTCAACTACCCGCCAAATTTTAACTATCAGTTCTCTTCACATGCTTTGCCTTTAGCCAATGAGAAATTAGTGGCTAGGTCAGTGAAAGGTTAACTGTTTGTCAATCACTTCTATAAGGGTTATGCTATGATTTAATGGTAACTTTACATTTAAAATACCGTTATTTAAATTTTACTACACTACAGTCATAATAGAACAACTGTAACTTACTCTTCCATCACTCCTGTCTTCCATTGCTAAATTTTACTAATTTAACTATTTGGTTAAGATAGGAAGTAATGAATAAAATTATATTCATTTCTTTTTGTTAATGGATTTCTTTTAAGATTTATCCCCGAGATTTTTGCTCATATTCATTAAGAAAAAAACTAAACAATGAGAAATCAATAATACTAAGCACATATTTATTAAAATCAAATTCTTAATATCAATATGCAAATTAGCCTTCATGTTCACATTGTAAACTGCTTTTTGTTGTATATATAAATACAAATGCATGTTATTCATATATAGATATGGCCAACAGTATTAATTGATAATGTAAAACAATTAATAATTAAGGTTTGAATAAAAATAAAATCATGGAGAATGTGAGATAAATAACAAAGGGAATTGTGGCATGAGTAGTGATATAGTTTTTGTTACAGACAACACACAATCTCCATTATAATAAGATTTGTTCTTTCATATTGTAATTTGACCTTTTCAATTTATTTAGGCTACCTATGATATCTGAACAATGATATAGAAATTGAATTAAAAACAAGAAAGTTATAAATGTTTTATTATTTTGTGGGCCACCCTGTAGAATTCACAGATGTTAGCGCCAAAGCTTTGTTCTGTAAATGGTTCTATTTGGAAAGAGGCACATTGTTCTTGTCTTAATATTTTTGTCCCGGTATTTTGGCAATGTTGCACTTGATAACCTTTTTTTAGTATTGAGTCTTTTTTTTTTTTTTCTTTCTGATTCTAATCTCTTATCAATTGGAATAGAATATATGGTAAAGTAAAGATAAAAAAAGTGAATCATTTCAAACCAGGTGGTAAAATTGGAAGATCTTAAGGATTATTGGATCTAACATTTACTTGATTTGGGGGTTGGAGAAGGCATAAGCCAAAAACTAAACAAAATAAAGATAAGGATGTTCGTCTGAATTTTCTCCGCCCTCTCTCTTTTTTCTCCCGCCCTCTCTCTTTTTCTCCCTCTCTCTTTTTCTCCCCCCTCTCTCTTTTTTCTCCCTCCCCTCTCTTTTCTCCCCCCTCTCTCTCTCTTTCTCCCTCTCTCTCTCTCTTCTCTCCTCTCTCTCTCTCTCTCTCTCCTCTCCTCTCTCTCTCTCTTCTCTTCCTCTCTCTCTCTCTTCTCCTTCCTCTCTCTCTCTCTTCCCTCCTCTCTCTCTCTCTTCTCCTCCTCTCTCTCTCTCTCTTCTCCCTCCTCTCTCTCTCTCTCCCTTCCTCTCTCTCTTTTCTCCCTCCCTCCTCCCTCCCTCTCTCTTTTTTCTCTTCCCTCCTCCCTCCCTCTCTCTTTTTTCTCCCTCCTCTCTCTCTTATTTCTCCCTCCCTCTCCTCTCATTTCTCCCTCCCTCTCTCTTTTTTCTCCCTCCCTCTCTTCTCTCCTCCTCTCTTCTCCCCCCTCTTCTCTTTTTCTCCCCTCTCTCTTTTCTCCCCTCTCTCTTTTTCTCTCTCTCTCTCTCTCTCTCTCTCTTTTTTCTCCCTCCCTCTCTCTCTTTTTTCTCCTCCCTCTCTCTCTTTTTTCTCCCTCCTCTCTCTCTTTTTTTTTTCTCCCTCCCTCTCTCTCTCTTCTCTCTCTCCTTTTTCTCCTCCCTCTCTCTCTTTTTTCTCCCTCTCTCTCCCTCTCTCTCTCTCTCTCTTTTCTCCTCTCTCTCTCTCTCTCTTTTCTCCTCTCTCTCTCTCTCTTTTTTCTCCCTCTCTCTCTCTCTCCCCTCTCTCTCTCTCCCCTCTCTCTCTTTTTTTCTCCCCCCTCTCTTTCTCCCCCTCTCTTTTTCTCCCCCCCTCCTCCTTTTCTTCCCCCCCTCTCTCCTCCTTTCTCTCTCTCTCCTCTCTCTCTTCTCTCTCACACTCAATAAGCAAGATTTTGATTTGATTATGGATAAATATGTTAGAACAAAAAATGATCTCCTGGCCTATCCAAATTACTATTGAGAAAAAAACTTCTGTGCTGTGATCAAAAGTGAAATGAAACTACAGAAAGTGAAATAGTGAAGACAGGTGGGGGGGGATGAGATGAACTACCAGTAAAAGAGACAGACAGACACTTGTAAACTCTCTACTAAAAGGTGAATGTGAGACAAGGTCGATTTTTAAACAGAAAACAGCTGGTTTTGATTCATTTTCCTTCTCCTAAATCAGTTACCATACCAAAGATAAAGAATTCAATCTGCCCTAATATTTAACCATAGCTGGGCTCAGAACAGATGGATTCATGCCTTTCACAAAGGCATTAACTTCATCCAGGATTTGAACTTGAGTTGATAATTCCATTTCAGACATTAAAAAACTGACCACACCACTTGAAAAGATTGGAAAGAAACTTGTAAGACATGAAATGTCTGCTGCATTCAACCAAACGTGTGTGTGTGTGTGTGTGTGTGTGTGTGTATATATGTGAAGTTTCAAGGGTAGTTTTCGTATAGTGAGTGGCTAACATGCTGGACTGCAACACTGTAGTGAGTTTAAATTCAAGCTGTTGGTAGGAGTGGCACTCTGCCTCAGACGCCCAAACAATCTCCTTGGTCTAGCTCTAGTGAAAAGGGGATAGACTCCCTAGCTGTCTGGCTGATACTGACTTTAGGCCACCCTGACGGCTTTACTTTTTTTACTTCTTTTTTTTTTTTTTACTGTTCTTCTACAAGGATGACTTTGGTATTAAATAACCCTTGAAGGTTGATATGCCATTAAATAAAGAAACCAAATCAAATCATAAAGTTTCAAACAAATAGAATATTGTTTTCATTATTTATTTAATTTTTTAACTTTATTTTGTTGTATAAGTAAATATCGATTTCTGGCAATTTCTATCTTTCTGTGTATAACCAGTTGGTATCTGAACTAATGATCCGATCATGATGAAACTTTACACACACGTTAAGCTAATATTCAGGAACAGGACTGGCTAATTGGATTTCTATAAAAATTACATTGGAACCCTAGGGGTCATCTTTATAATGAAGGAGGAAGAAGACGTTTCAGTGCGAGAGTGGGAGGAGATGTGTTAGTAACTCCTCTTTCCCTTCTCTCATTATTTTCCATAAATCTTGAATGTTTCATTTACTACTCCTACAACTGCATAAAAAAGTTAGTCTTGCGGATCCATTAATTACTTTGGTCTTCCATAATTTGTTTGTTTTAATCCTGAATGCCAATAATGACTTTCCCTTCTCTTACGATTCAAATCCTAATTTTTAAATATCTTCACAAATATAAATAAAACCTTCATTATTTTTTTTACACAAGAAGCAAGCTCTGATGATAGGGAATGTGTATTTATTTATCCTTAATTGGTTTATTTTCGTAGTTTCCTCTGGACACACATACATACACACAACTGCCCTTTATATATGTATAAATCGATGGTTCCCAGCCATTTTAGTACGGTGCCCCACTTTTTTTATCACTAATTTCTTCATGTCCCCCACCCGTTAATTGTTTAGTATGATATAACAATATCAGTTTTGAAGAAGTATAACATAAAAAATTGTATTTTTCAAATAAAACTAAAGGGTTTAACTTCAAATTTAATAAAATAAAATCCATTTTATAATATGTATAATTGTGGGGGAGGGCAACAAATGAAGAATTGCAAAATTAAACACGTCAGAAGCCACGCATAGAGCTGGTGCCAGATGCACGATAACATTAGTGGGCGAACACTTGACTAGATTGCACAAGCTGTTGTGCTCAGCTAGGTTGTAATTACAATTTAATCCTATAAATTTATAATTTTTACCCATATAGGGTAAAATAAAAAAATGTTGATATTACTATATTTTTCATATTACCCGTCTATTATTATTGAATTACCCCCAGTGGGGCGTAGGCCCCATGTTGGGAATCACTGGTATAGATAGATGGGTAAGTACAGCTAATTGTGTGATATAAGAGAATAACTATTTTGCAATTTAATTAGATAGAGTAGAATTCTATTTCATCTTTTCTATGTTTTTTGGAAGTATTTTATTTATACAAAAACGTGAAATTAAAAAGTTAAGTGTATATTTGTGTGTTTTAGTGATGAGTTATTGAGATAGAAAAATATTCAATATTTTTTTTTAGATTTATGAGTTTCTTTCAATTTTCAGCTCCCCATTAAGGATGAAAGACACTTGTAATGAAATTTGTTTTGAGTGTTTGGCTGATTCGTCCAAGTCCTATTATTAGAGTTGAGTGGATGGAGTACTTTAAATATACGGTCATACGGAATAAGAGCTACTTAAACTTTAAAGTTTTTTTTTAATTGACCCCCACCCACCCCATCTCCCCTTTTCCACCCCTAATATTTTTAACAGTTAAATTGTCAATGTATCTAACTTGAAACAATTTGTTCTGATTTTAAAATCTTTTAGGATAGAAATGAGTAAAACAACCTTACCAAAATCTTGTAATGAATCAAATTTCAAAATGCAAGCCTCTAAATTTGGGAGTGGGAAAAAAATATATATATAAAAAAAACAGAACATAAACACCCCCACCCACACACATACCCATACACACCCATCCACCCACACACATACCCCCCCCCCCACACACACACAGAATTTCAAAGACAGTCATAATCGACAGAACCTAGCAGCAAGCTAACAGCTCCGGACCTTCAGAAATCTTCTGACGAAGAGATCTTTATCTCGAAATATTAAGAATAAATCAAAGGTAAACAAACATTGTTACCTCATTTTTCTTTACACTTGCATTGTGATAGCCTTCAAAAACAAACCACCAAACCAAAAACGGAAATTTTTGGAAATTTTCTAAAATTTTAAATGGCCATTTAAATCGTCCATGAGCATGATTAATTCTATCGGGCTGCAATTTTTAGGGTTTACTTTTCATATGGATGAAAAGAAGGCACGAAGAGTAGTGAGACAGGAGGAGAGTAGCCTCACAGAAAAGAAAGATGGAGAGAAAACATCAGCCCTAATAAGCATCATAGTTTGTGTGTGCAGTCAGTGCATTAAAAAACTATTACTCAGGGATTGGCCTGCTCAGGAAATTTAGAATTGGAAGCTCAAAATTTGGGGATCATCTAATATTAACATAGTCCACATCTGGAAAAAATTTCAGAAAAATTGAAGGGGGTGGTGACAATTTTACTTTTTTGTGGATAATTTGACATGGAATTAGCCACCTGCCAAATTATAAACATATCCAAGATATTATTTGTCTGAATTTTTTGTGGCTTGATAATTTATATTATTTGCATTTTTTTGGACTGTTATCCTCATTATTTTTATATACACAATGTTGTAGTTCACAGAATGAGAACAATGTACCTCTGTGGATTGAATAAAGGGTTCAGTTCAAAGTTCCAAGAAGGTTCCAAAGTTTGACAAGAGAAGACTGGAGGACATATTGGCTAAAATGTTGTGTATCTAACAATAAAGATTAGGACAACAGTCCGAAAAATTCAAATAATACAAAATATCCAAGATATGATGACATACTCCATATTTTAAAAAAATGTGAGAAGGAATATTAAGTTTATGAAAGGTTAAATGTTCTTGTATGTACAAATACATTTATTTTGTCTGCCTTCTATTGTGTTCAGTGTTAACAGAAATAAATTCTGTAATGAGAAAGGAATGAAGACAAGACAAATATCATGTATAAAAGGGGGTATTTTATTATGTTCGGTGCAAAGGGTTTGCTAAAACTTAGTGGTCTTTGAGTCACATACAATATATAGTAACAAGTAATGTACTTATCTTTGTTGAGTTCTTTCAGGGTGAAGAATTTTGTTGTAGGTTTGTTTGTTACCTGTGTTGTGTGTCTGTTCTAGTAGTCAGCGCTGGTGTCTTCTGCCAGGAGAGACATGTTATCTCTCTGACTACTGTTGCTGTTCTTAGCACGTCCGGCCTCGTCCACTGCTCTTACTGTTCTGAGGATTTCTAGGGTCCCCCCTTTTGGTCCCTTACTTCTGGTCCCGAGTCAGGGGAAGAAAACTCATATTTCTCAAAGTGTTAGTATATCATGGATATGCTAATATTGGTTTTTGGAAACTCAACTAAATAATTTCCCTACCTCCAACCATCCCAATGCTCTATTGAATCAGAGCATGAACCACTTGCTAATTTTTTAAATATTCCTCCGCATGCCCAGTGGGCATTGCCCATTGATGAAAACCAACAAACAAAATGTGACTTTGTCTAAATTTTTGAGATAATGCTTGATATGTATTATTTTGATTTTACGGACTGTTTTTCTCATCTTTATCATGATATATAAAAACACAATGTTTCGGCTGTTGTACCCTCCGGTCTTCTTCAGGTGTACCTTGTCTATTTGAGCATAGCAAATAATTCAACTTGGGAAATAATTTTGAACAGTCAAACTATTCAAAATGATTTTCATTGTAATGCTTGGATAGACAAGGGACACCTGAAGAGGGCTGGAGGTTCCAACAGCTGAAACGTTGTACTTTTATATATCACAATAGAGATGCGGATAAGAGTCCGAAAAATCGAAATGATGAAAAATCTGACATAGACTTTTCTATATTATGATATTAATCAACTGTGAAAAATGCTGCGGATAGCAGTTTAGTGATGTGGTACTTTGATGAAACCCTGTCACTAAGAAATGATTTGAATGTAACAAAGCGAATCAAAGAAAACAAAAGTCTGAGAAACCAATATGCTAGGAAGGCCATGGAAAAAAAAAAATTTTTTTTTTTTTTTTTTTTGTTTAAATTTTTTTTTTGCAAACAGTCTATTATTGTGAAAAGAATTTTTGTTGAAGATATTGCTCGTATTCGTTGAGAAAATAAATTTCTTTGTCCAATTGTTTTAGCCACTTCCCAAAATAGATCTGCAGAATCACTTCCCATTATTGTTCTATTGATTGCCTTTTGTTTTTTTTTGTTGTGTGTGCTTTTTGTTGTTGTTGTTGAGCAAAAGCAGAATCCTGAAATTCATTCCATTTGCAGTTTCACCCCCCCCTCCCACTCTCAAATAAAAAGATTGAATTGAAAATGCCCAAGAGAGAGTTGAGCATCCTATAGAATGTGTAATTTGTTTTTGAACAAAGTTTTCTCCCCCCGCATTCCCTTTCCGGTTTCAAAGGAAGCCAGTGTGCAGAAAAAAAAAAACCCTTTAAAAAAAAAAAACACTAAGAAACTAAACAAAAAAACACTGAACAGCATCATTTTTTATGCAATGTTTCCTGGTTTCTTTTTGTCATTATTATTTTTTTTATTTTTATTTTTTTTGTTCTGGTTGAATTTTCCGAATGGTGAAGAAAGATGGTTTTGAATAGCTGTTAGTTTCCACCCCCTCTCAACCCCTTTGCCTTTTCTAGATAGGGATCAATGGATCTGCCAATAGGCAGGAATATTTTATCTTTTTCATCTTGACAGGGAAATTCACACTGGAAGATTTCTATGGAAATTGCTCTGTGGTTAAAGCATCACACTTAAGGCCACAAGATTTGATAGCTTTGTAGCAAATGTGTTAGTTTCTCTAAAAGAAGGGAAACAAAATTGACCCTTGATAATTCATGCATGTCATATTATAAATACTTTTTGGCTAATTAGATCTTTCTTCCCTTGACCCGCCCTGTCGGCTGGGGCGTTAGAATGCACCAACTGCACCTCTGCAGAGGGGTAAGACTCCCCCAATGGGGCCACCTGTTTGCCGTGGGTGGCGACCTGTGATGCTTAAGGATAGAGCCCAGGTGGATAAGCAGTTCATGACATGCAATACTCCACTTTGGCCCTATCTTGGGCTAAACGGGCTGTCGGAGAGGCCCCCTCCGATCAATCTGCTGGTCACGTCAAGCCTTAACATCTATATGATTTTCCCAACCCTATTGCCCTTTATGCAAGCCCCAACCCCTTTTTATCATATGGGTGCTAGAAGGCGGTGGCTGCGGGTCTACATGTCCTGGGAATGACGTTAAACTCTATCTGATGGTGAGGTTCCAGTTTTGGAGGTTTGGGGAATGTGGAGCACCCCTTCATCACCATTGCTCCCTGGTCCACTCTGACCCGGTGTGGTAGTACCTGTTAGGGTCCCATCTATGGGTTAAATATAAAAATGTATTTATTAAAAATACATGTATTATCCATTAAGCATTGATTTATTTCAAAACTTTATCGGCATTAAATGACCCACTGAGGTTGATATGCCGTAAAACAAAACAAACCAAACCAAATCTTCCCTTGACACTTTCAACCCATAAAACCCAAATATTTTGGTTAGATTTTTATTTTACTATATATCATTAGGGCTGGGTTAGCTCAGTCGGTAGAGCGTTCGGCTAGAAACCACAAGGTTCCTAGTTCGATACCCACCCTTGCCAACTCAGCGTATGAGTAGCACAGGGATCTGTGCGGTAAAGGAGCTGATGGTAGGTGTGGCGCTCCACCTCAGATGCTAAAATAATCTCCATGGTCTAGCACTAGTGAAAAGGGGATAGACTCCCTCGCTGTCTGGCCGATACCGACATTAGGCCGCCCTGACGACTTTACTTACTATACATCATGGAGACATGTTGTGCAATGGCATAATTGGAAGAAATGGACTCTGCAACCTGAGTTCAAATCCTGGTCAAGGTTGGTTGCATTTCACATTGCACTAATACCTTTGGGAAAGGTATGAATCTAACTATTCTCTCTCCAGCTATGGCTAAATAGTAGGGCAGGCTGGGCTCTTGAACTTTGGTTAGGCAACCAGTCTATGAGAAGGAAAACTCTGAATTCAAACCTGTTAGTCTGCTTAAGAAATTGACCTTGTGTCACATCCTGCTCATGTGGAGGGGTTTGTAAATATATATTTATGCTATGTTTTTCCTTGATGGTGTCAGTCACAAATCTGGTTAGGCCTAGGTATTTACTGTGCCGTGTTTCTCGCTCGAATAACAAAACTTGGGTAATCTGATCTGTGCGGCTAAGCATCTGGAAGCTGATGCTTGGTAGGCGTAGATTCCACCTCACCCCCCCCAAAAAAAAAACATATTACCTTTAGGCACCCCTTTTTGATCTCGATTAAGAAAGGACATGTTTTTAATTAGTTTTAAGGGTTAGTGTTGGGGTTAGTAGTTAGTTTTATAATTAAAAAAATAAATCTAAAAATCGTCTGTTAAAACAAACGGATATTGATGGTGTAAATGAAAAACATGTCCTTTCTTATTCAAGATCTAAAAGGGGTGCCTAAAGGTCATATGGTTCAACAAAAAAAAAAAAAAAACAATCTCCTTGGTCTAGTGCTAGCCAAACTGGGATAGATTCCCTCGCTGTCTTGCTGATACTGACAGTAGGCCACTCCGCCGATTTTACTTTTACAGTTGAATAAAAAAAGTTATCTTATTAAAATTATCTGAATAATTCTATTACATGCAACTTTAGGTTATGTTTAAAGAAGGAAAATTTATGTTAAAATGTTTGACAGCTGCCAAGAATCTGGGTTTGGGGGGTGTGGTGGTTGGCGTAGATCATGTCTGGCTAATTTATAGTTGAGCTTATCAATGTTTTCTGAAACAAAGTAGGAAAAAAATCCATTTTAAATCATGAAGTTAATTGCAATACATTAGATACCCCCCCCACTCTGTCTGCCGGGGCTGTAGAATATGCCGACTGCAACTCCATAGAGTTAGGGCACCCCCCCTCCAATAGGGTTTCCTGTTGGCTGTGAGTGGTGACCCTTGATACCTGAGGGCAGGATCGTGGTGTCTGAGCAGTCAATAACCCGGGTACTAAGTGGTCTGTGAATTAGAATACTCCACTCTGTCTCTTAATTGGGCTAGACGGGCGGTCGGAGAGGACCAAACTGACATATACAAATGCCCCCATCTTCTCATGAGAACTCTCTTGCCAGTTATATACCCAGTATATGAAGTGGGTATATAACACCCAAAACCTCCCAAGGAAATATATAATATTTATTTATTATTTACCAACTTCTCCACACGAGCAGGATGTGACACAAGGTCAATTTCTTAAGCAGAGTTTAAAAAGTTTGAATTCAGTGTTTTTCTTCTCCTAGATTGGTTACCTAGCCACATTTAAAGAGTACAGTCTGCCCTGCTATTTGCCCATAACTGGAGGGAAATTGAATTCATACTTTCTCAAAGGTATTAGTGCCATGTGAAATACAAACAGCTTCATCCAGGAATTGAACTTGGTTGACAAATCCATTTCTATGACTCTAACCATTAGTCCACGTGCCTCAATTGGGATATATGACAGTGACAGTGCATCTTGGTGCATCCATGGGATATATTCTTTAAACAGCTGTAAATAGCCCCCCCCCATCTCCCCAAACAACGATAACATTAGTCAGAAATCCTTTCGTAGATCTTTTTTTCAGAAGTGTTTCATTTGGAAATTGAATCTAAGAATTTTGCAGAAAACCTTATTCCGAAACTTACCAATGTTTACTTTTTTCCCTCCCCCCCTCTTCTCTTTCCATTAATGCATTTTGCTTCCGTCGTGCACTAAACTTTTTTTTCCCTTCTCATTCATGGAAGTTTATTGATGTGGGTATGAAAGATTCTTACAAACTGTGACAATCTAACAGTTTGCAAAATATATATACATATGTATGTATGTGTGTATGTATGTGTGTGTGTATGTATATGTATGCGTGTGTGTGTATGTGTATGCATATGTATGTATGCGTATGTATATGTATGCGTGTATGTGTATATGTATGCGTGTATGCGTGTGTGTGTATATGTATGTATGCGTGTATATGCGTATGCGTATGTATGCATGTATGTATGTGTATGTGTATGTGTGTATGTGTGTATGCATGTATGCATGTGTATGTATGTGTGTGTGCATGTATGCATGTATGTGTATGTGCATGTATGTGCATGTATGCATATATGTATGTGTGCGTGCGTATATGTATGTATGTATGTGTGTGTGCATGCGTATATGTGTGTATGTATTTATATGTACGTGTGTATGTATATATATGTATGTATATATATATATATATATATATATATATATATATATGCTACATGTATTGAGTAGAATGTAATGGATTTAATTTCTTCTTTTTTCCAGGGATGTTCATCTCAATCCAGACGTTTCCAAAGATGATGCTGTGAAAAGTCTACGGAAACGTTTAGAAAGAGCCACCCAAGAACTTAAGGAGTTGGCAGAAAAGAAAAGTTTAAATGTTTCTTTAGGTAAGAAAACTTTTTCTTTTTTTTGTTTGGTCTCTCTTAAAGCTGTTCATACTGTCATTGTGATGGTGACACAGATTTCTTTGATATTGTCGCAGGATCCCAAAAGGGGATATATTAGTACCATTTAGGGCCGGTTTAGCTCAGTCGGTAGAACATTTGCCTTGGAACCGCAAGGTTCCTGGTTCAATACCGGTCCCCACTAGCTCAGCATATGAGAAGCACAGATTGGGTAATCTGATCTGTGTGGTAAAGTGGGGAGCTGATTGTAGTGTGGCACTACACCTCAGCAAAAATAATCTTTGTTTTGCAGTAGTGAAAAAAGGAATAGACTCCCTCGCTGTCCGGCTGATGCTGACACTAGCCACTGTGCCAACTCCAATGAAATTAGTTTCAAACACCTTTAATTTGCTTTTTCTGATTTTTAAATGGAACACATCTCTTTTCAAGCCCTTCATATTTTGTCAACAAGGTCTGTTTGTGATGGCAACAGATAGTCTGTATTTTATCCTCATCACAATCTGTTCTATAGGCAATAAGCTTTATATCCATTGCATCCAACTGATCAACTGAAATCACTCTAACCTGTTTATCATAGAATAAACCATGACATTTTTCAACTGTTAGCTCAGTACAAATAGAACAATAATGTTTCGCCTCTCAAACCCTCTTTCATTCTTTCCTTTCAATAAAAACATTATTCCAGTGACAAGGAAGTGAAATCTGTAGTGAAAAGTGGCTCAAAGAACAGTCAACAGAATAGGGATACATGATACATACGTTATGTTCTTAACGAGATGGACTCACTGAATAGTAGTTTTATGTGGGGGAATTTTTTAAAAAGACATTGATTTATTTTCTCGATATTAAAAAAAAGTTAAGTCGTCGGGGAGGCCTAAAGTCAGTATCAGCCAATCAGCAAGGGAGTCTATCCCTTTTCAACTTGTGCTAGCAAGGAGATTATTTTGGTGTCTGAGGTGGAGTGCTACACCTACCATCAGCTCCTTACTTTACTGCACAGATCCCATATGCTGAGTTGGCGAGGACCGGTATCGAACTAGGAACCTTGTGGTTTCTAGCCGAATGCTCTACCAACTGAGCTAACCTGGCACCTAAATCTCAATATTAGAAAAATAAATTTCTAATCATTTAGCACCATTAGAAAAAAATAGTAAAATCCAATTATGCTTTTGGCAGATAATATAGTTTTTTGAAGAGTCAAATTTAGCACAAGGCCCAGCCACTTCAAAATGTAAGCCTGAGGTTGAAAAAAGAAAAAATGTGATTAATAAGTCAACACTGAAAATCTTATTAAAATCAAATAATTCCCTGATTTTTGCTAATTTTTTGTTTATCAATCTGGGTTATTTTGTGGGTGGCGAACTTTGAAATTTGAGGACATGATCATGGTAGCTGAGCAGTTTGTGATCTGGGTACTAAATAGTCTTGTGACATGCAACACTCCCTACTGCCCTTACTTAGTCTAGACAGGCAGTAGAAGTGACCCGATTCGATCAATCACCTGGTGAAGCCCTAGCACATATATGATTATTCTGACCGTATTTTCTTTAAATTGCTCTCATGACAAACACCCAACCCTTTTTATCATATGGATTTTAGAAGGTGGTGGCTGAGGGTCAACCACCAGTTTATGAATTCTACCAATTTATTAATACACATGAAGTTGATGAAAATAATTTCTATCAATTTATAAAATGAAACCAATATTTACCTACAAACTATTCACTTAAAAATTATATATACCAAAAAAAAAAAAAAAAAAAATTTGGCATTAGATAGCCCACAGGGGTTGATATGCCATTAAACAAAATAAGCAAGCAACCAATATTTCCAGGGTGTCCACAAAATCCTTTCAACAAAGATGGCGGTCATGTTGACGTGCGATAATGAAAAAGTACATCTATACATATTTAAAGGAGAGATGGTGTGTGTGTGTGTGTGTATGTCTGGAGGAAACTATGAAAATAAAACAATGAATGGCAAAGTATATATATATATATATATATATATATATATATATATATATATATACACACATTAATTATCATTAGTTTGGTTTTTGTGCAAAAAGTGAAGATTTGATTTATATTTAGGAAAATATTTAAAAATTAGGATTTGAATAGTAAGAGAAGGGAAAGTCATTGGTGGCGTTCGTGATTAAGACTTAAATCAATTATGTAAGACCAAAACAATCAATGGAGCTGCGAGACTAACTTTTTATTATCCCCTCTCTTCCCAGACAATACCAGTAGCTGCTTCTAGTCAATAATAAAATGTCAGGAGTTGAACTTTTATATGTTTTTTATGAGAGGATTTTGTAATTTGTACGATGTGAGCGAATAAATGTTCAATTTTAAAACTGTTTCAAAATTTTGTGGACACTCTGTATTTTCTAATATATTTTCACCAACAAGTCAATAAAAAACATCATTACACTTTTAGATATTATCTCACCAAATCTGAAATTATCGACTAAGTAAAAGGAGGATGGTTATTTTATTCAGATTAATGCATTCTTAATTAGTATTTAAGGTGTTTTTAGGGTACAATGGGTTTATCTTTTCATAGACATCAGCTAATTAGGAGTGTCTGATTTAAAAGATAATTGTTTCATATCTCGTCTCTGGTAAGAAATGGGCCAATTAAAAGTTGATGATGGTTTCGTTTACAAGAAAATTACGCTGTGTTTGTCAATTATAATCTTTGTCGGTTGAAAGGTCGATTTTCAAGAAATCACTTGAGTACACTCATTCGTGACAAAACAAATTTATCTTCTCGGTAAATAATTTGTTTCTGTTTCAGACATTCACGAATTGAACAATTAAAAAAAAAAATATCAATACTTAATAATTTGATTTAGGGTATTTGTCTCTCATCACACTTATGAGGGTGTGACACAAGGACATTTTTATGTGGGCCCACCCACAAGCCAAACTCATGGGTGGTAGGCACAAAAAATGTGTTGATCCTGTCAGCATTCCCTCACAAGGGTGGGGGTGCCTCAGGCACTGGGGAATAAACACAGCCCTGCCCCTTTAAATCAAGGGGGCAGGTATTGCCTGGGGGGAGAGCCCCCTGGGATCAATGCTGTTAATTTACACTAATAAACACAGGCCCCGAAGAGCCCATGTTATTAATTTAATTTATGAATCAAAAGTTTTGCCACCCTGTCTACTGGGCTTGAGGAATATGCCAACTGCACCTCTGCAGAGGGGGTAATCCCTCCTGTCCCCCCTCCAGTGGGGCCACCTGTTGGACATAGGTGGTGACCCGTAATGCCTGAAGACAGGATTGTGGTGGCTGAGCAGTCTGTGAACCGAGTACTTACTGGTCCTATGATATGCGACACTTCATTTCAACCCAATCAATCAGCTGGTCATGTCAAGCCCTAGCAACTATATGATTGTCCTGACCGCATCCTTCATATTGGTTTATGGCAACCCTCTTCCCCCTTTTTATCATATGGATGCTAGAAGACGATGGCTGAGGTCAACTACTCACATGAAGTTAATGAAAATTGCCAGTGAAGGCTGCCCAGCAAAGACCTATATTAACCAGCTGTGTGTGGATACTAGATGCTGCGCAGAAGACCTGCTGGGAGCAGTAAATGATAGGGATGGTTAGCGAGAGATTGTCATGGATAACCATGCTGCTAGCAAGACATGATGATAATGATTTCTTAAACAAATCATATATATCTATATATAGATTTAAATAAAAGATTTATTTTTTTAGCATTTTAAATCCCAGGCTGGGCTGGGTAGCTCTACTAGTAGTTAATATTTTCTGAATATGAAACTAAGGGGGGGGGGTGATCCTTTGCATAAACTGGTGCTTGGTGTATGATATTTCTTTGATTTTTTTATATTTTTTTTTTTTATTTAAGATTTTCATTTTTTTTCTTTCTTGGTAAGTATAGCTCCACATAAGCCATAAGTTAACTCTGTATATAAATCCCATTTTATATATATATATATATATATATATATATATATATATATATAATGTGTGTGTGTGTGTGTGGATTATTATTAAAGAGGTTTTTGCTGCAACAAAATCTTAACTGAGATGAAAACCTTACAACTGATATTCTTTACGGATGATACTATTCTATTTTCTGCTATATTTGAGAAGCTAAAATTGTCTACCAAGGGGACTGGAAAAAAAGTTATGTTCAAAAGTGCAAGATAATCTCTTGGGGGATAAGGATAACATTACCGTGAATGATACTATAGTTACAAAAGGTCAATGGAATTACATCTTTTTTTTTTTTTTTTGATCATTGGTATCAAGCAGCTAATCTAATTTAAGAAGTATGCACATAAAAGTGTCTTAGTATTTATTCTTTCCAATAAAAGATGTTTGTTCTTCACAAAGAAACAACAGAGAAAGAAAGGAGATGGGCCATCAAACAAAACCCTGTGGGAACGAAGCGAATGTCACCGTTGTCCAAAGAAGATACCAGAGGGCTATCCACCTTTTGGACCATATGACCTTTAGGCACCCCTTCTGTGATCTCGACTCACAAAGGACACTTTTCTCATTTACACTGTCAAAATCCGGTTGTTTGTTAGGGGTTAGGGTTAGGGGTTATTTTATAATCAAAAAAGAAAAACTCTAAAAATCGTCTGTTAACAATTAACCGGATTTTGATGATGTAAATGGAAAAAATATCCCCAAGAATTGAGATCGCAAAAGGGGTGCCTAAAGGTCATATGGTCCGAACTTTCTTAGCCTGTCAAAAGAAAGAGCAGTAAAAAAAAAAAAAAGACATTTTTTATCAGTACTATTGTATAGCTGCACCACTTTCTTGGCTAAGCAATTCTCAAACCAAATGGTTTGAAATTGCATAGGTAAGATATATTGGGTCACCCATTCAGCTCTGGGTAGATAATTGAGATTAGGGGAAAGGGTAATATTTAGTTCGGGTTTGTCTGAGACTTACAGTTTAGTAGGATGTGTTTAACAGTGAGCAGTACCTTACACGTTGAGTATACTTTTTAAAAGGTGAGAATGGGTAATGTAGGTGTGCCCAATACATAGTCTGAAGAGTATCGCTTCTTGTGTTGCAGTCCAGCACATTAGCCACTACCCCACGGGGACTGCCCTCTAACTAGTGTTTGCGTGTGTGATGCTCCCGATCCCCAAAATAAGTGTTACCAGGAAACTCATCTGATGTAAGGAGGAGGATAACTCTTGCCTTTTCAGCCTACTTCAGGAACAAATATGGAAAAGAGATCTTTTAAAAGGTAATCAGGGTTTCTGTCTCTGCACTAAGAGTCCCTCTAGCCATCTATGCTGAAGAAATTTGGAGTTTGTATGAAGAAGACAACAGAAAACTGAGTATATTTGAGAAAGATTGCCCCAGTCCTCCTCTCTTGCATGAATCACATGAAAATAGACAATATAAGGAGAGAGCGACCTTGGAATAGAAAATAAAATCACTGACATTATCAAAAAGAAAAGACTGAAGTGGTTTGCTCATGTGCTATGCCAAAGACAATGCCAGCAATGTCAACCATTATTACAAGAAGGACTTTACCAACAGAATGCCCTCAGGATGGCCATCAAAGCAAAGGAATGCGCCAATAGGAGGGGGACGTAAAACAACCGCTTACTACTGTGGAAAGACTGACTTTAAAAGACACAATGAAATGGAGGTATTCTTGGGACAAATATGTGCTAGGAACTCTTGCAACTTGTAGCAGATTAATAATCTCACTAGCAGGACCAGTATGATAATTTAATTATTACGTTTGATATGTTAAGAGCTATTGCTAAATAGTTCTATATGTAAAGTAAAGTCGACAGGGCGGCCTAAAGTCGGTATCAGCCAGTCAGCGAGGGAGTCTATCCCCTTTTTTAATAGCACTAGACCAAGGAGTTTGTTTTTAGCATCTGAGGTGGAGCACCACACCTTCCATCAGCTCCTTACTTTACCGCACAGATCCCTGTGCTACTCATACGCTGAGTTGGCGGGGACCGGTATCGAACTAGGAACCTTGTGGTTTCTAGCCGAACACTCTACCGACTGAGCTAACCAATTTAACTCTCTCATTTTTTTTTTTTAAAAGGGGGTTGTAAAATATTTACATTGATTTGCTGATAAAAATCTGGGTGTAGGCATTTAAAATATCTACATTAATTTGCCTTCAAAATAGTGACAAAAACATGACTTGGAAAATATCTAAGTTGGGCTGGAAATTCACCTAATGCTGGCTCATTAAAAACATAGTGTAAATAAAGGCAGGAGGCCGGGACGACATAAGATCAAAATTATCATGATATATTCCGTAATTCACAATTTCAATATTACAAATAAAACAAACATGTAACTTACATTTAGTGTAAGTACAACTACAGGAAGTCTATTGAATCTGGATAAACATTACCCTACTAGATAACTCGACTTCACATATGGAACTCTAGAGATATTTTCTTAGCTTTTTGTTTTGGCATATGCTTAGTGGGGAGGGAATCTTATGTACCATCAACATCAAATACGGTAATATGATTTTTTAAAACTTTTTTTTTTTTTTTTTTTTAAATTAATTTTAATTTTATGTTGGGCATTTAAGCGATGCAAGACCATTTGGAATGTTTTTTTGTTTTTTTAAATTGTGGCAAATAAGAAATCTACAGACAGGCAGACACCGAATGTCTATTATAATAAGATTTGAATAGTTTCTTTCTGCCTGACCCACTGGTAAATCATGATTGTTTGACATGACCTCATTGTATTTTAAGTGCAGTATTTGTTCTCATATCACCTGGTCAATCAATTATGCAAATGAGTGCCATTAGAACTGTCAGTGTCTTAGTTTATTTATGTATTTATCTTAATAATGTTGCTTATTTTGCTTATTCTACCCTGGGGGAATATAAAGTAAGCAAAACCTTCCTTCAATGATTGAGATATGTGAATATATAAAATTCTTTGAACGAAAGAAGATTTAGATCAGACTCAGAGAAAAATGGAAATAAATCTGATGGTATGTACATTTAAAAAATATGACAAAAATATTAAGAATTCTGGGGTATGGGGTTATCGTCCCTTGTCTGCGAGCCTCTGTTTCAAACAACCAATCACAAGCTAGAATACTTTGGCAGTAAACCCAAAGTGTGAAACTCAGCCCTTTTTCTGCTCGACCAGCATCGAAGACGGACCTCAAATTGAACGTCTCTCATATCCAGCATTGCGACAGAGAAGCCGTAGCAGGGGATCCGATAATTCACCCTACCTCAGGGGTCAGCTAAGTTATTTACAAATTATCTACATTTGTGCAGACGCACTAAAAGTTTGCAACCCTTTATTGTTATATATTTTGTAATACAAGTTTTTATTCACATTCTAGTTTGTTCGTTATTCTTAACTCTTGAACTGTCTGCCACCATTCGTGGTTTTAAATCTTTATAATATTGATGATATACTAATGTTTAGGCGGAGTTTGTTTGTTTTTGTTTTTTTTTTTAATTAAAACATCTTCAGGGAATAACATTTGGCTGAAACTTCATAACATTGCCCTGAAGTTGGTTGAATAAAAAAAAACGCTCCAACATATTCTCATTTATAAATAAATTTTTTTTTTTTTCCTATTATAAAATCCAACAATGTAAATGTATAAACAAGAAAATATATTGAAAATTGACATTATTGAAGCCAACGCTATAGTGTTTTGGTTTTATTTAAGCCATCAACAGGGCTAATAGTCATTAATCATATGAAAGAAAATTGTGGAACAAGCAAAAGCATGTTAGCCTTTGTTTACAATGTTTAAAGACCTTTGTCAATACTCCAATTAGCCCTGTTGTTGGTTTAGTAAAAACCGAAACGCTATAGCATTGACTTCAACGTAAATTTTCAACATATTTTCTTGTTTTTTCACCCACATTTTCCTTTTACTTGACTTCTTTAATTGTTGAATTGCATTATTTTCGTTTTGTTTAATCTTGCATCACTGTTTCTTGAAAATACAAGGTGTGTCAAAAAAGTATTGAGATTTTTTGTACTTTTTGACACACCTTGTATTCTGAAAAAATTAACATTCCATTCATTGTTCATTTTTATCTTGGTAAATACAGCTTCAATCTCGATACTTTTATAACACACCTTGTATATAATTTATACTAGCAAAAGTACCTGGTTCATGATCAGAATTATATATAAAGATTGGACATAAATAGGCAATAGATTCCAAGCTGAACGGCTTGACTGCAATTTTGTTCACTAGCATTAAACTAAATTCTGGTATAGCTATAATAGAAAGCAGGCAGTGAACAATATTTTATTTTCAGCAGCAGCTGGTATATGGACAGTTCAACAAATTGGTTGATTTTGCTTTAATTAATTAATTATATCCCTTAATCAGTAAAAATCAATAACCAAATTTGGTGTGTTTCTTAGTTAGAAGAATATTAAGGT
>CM042148.1:62607374-62637374 GCA_023376005.1 Doryteuthis pealeii | reverse complement strand
ATCATCTAACTGCTACAGATTTTGAATTTTGACAACCCTGAATTCAAAATCTGTCTCTACACTAACCATTTAAAAAAAAACAATAGTACTTATCAATATATGTATTTACCAACCCCTCTGCATGAGGCAGGATGTGACACATTGTCAATTTCTTAAGCGGAGTTTAACAGGTTTGAATTCAGAGTTTTCCTTTTACTAAACTGGTTATGTAGCCAAGCTTAAAAGCCCAGCTTGCTCTACTATTTACCTATAGCTGGAGTGAGAGTAGTTGGATGCATAAATTTCCCAAGTGTATTAGCGCTATGGGAAATGCAAATGGCTTCGTCCAGGGTTTGAACTCAGGTTGACGAGTCTATTTTCTACGACTCTAACCATTACACCATGTGCCTATTTATCAATATACAACACATGGGAAGCTGATGGTAGTGCTCCACACCAGACGCAGAAACAATCTCCCTAGTCTAGCGCTATTCTCCCTCCAGCTATGGGTAAATTGTAGGGCAGACTGAGTATTCCTGAAAAGGAAAACTAAATTCAAACCTGTTAAACTCCTTGTAAAAATTGACCTTGTTTCACATCCTGCTTATGTGGAGGGGTTAGGTAAATACATAGAATGATTGAAGATAGGTATAGCAGTCCTGCCCTTTGCAGTAGATATT
The DNA here is from genome assembly GCA_023376005.1 of Doryteuthis pealeii. Taxonomy (NCBI): domain Eukaryota; kingdom Metazoa; phylum Mollusca; class Cephalopoda; order Myopsida; family Loliginidae; genus Doryteuthis; species Doryteuthis pealeii. Next base: position 62,636,715 of record CM042148.1, on the reverse strand, counting down.
TCATCTGTGTATGAAGGTTGTGTAAATATATTTAGGATTGGTAGGTCAGAGGATAATTAATGACATCACGGATGGAGGAAACTCATTTAATAAAAAAACAAAAGAAAACAAACAATCCTTGTTGATAATCAATAATAAATAACAAATAAGAAATGATTGATTTTCTTATTCAATTATTCATACATATACACATATATATACATATGTGTGTGTGTGTGTGTGTTATGTGTATGTGTGTGTATATATGTGTGTGTATGTGTGTAATGTGTGTGTGTGTGTGTATATATATATGTGTGTGTGTGTGTGTGTATATATATATATGTGTGTGTGTGTGTTGTATATATGTGTGTGTGTGTGTGTGTGTGTATATATATGTGTATATATATATGTGTGTGTATATATATATGTGTATATATGTGTGTGTGTGTGTGTGTATATATATGTGTGTATGTGTGTGTGTGTGTGTATATATATATATATGTGTGTGTGTGTGTGTATATATTGTGTGTGTGTATATATATATGTGTGTGTGTATATATGTATATATGTGTGTGTATATATATGTATATATGTGTGTATATATATGTGTGTGTGGTGTGTGTGTGTATATATATATATATTGTGTGTGTGTATGTGTATATATATATTTTTAAATATATAACTTTATCCTTTGTTTAAAACTTGTTTCTTTATATTAAATGTATTTGCTTATAATAAAGTATTTATTTGGTAAGAAAGATAAACAAGAAGACTTAATATTCTATAAGTAAAATTTATCAAAGATATTTGCCAGAAAACATTCTTTTTTTCTTTTGGGTGGAGATGCACAGATTTGCTGTAGAAATTCTTATATGGTTAAATTATCAAAAATGTTCAATTCTAATTGAAAGGTTAACAATGACGGTAACAGCCTCTTGCAGTTATTGTTTGCATATAAAATACTTAAATGTGAGTTCTTTGTGGTATAATGGTTATTTTCATTGGAAATGGACATAGCGAACCAAGTTCAAATCCTGGACTGTTTGCATTTCACAGAGCTAATATCCTTGGGAAAGGTATGAATCCAACTATTCTTGCTCCAGCTATGGGTAAATAGTGGGGCAGACAAGGTTTTTTAAACTTAGTATAACAATCAGTCTAGGAGAAGGAAAACTATGAATGTAAATCTGTTAAACTCCACTTAAAACATTTTAACTTGGTAATTACTAAATATCTTGGTTTGAATAGCATATACAGTCATTGCGATACAAACCTAACGTCGCCTGGGTAGAGGGGATGCAAAAAAGATTAGTCCCACAGATCCATAATTATTGAATCGCGAGTTGGATCCTGGTAGTATGTCCCATTAAAATTCACAAGTTAAAAAAAAATCTTGAAAAGAAAAATCAATGTCTACTATTCAAAATATTAAATAAAAAAAAAGACTAGTCTGTTATCATCTCAATTTAATTTTTTTATATTATCTTCATGAATCATTTTCAGTGTATATTATATATATATATATATATATATATATATATATATATATATATATATGGGCCGGGTTAACTCAGTTGGTAGAGCATTCGGCTAGAAACCACAAGGTTCCTAGTTCGATACAGGTCCTCGCCAACTCAGCGTATGAGTAGCACGGGGATCTGTGCGGTAAAGTAAGGAGCTGATGGTAGGTATGGCGCTCCACCTCAGGTGCTAAAACAATCTCCTTGGTCTAACGCTAGTGAAAAGGGGACTCCCTCGCTGTATGGCTGATACCGACTTTAGGCCGCCCCGTCGACCTTACTTTACTCATGAATATAAATCAAACCTTCATTATTTTTGCTAAAAAAGCCAAGCCCTGGTGATATTTAATGTGTATATATATTTACTTTGTCGTTAATTGTTTTATTTTCTAAGTTTCCTCCGGACATACAGATTCACACAACTGTCCTTTATATATGTATAGATAGATAGATATAGATAGCTAACTATATAAGTTATTTGCTCATATAAAGTTGCCACTTTGAAATACTGGATCGTTTTGGACTTGTACCTCAAATTGTGATGTACATTTGAATGTAGGTGTTCTTGGTGTAATCGTTACTGTCATAGGAACTGGACAAGGTGATTCAAGTTCCAATCCTGGATGAGGCTGTTTGCATTTCATATAGTGTTAATACCCTTGGAAGAGGTATGCATCCAACTATTCTTCCTCCAGTGATGTTTAAATAGTAGTGCAGACTTGGGTCTTTAAACTTGATATAGCAACCAGTCTAGGAGAAGGAAAACTCTGAATTCAAACCTGTTAAACTCTGCTTAAGAAATTGAACTTGTGTGTCACATCCTACTTGTGAGGAGGGATTAGTAAATATATTATATATATAAAACCAAGACCAAAGAGCTTAGACTGGGTTAAAACTTGTACATTTTTTCAGGTCAGTTAACTTTGAACCACATATCTTTGAGGCGTAACACAGATTCACAAAAATACGTGGTTCAAAGTTAATTGACCTGAAAAAAAAAACATAAAAGTTTTTAAATGAAATAACTGGTGCATTACATTGCTTATTCATTAATATATCAACACTGAACATTTCATTAAATTCGGTTAGTTCCTTGATTTTTTAGTATTTTTTTTTCTTTCAGTGGGGGTGACATACAATGGTGGAATTTAGGTCTGTTAAGTAGGATTTAACCTTAGGCTGTCCTACTATTTAGCCATAGCTGGGGTGAGAACATATAGATTTATGACTTTCCCAAGGGCATTAACACAAATTGGAATGCAAAGTAGAATGTGTAAATGTATAGTAAGTCGGGTATTTTTTAATTTTTTTTATTTTGATGAAGAAAACACTAGAGAGAGAAAGAGAAGGAGAAATTCTATTTGATTTTTTGTTTTTGTTTTAATGACCAGGTACTCTTTCTGTATAATTATTTACCAACCCCTCCGCACGAGTAGGATGCGACACAAGGTTGATTTCTTAAGTGGTGTTTAACAGGTTTGAATTCAGAGTTTTCCTTCTCCGAGGCTGGTTACCTAGCCAAGGCTAGTTTAGTACTAATGGCCACTTGAAGGCGTTACTTGAATAAGATATATGTGACATGAACCTAAGAATAAATAACGTGATGGATATATGCAAATGTAGAGGAACATTTATTACCTTTTGCCTCCAGCTTTTCTCTGGAGTCTATTGTGATATTTTTGTCTTGACTGAATACAATCTGTTACTAACCATGCCAAAGGTTATTCATGCAGACATACACTGCAAGCAGGTGCCATCAGGAGTGGGTGGAAAGAGAGAGAGAAGGAAAAAAAAGGAAAGAGAGAAAGGGAAAAGAGAGAGGGAAAGAAAAAGGAAGAGAGAGGGAAAAGAGAAAAGGAAAGAAGGAAGAAAGAAAGGAAAGAGAGAGGGAAAGAAGAAGGAAGAGAGAGGGAAAGAAAGAAAGGAAAGAGAGAGGGAAAGAAAGAAGAAGGAAAGAGGGAAAGAAAGAAAAGGAAAGAGAGAGGGAAAGAAAGAAAGGAAAAGAGAAGAGGAAAGGAAAGAGAGAAAGAAAGAGAAAGGAAAGAGAAAGAAAGGAGAAGAAAGAAAGAAAGGAAAGAGAAGAGGGAAAGAAAGAAGAAAGGAAAGAGAGAGGGAAATAAAGGAAAGAGAGAGGGAAAGAAAGGAAAGAGAGAAGGGAAAGAGAGAGGGAAAGAAAGAAAGGAAAGAGAGGGAAGGAAAAAGAAAGGAAAGAGAGAGGGAAGGAAAAAGAAAGGAGAGAGAGAGGGAAGGAAAAAGAAAGGAGAGAGAGATGAAAGAAAAAGAAAGGAGAGAGAGATGAAAGGAAAAGAAAAGAGAGAGATGAAAGGAAAGAGAGAAAAAGAGATAGAGAAAGAAGGTAGAGAGGAAAAAAGTAGAGAGAAAGAGAAAGAAAGGAAAAAGAGAAAAAGAGAGAGGGAGGGAGAGAGACAGACACAGACCTACCTTTGTCTTGGAACACAATGTAAATCTAGCGTCTCCTAACTTGAGAGCTGCTAGCCATTAAGGAAAAGTTTTGTCTTCTGGATAAAATCCAAACTTTCTCAAATTAATATCACCCATTCTACAATAATTAGGATTTGTTTTGTTCTTGAATGATGATGATGATGATAGGTTATACTTAGTAATTTTTAAGAAATTTTTATTATCTAAAATTTTAGGGGCCCAAGGAATTGAAGGCTGAAAGAATGCTGATAGATACGCATCCTGCGTCTTGACACGCACAAATTTTAAAGGATGCAGTAAAATCCTATCCGTGCATCCCAGTGTTTTTCTTTTTTCTTCCCTCACCATTTCAAGCTGACTGTAAATACATTTCCATAGTTTCTTAGAAATGAATTACACAGGATAGGTTACAAGGTAGGAGTTAGATGGCTTTAGTTGGGACCCATAAATTTCCCACGGGGACTCATTCAAAGCAAATAGGACACACTAAATCAAAAAGCTATCAGCATCACTGGATATTTTATTTCTCTCTCTATCTCTCCTCTGCTATGGTTAAATAGTACCACTACTGTTCTTACACAAGGATGGCTTTGGCATTAAATAACCCATGTAGGTTGATATGCCATTAAAACAAAGAAAGAAACCAACCCTCAATCTTCATCTCTTTCTTCCACCTCTCTGTCTCATCTTTCTTCCCCCTCTCTGTCTCATCTCTCTTCTCTCCCCCCTCTGTCTCTTCTCTCCCCCCTCTGTCTCTTCTCTCTCTTCTCTCTCCCCCTCTGTCTCTTCTATATCTTCCCCCCTCTGTCTCTTCTATATCTTCCCCCCTCTGTCTCTTCTATATCTTCCCCCCTCTGTCTCTTCTCCCCCCTCTGTCTCATCACTCCCCCTTCCATCCTATCTCTCTCTTTCACCCCTCTCTGTCTCTCTTCTACCCTCTCTGTCTCTCTTCTACCCTCTCTGTTTCATCTCACTCTTCCCCCTCTCTGCTTCTTCCCCTCTCTGCCTTCTCCCTCTTCTTCCCCTCTCTGCCTTCTCCCCTCTTCTTGCCCCTCTCTGTGCCCTCTCTGTCTCATCTCTCTCTCCTCTCTCCCTCCTCTCTGTCTCATCTCTCCCTCCTCTCTGTCTCATCTCTACCCCCTCTCTGTCTCATCTCTTCCCCTCTCTGTCTCATCTCTACCCCCTCTCTGTCTCTCCTCTCTCTCATCTTTTCTGTCTCCCTCTCTCTCATCTTTCTGTCTCCCCTCTCTCTCATCTTTCTGTCTCCCCTCTCTCTCATCTTTCTGTCTCCTCTCTCTCATCTTTCTGTCTCCCCTCTCTCTCATCTTTCTGTCTCCCTTCTTTCTGTCCCACCTATCTCTCCCCCACTCTCTGTCTCCATCTCCTCCCCCTCTCTCCCCCCCTCATCTCCCCTCATCTCCCCCCTCATCTCCCCTCACCCCCCCTTCTCCTCTCTCTATTCATTTATCTCCTATCCTTCCTCTATACACCTTTCTGTTTATTCTTCCCACAGTTCATCTCTCTCCTCTCTCTCTCTCTCTCGCAGATGTACAATATTTTACTATAATGATATTTGATAAAAATGAATTTTATTAAATGAAAAAAAAAAAAAAAAAAAAAAATCTATTTTCTTTTTCCTGAAGGTCCAATAAAGGATGAATCAAGACAAAATGTTACACTCCAACATTTTCTTTGTGCACTTGGAGAAGAAGATGGAAATATTCAATAAAAAAGAAAAGAAAAAGGAAAGGAAATATTTAACAGCAAATGAAAAAGAATGAAAAATAATTTCTTATTAGCAAATTGTTAATGACAAAGCAGTTTTCAAAAGTGCTGATTATAATTATCAATGAATATTTACTTATTTCAACTTTTTTCTTTCTTCATCTTTTCTCTTCATCATCGTTTTATAATGTCCATGACATTCCCCTCAACTCTTTATTAATATCCTCGTGATTTTCTAGAACATTTGTTTCTCCGTTTTTCTGAGGTGCTTCTCTTGTGTAATGGTTATCGTAGGTAATGGACACAGTGAACAGGATTTAAATCCTAGATGAAGCTGTTTGCATTTCACATCTCTATTAATAATGGAGAGTTGGTCTCTATTTGTCTGTAACCAAAACTATGTCACTGTTTATGTCACAGTTAGAAGTTAAGTAAGTTAATCGATGAGTATTTAATTTACAGTTAATATTATTACTACATAAAAATTTTCAATACTTATTCATCTTTTGATGAATTTATGTTTAAAATATTTTTTCCTAAAATATATGTTAGAGGAAATATTTAATTTATTTGATTTTATCAAATCCGAACAAAATATATTTTACTTGTATGATTTTAAAATTTTTCTTAAAGATAAGGGTTTGAATAATTAAATCAGCAATTTTCAGAAACATTTTGGAGGTCCTTACTGTCATAAAACTAAAAAATATCTCAGTGGAATGAATATGATGCTTTTAAAGTTAGTAATTAATTTTTTTAAATATCAAAGTGATCGTCAGAGTGGATGATCACTAACAACAGCTTCAGTTTCGGAAATCTTCTGTTGAAGAGATTTTATCTCAAATATTAAGAATAAATTACAGAGTAATAAACATCATTGTTATCTTATTTTTCTTTACACTTGCATTGTGATAGCCTTCAAAACCAACCATCAATCCAAAATACTATTATTAAATAGAAATAATTGCTTGAAATCATACAACTGTGTGTAGCGGAGATTGAACTTGCAACCTCCTGATTGTGAGTGGCTCGTTGGCAGACTACTGTCACCCCTGTTGAATGTGCAAATTCTGCACGTGTCAGGCAGCGTGTGATTAGCCCAGATGTAAGATTGTGGGGAGGGCATTTACTTGTTATTTAAGTCTTACCTTCACAGAGAGTGAGGAGTTATGTTTTGATCTTCTTAAAGTGAAGTGAGAAGTACGTTTGACGAGTGAACTTTTAACAGATTGAGCAAGGACTACTGTAAGTGTTGCCAGCAAAATACTTCCAGAGGGGACTTTTGTGGTTGAAGAAATTCATTATAGTGATTTCATTCGGTTGGCACTTGAAACAAACAATTATAGTGTGCAAATTACTTGTATTGGATATGAATACTTGATATCATATAACTGTACAAATTATTTGTATTGGATAGGAATACTTGATATCATATAACTGTACAAATTATTTGTATTAGATTGGAATACTGATATCCTATAACTGTGTACAGATTATTTGTATTAGAAATACTTGATATCCTATAACTGTATACAAATTATTTGTATTTGATAGAAATACTTAGTATCTTATAACTGAAGAATAATTAAAGTTCCAAACCGTCGAACTGGGAAGACAAGGTAACAAATGGTTGTAACTCAAATACAAACCCGAACGCTACAAAGTCCACTGCAAAATGACAAGGTATATATAAGACTCCACAATGTCATTCAAATCAAACAGTCAAGGAATGGAATCACCCAAATCAATGGATGGATCATTCTTGATTCCTATTTATACCAACTGTCTTGGACACTGCTGGAGTTTTACTTAGTAAGCTGCTGTTATTAAAACCAACAGTAACTAACTGACTTCAATAATAACTGTGTGCAAAAAAAACAAAAAAAAAACCCTCTTAAACAACTATACAAAAATATAAATATATAATGAACACAATTCCCTAACTTCTAGATGTGTTGACATGCTATTAAAATAAATCAATCTTCCATGTCAGTTTCTTTTCAACCTGTCCCAAAATATTAGTTAGCCTTCTGTTCCTTATGTCCTTTCAGTGATTTTGTGACACTTTCACTGCACCCATCTCCTCTCTGGCATTTAATAAATTATTCCACCTTGGTGGAATAAGTTTGTGTTGTTGATCTCAGAGGGCCGGTTTAGCTCAGTTGGTAGAGTATCCGTCTCAGAACCCAAAAATTCTAGATTCAATACTGGCCCTCACCAACTCAGTGTATGAGTAGCATGGCTTGGATCTGTGTGGTAATGTGGGTAGTTGATGGTAGGTTTGGTGCTTCACCTCAAAAACAATTTCTCTCGTCTAATGCTAGCAAAAAGGGGATAGACTCCTCGCTGTCTGGCTGATACCGACAATAGGCCACTTTGTCTACTTTACTTTACTTACTGATTTACTTACTTTTATATTAAAAGTAGCTTAGTAAAATTTGTTGGCCTCCTTTTCTTTCTTTCTTTTTTTTTTCCTCGCATTTTTCACTCCTCCAGTAGAATAATGGCTGTAAGTAAAATATAGGTACATTACTTGAACAATTAAGCTAATAAATTTTAGAATAAGTAGGTAAAAGCAATTTGAATTCTTAAGAAATTTCCATTGTTACTTTTTTTTTTCTTTCTTTGTTTCTTTAGAAATGTGATCTCTTTTTTTATTTATTTTTTTTATCCCTTTTTTAAAAATTTTCTTTTTTTTCAAAATGGTCCTATAGAAAGTGAAGAATGTTCTGCTAGCACTTTCAGGAATTTTGTTTAGAAAGATTTCTTTACCAAGCAGAAAAGCCATAAAACACCTGCTCCCACTTTGCAATCAAAATTTTAAAGTTCTTATTGGGTGTGATATGCGTTCACCGATATTGAATCCGCTAAGAGACAAGAATGGTGTCGAAAGGAAAAGTGCTTCATTTATACAGACCTTCTCTTTCTACTTGACCCTGTCCAGCCAACCCTTCCCTCCACATACAACAACGCCCCTCTTTTTTTATTTTTTTTTTATTTTTTTTTTTTTATTGGAAAAGTTTAATATAATGCTGTGACAATGAATGACAGTTTATTTAGGGTTTAGAATGATGCCTTCCTGCTCTGCTATGGAAAGTTCCTGAGAAGGCATTTTATTGAATTTTGAAGAGTATATTCACCACTTTTTCTTCCTTCATAAATCTTCTTTCTTTATGAATGTGCAACTGTAACAAAAATGGAACGTGTTCTGAAATTGTGCTTATTGCACAAAACTCAGTAGGTAGAGTGTCCGCCTAGAAACCACAAGGTTCCTGGTTCGATACCGGCCCTTGGCAACTCGCATACGAGTAGCACAGGGATCTGTTTGGTAAAGTGAGGAGTTGATGGTAGGTGTGGCACTCCACTCCAGACGCTAAAAAAATCTCTTTGCTCTAGCACTAGTGAAAAGGGGATAGACTCCTCACTGTCTGTGGTTCCTGGCTCGATGCTGGCCATTGTCAACTCAGCGTAGGAGTCACAATAAATTTTCTTTCGATTTAGTAATTTTTTTATTTTACAACTATGTACTGTTTTTTTTTTGTTTTTTAATTTTTTTTTTTTAGTGTATTTAGGGGGCTTGTTTAGCTCAGTTGGTAGAGTACTTGCCTAGGAATCGCAAGGTTCCTGGTTCGATAATGGCCCTCGCCAACTCTGCATAGGAGTAACACGGTGATCTGTGCGCTAAACTGATAGTAGGTGTGACACTCCACCTCAGATGCAAAAACAATTTCCTTGGTCTAGCACTAGTGAAAAGGGGATAGACTTCCTCACTGTCTGGCTGATACCGACTTTAGGCCACTGACATCTCTTTAAATAACTGGTTTAAAAGAATTTATGTTTAACATAAACAGCTTATTATTTTGATTTTTCGGACTGGTGACATCTTTATCACGATATATAAAAATGGAACGTTTCGGCCCTTGTACCCTCCAGCCTTTTTTAGGTGTACCTTGTCCATTGTTTTTGCATGCATAGGAAAGACATAAACTGCTATAGATATTATTGAACATATGTAAATCTAATCTTCTGGTAAGATAAAGTGAGAATTCTTCTAAGCTGTAGCTGTGTAAGTATTAATGTACGGCTGTACCACTTGGACTTTAACGAAATGCTTGAAGAAATGTATCAGCATTTTTATGAGATTCACAGTCTGATTTTCAGGTATACCCTTGTTAAATTGCCAATAAAACCAGAGTTTATTTATCTATGCTTAATTCCTTGTAAATCAGGGTAATGTCATGGGATTACTAAATGTTTTATTGGCATGAGAAGTATATATTCATCTAATCCCCCCCCCTGCACATCAAGGCCAGAAGTGACACAAGGTCAATTTTTAATTGGAGTGAAGCTGGTTTGAATTCAAAGTTTTCCATCTCTTAGTCTAAGAACATTGTCTGCCTTACGGTTTACCTATATATATATATATATATATTTACCAAACCTTCCACACAAGCAGGATGCGACACAAGGTCAATTTCTTAAGCGGAGTTTAACAGGTTTGAATTCAGAGTTTTCCTTTAGACTGGTTACTTAGCTATGTTAAAGAGCTACCCTGCTATTTTCCCATAGCTAGAGGGAGAATTGGATTCATATATTTTCCAAGGGAATTAACACCATGTGAAATGCAAACAGCTTTGTCCAGGAATTGAACTCGGGTCGACTAGTCCATTTCCTACGATTCTAACCATTAGACCATGTGCCTTCAACATTTATTTACCTATATATACTTACTGGCATTTTGGGCCCTGTGTCCAGTGGCTTCACCTGGACCGGTTAAGTAATTAAGCAGCATTGATCCCAGGGGCAATACAGGCAATACTTGCCCCCTTGATTTAAAGGGACAGGGCTGGGTTTATTGCCCAGTGCTTGAGGCACCCCCCCCCCTTGTGGGGGAATGCCGATAGGATCAACACATTTTTTGCACCTACCATCCGATGGGTCTCAGCTCGGGATGGTCCCACATTAAAAAGACCTTGTGTCACACCCGCATACTTGGGATGCGAGGTAAATTGTAAGTATTTACCTATAACTAGGTGTGGGGAAAACAGATGGTTTTGTGCCTTTCACAAAAATATTACATAAAAAAATGATTGGATTGTGATGCATAAAAAGAATTAAAATCAATTGGTGGGGAGTACTGTGTCATCAGGTTATTAAATACTTTGATAAATACAGAAGGTTTAAAAAAAAATTTAGAATATACTGACTGTATCCCCTGCAGAGGGGGTACCCCCCCCCCCTAAAAAAAGGGGTGTCCAGGTATCAGATAAAAAAAGTGTAATATGGAGTTGGATAATTATATTACAGCAGTTAGCACTATTTTGCAAATTTGCAACCAACTTGGCTATAAACCAGGTATATATATATATCATCTGCATTAGTAGTATGTGACACAAGGTAAATTTATTAAGCAGACTTTGACAGGCTTTCCTCCTCATAGATTGTCTACTCTATTATTTACCCATAGCCGGGGGGAGAATAGTTGGATGCATACCTTTCCCAATGGTGCCAAATTACATTTATGCAATCTCCGTCTTTTTTTTTTTCATAGATATAAATTACCTTACAAAAGATGCATTTTCTTTTTTGTTACATAATAGAATAGAATGTAATGAATTCTTTTATAAATAACATTTTTCTTTGGTGTAAAAAATTTGGGAACTGAAATGTTATCGTAAACTTATTAGCATAAATTCCAGTGGTGTAATGGTTATCACTGAAGAAATGTACGTGGTGATACGAGTTCAAATCCTGGACGAGGGTGGTTGCATTTCACATAGCGCTAATACCCTTGGGAAAGGTAGGAATCCAACTGTTCTTCCTCAACTAAAATAGCAGGGCGGATTAGGCTCTTCAGCCTTGGTATGGCAACTAGTCTAGGAGAAGGAAAATTTTGAATTCAAACCTGGTAAACTCTGCTTTAGAAATTAACCTTGTGTCACATCCTACTCACACGGAGGAGTTGGTAAATACCTATTAACATAAGTGTATCTGAATCTTGCTCTCATTCTAGCTCTCAACACAAAGCAAAAAATCGACAAAGTGACAGCTCCTAACTTGGAAAATGTTTAAGTATTTTTATTTTTCCTTTTAGAACGGTGGTTCCCAACCTTTTTCTATTCCCGCACCTCTTAAAAGAGTTTTGCTCTGACCTCGCACCCCTACAATTTATATTTTTTGTTCAAAAATATAGAATGTGAATCCATACTACAGTTTTATCAAAAAATCATATATATTTTACTCTCTAAATAATATAATAATAATAATCTGAAATAAAGAAACGAAAATATAAATGATCCAACAGGGTGACTCCTCATGTAAAAAAAGACTTTATGTTAATCTGGCCTGGTGGGAGGTCAGGAAAATAACTACTTCACTATACCTGGTATCTGGTACCTCTTACACATCACCCTTTACCTTTGATCTTTTTTAATTATCCATTCATTGTAGATGTTTGTGCCATTAAGAGAAAAAAGTTACAAAATTTCCTGATAGAACAGTGGTTCCCAACCTTTTCTATTCCCGCACCCCTTAAAAGAGTTTTGCTCTGACCTCGCACCCCTACAATTTATACTTTTTGTTCAAAAATATACAGGGTGTCCACAAAGTATTGAAACAGTTTTAAAATTGAGCATTTAATAACTTACATTGTACAAATGATAAAATCTTTTTGGGAAAAACATATAAAAGTTCAACTCTTAAAGATTTAATATTGATATATTTTTTTTTTATTATTGCTCTTCAACATGACCGCCATCTTTGTTGATAATATTTTCAACCTGTAGCAGGACTTTATGGACACCCTGTAGAATGTGAATCCATACTACAGTTTTATCAAAAGATCATATATATATTTCACTCTCTAAATCTAATATAATAGTCATCATTCCATATACTTTTCTTTGACATGAATGGTAATGATGATAATCTGAAATGAAGAAACAAAAATATAAATAATCTTAATTAAAAAAGAAAAAGATGTAATCTAAATTTGAATGGATGCTTCTTGCACCCCCTGGAATGATGCTCGCACCTCCAGGGAGTGTGAATCACCCCTGGTCTGGAAACTCTGTTTTAGAAAACTCATTATCCTTTTAGAAAATAGAATTAATAAAACCAGCTGGAGAAAAAAGAAAGAAACCGGCAACAATAATGCTATTTGTTACTGAGCAAGTGTTATTGGTGATAAGGAATAATTCTCCCCAATTGTAAAGAAATACAACTATCATAAACTATATTGATAGCTCATCAAACCCTATTTGTATTCCCTCTATCTGATGGTGAGGTTCCAGTTCTGGTGGTTTGGGGAATGTGGAGCACCCCTTCATCACCATTGCTCCCTGGTCCACTCTTCCCCAGAGTGGTAGCACCTGTTAGGGTCCCATCTATGTGTTAAATTTTAAATGTAGATTGTGTGTTTGTCTATAACTGAAACTATACTACTATTCACGTCACAATTCCTTGATTATTTATGTCACATTCTCCATGATTTCATTTTTATTTATTCCTCAATGGTTAATAAAATTATCTTAAATTATCAATACTCTTAGCGTTATCTACATACTAATAACATCCAATTTAACTAAATGAATAAATTAGGAAAATTTAACCATGAAAACGAGAGTGATGGAAGAGTAAGTTTCAGTTGTTCTTTTTTTCGATTATACCCTCCTCTGTTTAAAATCTTCTTATCTGTATTCTTATTCAGTTTCATTAGACTTTCTAATTTAATATATTTTATTACATTAAAACTTGAATACTTGCACTTGGAGGGTGTATATATTTGCTAGTAACACTAATAGATCCAGCTGAAGAAGAAGCTAGAAGGATAAATTTAACATTATCTAGACTATGATTTGATAGATTACATTTTTTAACCCTATTATGTATTCATAAGGAGTGTGAGATATAAAATATTATTAGATATTTTTATTATTTCATGAATTTTTTTATTTTTTGTATTTTTTTGCTTTTATTTTTTTCCTTAGTGAAATTAGGAAAGTGTATATAATAATTTTCCACGTTATTTTTTTAGGATGCAAATTTTTTTCTCATATTAAACATATTGTGAATGGTTAGGCTTAGTCAGTAGATCCCCCCTCTTCTAATGGGGCCACCTGTTGGCCGTGTGTGGCGACCCGTGATACTTAAGGATGGAATCCTGGTGACTGAGCAGTTCATGACATGCAACATTCTACCTAGGAATCCCAATATCATTAGATATTTTTTATTATTTCATGAATGTTTTTTTTTTGTATTTTTTTTGCTTTTATTTTTTTCCTTAGTGAAATTAGAGAAGTGTACATAATAATTTTCACGTTATTTTTTTAGAAGCAAATTTTTTCTTGTATTAAACATTAGCTCAGTCGGTAGAGTGTTCAGCTAGGAATCACAAGGTTCTTGGTTCGATACAGGCCCTCGCCAACTCAGCATATGAGTAGCACAGGGATCTGTGCAGTAGAATGAGGAGCTGACGGTAGGTGTGGCACTCCACCTTAGATGCTGAAATAATCTCCTTGGTCTAGCGCTATTGAAAAGGGGATAGACTCCCTCGCTGTCTGGCTGATACCAACATTAGTCCGCTCCGACGACTTTACTTACTTAAACATATTCTAAATTGTGGATGGTTTAGCTTAGTCAGTAGAGCATCTGCCTAGGAATTCCAAGGTTGCGTGTTTGATACCGATCCTAGCCAACTCAGCGCATGAGTAGTACAGCTTGGGTTATCTGATCTATGTGGTAGAGCATCTGTGAGTTGATGGTAGGTGTGGTGTTCCTCCTTAGCTAAAACAATCTTTGTGATCTAGCACAAGCGAAAAGGAGATAAACTCCCTTGTTATCCGGCTGATACTGTCAATAGGATACTCCGCCAACTTAACTTACTTAGTTTTTTTTTCATTTAGTTTTTTTTTAAATACCTGAGGAGAACATATACTTCAATACAAAAATAATAAATACAAGAAATTAAGATGTTAGACCCGTAATAAAGTTGCTGGTAAATATGTACATGTTTCTTATTACGATTTTTGTGACCATTTTTAGGCTTCAAGTGAGAGCACTTTACATTGGAGATCCCTTGTTTTCCTCAGTGAAGAACCCTTTGGTTGTTCCTTGGTGTTAGGTAGAATCCTTTGGTTGTTCCTTAGTGAAGAATCCGTGTGTTAAGCAGAGGCTCATCCGTGTCGAATACGTGTAAATGAATGGCTTTCAAGATCAACGATTAAGGTGTTTGAGATACACCTGATAAAAACAGTGCTGGGTAGCGTCATCCGTTATGTTATTAACTGGTTTCATTGGGGGGGGTTAACTAACCACGTATTTGAGCATGTTGATTAGCTGGCTTTAATTCACATGCCCATGCAGAATCTATAAGTTTAAGTGGTGGACTTCAGCACACCTTTATATATATATAAAAAAAACTCCAACATTTTCAAGTATATTAGCATTTGGGGTGTAATGGCTGTTATCGTAGGAAATGGATATGATGAACAGAGTTCAAGTCCTGGACTGCATTAGTTCTGTACAAGATCAGAAAAAGGGTAACATGGAGTATGATGATTATAGAATACACGACTGCAGACCTGTTGGTGTGGGTGGTGACCCGTGATACTTAGGACAGAATCCTGGTGGCTGAGCAGTTCATGACATGCAACATTCTACTTTGGCCCTTACTTAGGCTAGATGGGCGGTCAGAGAGGCCCTCTTTGATCAATCGGCTGGTCACATCAAGCCTTTGTACCTATATGATTATCCCAATCCTATTGTCCTCATGGCAACCACCAACCTTTTTTTATCATATGTGCTAGAAAGCTGTGGGTCTTCATGTCCTGGGTATAACAAACTATCTGATAGTGAGGTTTCAGTTCTGGAGGTCTGGGGAATGTGGAGCACCCCTTCATCATGATTATTCCTTGTCCACTCCGACTTAGAGCGGTAGTACCTGTTAAGGTCTCATGGGTTAAATAGAAACAAATGTGTTCGAAAAAAAATTGAGTACCCATCAAGAATGAATAAAACAAAAATGTCTTCAGCCTGAAATTATCCAATGGGTTGACATGCCGTAAAATACCCATCAAGAATGAATAAAACAAAAATGTCTTTGGCATAAAATAACTCAACAAGGGTTGACATGCCTTAAAATCCAACCAACTAACCAGCCAAAAGCCACTACTTCAACTTTAATTTGAGTTAGTGATATGTGGCTCTTATCTTTTAAATTAGTGAGTTGTGCTTTTTGCTAGACTGACTTGTAAGAAAAGACAATCCTAAGATAAACGAGATCTCCTTAATTGTACTTAAATATATATATATATATATATATATATATATATGAATGGAGAGTACTGTGCTATCAGGTTATTAACTACTTTGATAAATACAGAAAGTTAAAAAATAAAAAATAAGAAAGATCTTGTCTGTCGAAAAACTGGTAATCAGTTTTGATAATTAAAGTTCTGACCTCCCTCTCACACACACACACGCACACGCACACATACATTTTAAAAACATAAATACAGTCATGCATTATACAACGTCCGACCAAACAATGTTCTTTTGCTTATATGTCTGCTGTTTTAATAGCTATAGAAAAATTAAATTCAAACAGCAGCTCGTAGCGAACATAAGTGGTCTCTAAAAAAAAAACAAACAAACATGATTGACGAAGCCGAGAGGGTGAGGGTAGTGCTGGGTGTACGATCTTGAATTTCTATAGTCTATAATTATTTTTAGGCTTAAAAGAAAGAAAAATGAGAAAGAAAAGAAAAGAAGGCTTTGTTTACACAGCATCTAAATTGTACAATGTCCGACTTTTTCGAACATATCCTGGACATTATACAATCCATGGCTGTATATAAAATCTCTTACCAATTATTTTGTTTCTCTAGAGTTTCATAAATTTTAATTAAAAAATAAATAAATAGATAAAAATTAGATAAAGACTGTATTGAGCACAGACTACTTTTCTATTTTGAAAAAAAAAACAAAAAAACAGGCTAATTTGCTGTCTTGTTGGTGGGGTTTAGAATATGTTGCTAAGGGATAAGACCCCTCTCCCCTCCAAAATTAGGGAGTGTCTTTGGTGTGACACTAAACTATATCTGATGGTGAGGCTCCAGTTCTGGAGAATGTGGAGTACCCCTTCATTGCCATTACTCCCAATTCCAGACCCCTGTTGTGGACCCCTGTGTCCCCCAGACTAGTTGCTGTTGATCTTATGGAGGCCCTTGACCCCTGTACCCTTGCTGGTGATGTTGCAGACATCTTGTAGCCCCTGTACCCTTGCTGGTGATGTTGCAGACATCTTGTAGCCCCTGTTGCGGACCCTGGCCCCTGGACCCCTGCTGGTGATGTTGTGGACATCCTGTGGCCCCTGGACCCCTGCTGGTGATGTTGCGGACATCCTGTGGCCCCTGGACCCCTGCTGGTGGTGTTGCGGACATCCTATGGCCCCTGGACCCCTGCTGGTGATGTTGCGACATCCTGTGACCCCTGCACCCCTGTTGTTGATGTTGCGACATCCTGTGGCCCCTGCACCACTTTTGTTGATATTGCGGACCCCTGTGACACCTTGACCCTGCTGGTGATGTTGCATACACAATGTGAGCCCTGGACCTTAGTTTTAGATCAATCTCTCAAATGTTAATCCGTTTGTTAGAGAACCTTTTGTCTTATGGGTCCATTGCTCTTCCACTTGAGCCTAACCTCCTTTGAACCATTTAAACTATCTTAATTTAAAGAATGTGTCAGAGATTGTTTCCTGTCGAGGAGCAATTCTCATCAAGACAAGAGCCCTTGATTAATTAATTGGTCTTGATGAAAACTAAAAACAAAAATAAATATAAAATTTTAACATTAAACTAATTAAGGTTTCTTTTTTTTTTTTTTTTTTTTTTTTTTACAATAACATTAGAATGTGTTGTCAGGATTAGACGTTTCTATGAAGGGATATTAAGTTTAAACTTAATTTTTGACATCTGATGGTTTATTTAGAGAGGCATCTTAATTTTTCTTGTCTTCCTTAAGGCGATAATCTGTAGAATGCCATCATCAGGGCATCTGATTGTGGTGTAATTGTTAGTAAGCTTGTATTGCAGACCCATTGCTAATGAATTAGTGAGTTTGATCCTTACTGGATGCCTCTTCATGAGATTTGAACTTCTTTTTTCCTCCTCCTTTGAGATTTGAACTTCTTTTTTCCTCCTCCTCCTTGGCGAGATTTGAACTTCTTTTTTCCTCCTCCTTGGCGAGATTTGAACTTCTTTTTTCCTCCTCCTTGGCGAGATTTGAACTTCTTTTTTCCTCCTCCCTTGGCGAGATTTGAACTTCTTTTTCCTCCTCCTTGGCGAGATTTGAACTTCTTTTTCCTCCTCCTTGGCGAGATTTGAACTTCTTTTTCCTCCTCCTTGGCGAGAATTTGAACTTCTTTTTTCCTCCTCCTTGGCGAGATTTGAACTTCTTTTTTCCTCCTCCTTGGCGAGATTTGCGAGATTTGAACTTCTTTTTTCCTCCTCCTTGGCGAGATTTGAACTTCTTTTTTCCTCCTCCTTGGCGAGATTTGAACTTCTTTTTTCCTCCTCCTTGGCTCCTTGGCGAGATTTGAACGAGATTTGAACTTCTTTTTCCTCCTCCTCCTTGGCGAGATTTGAACTTCTTTTTTCCTCCTCCTTGGCGAGATTTGAACTTCTTTTTTCCTCCTCCTTGGCGAGATTTGAATTTCAACAGCCATTACTTCTTTTCAGTTCACAAAATAAAATGCTGATATTAATGACTAATAATAAAAAATATGGCACGGAGCGAACAAGAACAGAACAGAAGTTCAAATCTCACCAAGAGGAGGAAAAAAGAAGTTCAAATCTTCTGTTCTTGTTCGCTCCGTGCCATATTTTTTATTATTAGTCATTAATATCAGCATTTTATTTTGTGAACTGAAAAGAAGTAATGGCTGTTGAAATACCCCCCCCCCCCAACAAAGTCAGTATTGAAATAATCTATGGATATTCACCTACAATAAAGATGCAACTCCCTCCCAGAAGAGTCCCTGTGGCATAGAGATTAATGTGCTGGACTGCTACATCATAGTAAGCAAGTTCAAGCTCCAGTCATCCTATTACATTCACTTTCGGACTGATATCATTGGGAAAGGTATGAACCCCCTTGTCTCCCTAGTTATGGGTTAAAAGTACCACTGCTGTTCTTTTATAAGGATGGCTTTGGCATTGAATAACCCACAAAGGTTGATATGGCATTAAACATAGAAAACAAACCATTTTCATGCACTCTATCTGGGAATATTGGATAAGCTTAGTTTCGAAGAAGGCAGAATATTTTTTAGAAATTCTGTTGCTCTGATTAGGGGAGGCCTACCTGCTTTGAAAATCAGATTTGTGACTGGACTTGAACTCTGTCTTCTTATAATCTTGTGATAACAAGATTTTCTTGGACAATACAGGAACTTGTTTGCACATTAGTCTTTCTTGGATGTGGAACATGTCAAACACCTTTGACAGTTAAACACTTATTCATGGAATGCAGGTTTTTTGCTCACATCAGAAACGGTTATTTTAAAGCAAACACTATGAAAGATCTATTTGAAAATCAACATGGAGGATATTCTCTCTTTTTTGAGGGAAATAAAATTATACCATAGAATATAGACATAAGATCAAATGAAATTTCTTTGAGAATATGCTAAGTCCTGTTCATTTCCACCATTTGACTCCTATCACAGATTTATTAGTGGCAAAAAATAAATTTAAAAAATCTGAGAGTATTTTTTTAATTTTTTTTTTTGTATTTAAGATTTTAAAATTAGTTTTCTACATCCACTGGTTTTCCTTATCTGTTTAGCTCATTTCATAAAGTTTTGGTTTGTCCAGCCTCAGCTTGTATCCTGGCTATGACGTTAAACTGCATCTAATGGAAAAGTTCCAGTTCTCGAGCTTTGCGGAATGTGGGGTACCCCTTCACCACCATTACTCCCAGGTCCACTTTGACCCGGAGTGTTAGTACCTGTTAGGGTCCCATCAATGGGTTAAATAGAACAAAATGAGTGTGAAAAAAAGAAAAACCGAGTTAAAAAAAAAAAATGAATATTCATCAAGAATGAATAAGACAAAACATCTTTGGCATGAAATAACCCACCAAGGGTTGACGTGCCGTAAAATCCAACCAATTATCCTTGGCTTTGTCTGATGAAGACTTTATTTTGTTAGAGGGGGTATTACTTCTGCTGATATCAGTTCACTGTGTATCCTCCATATTGTTGTCACGGTGATGTCCTTGGGATTTGTAGTTTTGTGCCAATATTGCCAATATTGCAAATTAAAGGTGGGGGTCTCCCTTACTGAACCCACCCCATCTCGTATTCTAATGTCTGCTAGTATTTAAGCACATTCTAGACATTTTGTTTTCTGGTTTCGTTTCTTATAAGGGAGGAGCTTAAAATGGGCCGGGTTAGCTCAGTCGGCTAGAAACCACAAGGTTCCTAGTTCGATACCAGTCCTCGCCAACTCAGCGAATGAGTAGCACAGGTATCTGTGCGGTAAAGTAAGGAGTTGATGGTAGGTGTAGCGCTCCACCTCAGATGCTAAAACAATCTCCTTGGTCTAGCGCTATTGAAAAGGGGATAGACTCCCTCGCTGCCTTGCTGATACTGACTTTAGGCCGTCCCGTCGACTTTACTTACTTACTTATAGTGCAGACTAGGGCCAGCTTAGCTCAGTCGGTAGAGCGTCAGCCAAGGAACCACAAGGTTCTGGTTTTGATACTGGCCCTCGCCAACTCAGTATATGAGTAGCACAGGGATCTGTGTGGTAAAGTAAGTAGCTGATGGTAGGTGTGGTGCTCCACCACAGATGCAAAAAAAAAAAAACCATCGACTTACTTTTTTTGTTTTAATTCCAACAAAAAAAAAAAAGTAGTCATTTAAACCTCTCCCCCCATTTCAAGACCCCCCCCCCAATTTTCATAAAGTATCACAATCTATTTTCTTTAGATTTAATAATCTTTTGTGTTGCAACTAGATACTGTTTTTTTGTTTGTTTGTTTGTTGGTTTTAATTAATCCCTTAAAATAGACTCCCTCACTGTCTGGCTGATACCGACTTTAGGCCACCCCAACGACTTTTTTATATTGTAGACAGGTTGTGTTTTGAGATGTCGAATCTTCATTATACAACACATTTTTTTATTATAGTTATTATTATTATTATTTGTGCTTATTATTCTTTAGCCTTGACGTTAAATTGAAGAATTTGGAAACAAAGAAAACGCTTCAAGCAAAACATGAACTTATATCCTGCGTCACAGCTGACAGACTTGTAATACTAAAACAAAAAAAAAAAGAATAAATGCCTTCTTCTATAGATAACTTGAAATAATAAGATTACTATTACTAGTTAGTCAACAAAACTTGGTATGAGGCAAGAAAGAAAAAAAAACATTGTAGGATTAGAGATAATTCTCTCGGCAGCTTTGCAAACAAACAAAAGATGGATAGGTGTTGCTATATATATATATATATATATATATATATATATATATATATATATACATACATATAGTTAATAAGTCAGATATACTTACTAACAGTTTCACTTAGTAGCTCATCAGGACAAGAATCATGGTCAGATTCTTGCCCTGATGAGCTACTAAGTGAAACTCTGACTCATTAGGTTTAACTTTATTATTTGCTCTACTTAGTTATTGAGCACTTTTTACTTTTTAGCTTTAGATAATCCTAGCGGAGTATATATATATATATATATATATATATATATATATATATATGATTTTTTTTCTTTTGGCCAAGTGTTATAGTATTAACCAATTATTTTCGTTTGGTACAACAACCTTGGTCTATTCTTTTTTTTCATTTTTTTCCCCAGGTGGAACGCGCCTGTTAAGAAATACCTAGTATTCTTAACAG
Source organism: Doryteuthis pealeii (assembly GCA_023376005.1). NCBI lineage: Eukaryota > Metazoa > Mollusca > Cephalopoda > Myopsida > Loliginidae > Doryteuthis > Doryteuthis pealeii. Next base: position 62,615,122 of record CM042148.1, on the reverse strand, counting down.
GCACGTTGTCTTAAAGAAGGCTGGCTAACAAGCTGCTTCGAAACCAATGGTAACAATGGCACCTTAAATGTATTGTACACTATAGTATATATATATATATATATATATATATATATATATACACACACACACAGTGATGCTGATAGCTTTTTGATTTAGTGCGTCCTGTGATGCACATATTTGCTTTGAATGAGTCCCGGGGGAAATTTATGGGCCACAACTAAAGGCTTGTAAACTATCCTGTGTAATTCATTTCTAACAAACTATTGAAATGCATTTACAGTTAGCTTGAAATGGTGAAGGAAGAAAAAAGAAAAACACTGGGATCCATGGATATGATTTTACTGCGTCCTTTTAGATTACTTACTTTTTTTTTTGTTTTAATTCCAACAAAAAAAAGTAGTCATTTAAACCTCCCCCCATCTCAAGGAAGGCCCCCCCCAAAAAAAATTTTCATAAAGTATCACAATCTATTTTCCTTAGATTTAATAATCTTTTGTGTTGTAACTAGATACTGTTTTGTTTTTTGTTTTTTTTGTTGTTTTTTTTTGTTTTAACTCTTAACATCCTGTTGAGAATTCGAGAACCCCATTCCTATGATGATTTATAAAAAAAATGGCTAAAAATAGCCTGTTCATTTAAAGTTAACCTCAGATATTTCCCTTAAAATAAAGACTTCTAAATATGTTTAATATTACATTTAAACAAAGACTATGGATTGGGGCAGATTAGGAAAACAAATGTGACTTCCGACCGGGTGGAATGAGGTGGTATATATATTTACCGACCCCTCCACACGAGTAGGATGTGACACAAGGTTAATTACTTAAGCGGAGTTTAACAGGTTTGAATTCAGAGTTTTCCTTCTCCTAGACCGGTTGCCTAACCAAGGTTAAAGTGTCCAGTCTACCCCATAGCTGGAGGGAGAGTAGAATTCATACCTTTCCCAAGGGTATTAGCGCTAAATGAAATGCAATTACCACTTCCAGGATTTGAACTCGGGGCAACGAGTCCATTTCCTGTGACTTTAACCATTACACCACGCACAGAATGAGGTGGTATAGGACATTAAGAGTTAATATTACCCCTTAAAAAAACCTCACCCTATTTTCGTAAAGTATCACAATCTTATTTTCTTCTTTTAATTCAGTAATTTTCCATGTTGTAACTAGATACTCCACTACAAACAGATACTGTCTTTGTGTTTGATTGTACGTGTACAAGTTTATTTTTCTTTTGAAGTTTTATTTCTTAATAACTAATAATGACTTTTTCTCTTGTGATGGTCTGTCAGCCTCAAACGGATGCGACAAACTGGTGTATCTTTTTTTATATTAACACGTGTGTCTTCACTTTTATTTTTCTCTTGATGCTGTTTGTGTCTAATAATAAAAAAACTTTGGTTATTCATTATTACTCTAACACCTGGTTGAGACGCAATTCTAGCAGAATAAGATGAATAAGTCTAAAGGCTAACACAGTTATTTAACTTTTCATGGCACATTGACTCTGTTATAATGGTCATGCTTGTCTTACTCGAATGGTTTGTGAAAACATTCAAATAAGACGAGCAAGACGTACTAGCCACTAACGATGAACTCAAGAGCAAGGTTCTCCTATGGACTCGTACAAATGGACAGACTAGTTTTCATCAACTGTGTATGAACGCTGGATGCCATTTAGGGGACTTGCTAAGAGTGATGACTGATAAGAGTTGATGGTGAGAGACAGTCTAGGCAAACTGTCAAGGTTAATTTTTAAGCAGAGTACAGCTGGTTTGAATTCAGTTAATAGAACCCAACCAACCAAGCTAACAAGGCGGAATGTAATCGAGTACTCTTTATATATATATATAAAAAAATTTGAAACGCCTTGTGTATTTAAGTATTAAGTGGTTTTTTTAATTGTTGTTGGTTTTTTTTTCATGTTGTTGATTAGTACTCTTTATATATATATATATAAAAACATTTTTGAAACATCTTGTGTATTTAAGTATTAAGTGTTTTTTTTTAAATTTTTATTGTTGTTGGGGGTTTTACATGTTGTTGATTAGCACTCTTTATATATATAAAAAAAATTTGAAACATCTTGTGTATTTAAATATTAAGTGTTTTTTTTATTGTTGTTGGGTTTTTTTTCATGTTGTTGATTAGTACTCTTTATATATATATATATATAAAAACATTTTTGAAACATCTTGTGTATTTAAGTATTAAGTGTTTTTTTTATTGTTGGGGGTTTTCATGTTGTTGATTAGCATACATAACTTGCAAACCATTGTTAATGTCTACAACTTTTATTTAGTGCCCTATGAATGTCCTTGTACTAGAGTTGGCTGAGTTTGATAAATGTTAGCTGTTATAATTATCTAGTTAACACCAGGAACATTATTAGACGCGAACAGCGAGGGCTATGATGGCTTCTTATCATAACCGATCCTTTCTCTGTGTGAGAAACCATAACAATTTCATTTCTCTTAATAGGAATTTACAGATTAAATTTACAGTTGGTTCAGTCGGTATAGCATTCAGCTAGTAATTTCAAGATTCCAGATTCGATACTGGTCGTTGTCAACTCAGCACATGCAGAGATGCTGATAGGTATGCATCCTGCGTCCCTGATGCACAAAAATCTAAAAGGATGCAGTAAAATCATAACCATATCTTCAGACTTTACTACTATATGAGTTCCCACTAAATTACCAAAGTTAAGCAGCGATGAGCCTGTTCAATATTTAGACAGTTGACCACTTAAGCAACAGCTGGTACAGTAAAAAAACAAATTTCAATAATGACTTGATTTGGCATTTAATGACTCGAAAAGGGTTGATATGCCATAAAACAAACCAACCAAACAAAACTTATATGATATGTATATAATAGTTTTGGTTGATTGGTATATTTCTATCAATCTATCTATCTATCTATCTATCTATCTATCTATCTATCTATATATATATATATATATATATATATATATATATATACACACACACACACACTATAAAGTTTAAGTTGATTGGTATATTTCTATCTATCTATCTATCTATCTATATATATATATATATACATACACACACACACACACACACACACTATAAAGTTTAAATTGTATTTGTTATTCCCGTTTTAAACTTACGAACCAAGGCAATTCAAACTGGGGCATAATGTATCCCCTGTTATTGGAGTTTTTCTATTTATTTTTTAAATTTATTTTTAAAAATTTAGACTACACAACTTTTTTTGTGTGTGTATGATCCTTTTCTTTTGCGTGTTTTTTTCCACCTCATCTGCCATTTTTCTTTTACAAAAATCTGGATCAGTTCTCCTGTGATTGGCATGTCTAAATACTTGCTTTCTTTCGAGGAGGCCAAGGAGAACACCGTAAAAACAGAAGATTTAGAAATGAAAACCTTAATTGATTTGTTTAATCTAATGTTGAATATTTGAAAACATCCTTAGGGAGGGGAGGGTCTTGACATCTGTGTTTATTGCCCCGTTAAGAATATTTATATACCTTCTGCTTCATCTCCTCAGTAGTGATGACATCCATGCAAAAGAAATGATTTTTTTTTTTTTTTTGAAATTTTTTTTCTTCTCTATGAGAATTTTCTTTTTGGCAATTGAAGGTGGGTAAAATATCTTTTGAAATTTGAACACTCCTCTCCTTTCACAGATTTTGGTCAACCTCGAAGCTTATGTACCATATGTTGAGATCTCTTTGATATGCTGAAAGCTTTCAATGTTTTGGGGAACTTGGATATCTGAACAATTTTTGGTTATTCAAGATATTGAGAATCTGGCCAATAGTTATTTACTAAGCTTAGCTGAGATCTGGCACAAGGCCAGAAGTATGGAGTGCTCAGTGAGAATTGAACCCACTATCAATAGTCTGCTAATCTGGCCAATAACCATCTGGTATTATTTTTGAGATAAGGCTCGCTTGGTTGATTAGTTGGATTTTATAGCATGTCAACCCTTGTTGGGTTATTTTATACCGAAGATATTTTGTTTTATTTATTCTTTATGGGTGTTAAAAATTCCTTTTTTTAAAACTCATTCTTTTTTGTATTTAACCAATAGATGGAACCTTAACAGGTACTACCACTCTCAGTCAGGGTTGACCTGGAGTAATGGGGATGAAGAGGTACTTCACACTCCCCAGAGCTCCAGAATTGGAACCTCACCACTAGGTGCAGTTTAACGTCATAACCAGGACACGAGACGAGGCTTGATAATTTGTATTATTGAGATTTTTTAGACTGTTGTCCTCATCTTTATTTTCATATCAGTAACATTTCAGCTGATTAGGATTGGGTTAATACAATTTTAAGTGACAGCCATTTGTATGTTGCAGGTTCAATCCTGACCACGGGCAAAAATAACATAGAATACTTAACATAGTTTAACTCTTGTACTCGTATAAGTGTTTAACATGCTGAACTGTGATATCATAACAAGCAAGTTTGAATTCAAGTTGTGCTATTATATTCATTTTCGGATTAATACCGTTGGGAAAAGTATGAACCCCCTCATCTCCCCTGCTATGGGTTAAATAGTACCACTATTGTTCTTCTATAAGGATGGTTTTGGCATAAAATAAATTCAGAACGTTGATATTCCATTAAACAAAGAAACCAAACCGGAGTTCTTTAGTCTTAAGGCAACCAGTCTAGATAAAGGAAAGCTCTGAATTTAAACTAACTTCATTCAACTCCGCTTAAAAATTAACAATGTGTCACATCCTACATTGCAAAAAGGGTTCGGTAAGTACACATGTTTACATACATATATATATATATATATATATATATATATATATATGTGTAAATTTATGTGTTTACATATACTAAAGCTGAGTGAATCAATGTTTGTCTCCTAAAGGCTTTTTTCCTATTTAGTTTGACACAAAATTCATATCAAAATATTCCTTACTTCTAGGATTGAGTTATGTTTGAAAAAGAATCTATTTTAATTGGTTCTAATTAGTCATAATTTACAATTAAGACAAAAACTGATCCTTCTTTTAATTCACATTCAACCTGTTACTTTCCCCTCTCTATATATATCTTGATTACCTCCTTGTTATATATGTTAGTTTCTCTGTGAGTGTTAAGATAGTGATTTAGAGAGTGCGAAATGTATTTGTATGTTAAGTTTCAGAAGCAACTAGCCCAGTCAACATCTTGGCTCTTAATAGATTTAAATTAGGTCAAATATTCCCTTTCTTAGAATTCTTACAAAATTATTTTAATGTTTTTTGTTTTTAAAAAATTCTTTGGATGCATTCATTTTTCTTTTAAATTTAATTCGCTTTGCAAACTCACTTTTCCCTAATCCCAATTATCTACTCAGAGCTCAATGGGTGACCCAATAGGTCACATTTTTTCTAGTATATACCAATTAATTGTTCACCTCTTACTGACAGTTGTCGACAAGAGGGTAAGGAGCTTAACAAATGAAAATTCAGTCGGATTTCGCTCCCGGTTAGAAGTAGTTGTTAAAGTCAAGCCGCACTGATGAGACATAAACGTCAAAACACTGTCTGTGGATGACTAATACATTATATATATATATATATATATATATATATATATACTATTTTGTGCTGTCTCCCCTTACAGATGTGTAGGAACATTTTTCCATGCTTGCTGATCCTTGACCAATTTGAAGAATGCTGTTTGGCATTTGTTTCTGAAAATTCCTTATTTATTCAAGAAACTTAAGTCTCTTTACTGACATTTGTTTTCCATTTATCGTGTAACGCATGACCACATTCCTTAATTTTTGGATTTCTTATAACATGACCCCCAAAACTTAATTTGGCCCAATTCTTTTGACAATCATTCTTTCCTAATTGGCAACAATCTCAAAACCACTTCTTTGGGGTTACATGATCAAATGGAAACATTTTCAGGTTAGCTCAGTCGGCTAGAAACCACAAGGTTTCTAGTTTGATACCGGCCCTTGTCAACTCAGCGTATGAGTAGCACAGGGATCTGTGTGGTAAAGTAAGGAGCTGATGGTAGGTATGGCACTCCACCTCAGACGCTAAAAAACAATCTCCTTGGTCTAGTGCTAGTGAAAAGGGATAGACTCCTTCGCTGATTGGCTAATGCCGACTTTAGGCTACCCCGACGACTTTACTTACTTACTTACTTGGACTTGGGGTACGGCCTGCCTAGCACTGCCACAGTTTTCTTTCCACCTTTCTTTTTGTGTCTGCTAATTCTCTCCCTCTCTCTTCTTCCACCCTGTCTTGCTCTATGCTCTCCTCATCTTTGCCCTTCTGTCTCTTGTTTCTCCTTGCACTCGGACAAATGAAACGAGTTGTATAATTTTGAATCTTGCCACTAAAGTTGGAAAAATTCTATGTCTTGGGTATGACATTAAACTGCATCTAATAGTGAAGTTCCAATTTTGAAGTTTTTTTTTTTGGGGGGTAGTATGGAGTACCCTTTCATCGTCATTACTCCAGGCCACTCTGATCTAGAGTGGTAGTACCTGTTAGGGTCCCATCTATGGGTTAAATAGAAAAAAAAATGAGTTTAAAAAAATGATTGTGTTTTTAAAAGAAATTTTGAAAACCCACCAAGATTGAATAAAACAAAACGTCTATGGCATAAGATAACCCAACAGGGGTTGACATGCCCAAAAATCTAATCAACCAAGCAACCAACCAGATTTGGCTCTCTGTGATTGTTTTCTTCTTTCCTAAACTAGAAATTCTTATCAAGGATAAGATTTGATGAAGAGAAGTGGTTCCCTAAATAGGCGGTACCGCCCCCCCTCCCTCACGGAGGTGCTATGGAAAGATCTAGGGGCAGGGTAATATTAGTGCAGTTAATAAATGACTTGCTTATTTACAAAATCTAAATGACAAAATACATGTCATAAATAGTAAAGTAAAGGAACACGTATGCAGTTTATACAGAATAAAACTGACCTAAGAATTAAATGAATGCATAGTCTTGTTACATAGTCCGAAATCAGTTGAAAGTCTGAACATTTGCTTGACATCTGTACACAACACTTACAGTGGTACACCAGTTACCACATGCTGTTGGTAATAGTGTGTACGCAGGTGTGCATGGGGAGGGGGTTAAGAATGTATTGGGGGCCAAAAGGGCGCTAACCTGAAATAGTTTGGGAACCATTGATGTAGAGCATATTAAAAAAAATATCATGTCACTCTTCACACCATATCAAAAAGGAGTTCTATACACTGTAGGGAGACTACAAATAATTGTTTCTCTTAAAGAATGGACAGTCCCCCTCCCCCTTAAAAACAAACATTTTCACTCTCTTTTGCAACTGTTCTTTGAACAGTACTGATGTTGTATCCTGCCCTGTTATTGAACAGTAAAACCAGCATGGCTATGACCCTTTTACTGTATATCATATTCAAATAAGCCCTTTTCCATTTTTGTAACCCTTCCATATATTGCTTGTTCGTACAACAATATGTGTACAAGCTGTTGGGAACATGTTTATCTATTATTTTCAATACTACATGTATAATATTATGTTTATGTTAAATGTTTCTGTATGTGTAAATTAGCTTATCTTGTCTTTCCATTTATTCATTGTTAGTATATCTTGGATACACTAATGCTAATATTGGCACTCGGTGAGTGGTAAATCCACCAAATATCTTCTTTTACTCCATGCATATCAGCACAAATATAATTACAATACTCACCATTTTGATAAAAGATTTAAAAAAACAGCAAGCTCAGAAAAAAAGAT
>CM042148.1:62557374-62604874 GCA_023376005.1 Doryteuthis pealeii | reverse complement strand
TATATACACTTTTTATACATATTTACACTTTTCGATAACTCTACATCAGACTTTTTTTGAGTCTTATTTTATAACTATAATGCTTCTGATTATTTTTAAAATTAAAAATGAGATTCATTTATTTTTAAATAAAATTCATTTTATTTTTAAATAAAATTCATATTATATATATATATATATATATAAACACACACACACACACACACACACACAGTGTTTCAGAAAAATTGATAACATTTTATAATCTAATACCTTGATCATTCTCGTTTACATAATATCAAATCTTAACACCCTGTGTAGAAGCAACTCTAAATTGTATGTTTACTGTTTTTTTTCTTTTCATGTATAGAAATATCATTCAATGGAAAAGAAAAGGCCTTTAAACATAAAAATCTAAGTTGTTTCTATACATGCTGTTGAAATTTGAGATCATTTGAATGAAAATTGCTCAAGTTATTAGATTATAAAATGATATCAACATTTTTTTTAAATGTCCTGTATGTGTATGCCTCTCCCTCTCCCACCACTCTCTCTCTCTCTCTCTCTCTCTCTCTCTCTCTCTCTATATATATATATATATATATATATATATATATATATATATATATATAATTAAAAAAAATATATATATATATTAGTATTATCTCCATTATTCGGACTATTGTCCCCATCTTCATTGTTATTTGTACAATGTTTCGGCTGATATACCCTTCTTCTTAAGGTATTTCTTATATGTATATATTACATGGGAATTTGTGGTGACCTGAGTTTCATGCAATAGTTCATTCTTCTGATGAATGCACTACTGCATGAAACTTAGGGTCACGAAAATTCCCATGTTATATATCCAACATTTCTGCTTGACCAGGATGCGACAGTAGGTCAATTTCCTAGCTGACTTTAACTGGTTTGAGTTCAGTTTTCCTTCTGACTCTGGTTGCCAAACAAAGTTTGAAGAGCCCAGTTTGCCTTATTATTTACCCATATCTGTAGGTAGAATAGTTGGATCCATGACCAAGGGTATTAGTGCTATGTGAAATGTAAACAGCCTTGTCCAGGATTTGAACTCTGTTACACTGTCTTCATTTCCTATTATGATAACCATTGCCCTACAAACACCTCATATATATATTAAAAAATAGATAGCATAAAATAAACATTCCTATTTTTCTTATCACTTTTTGTTCATCCTTTATAAATTTGATGAGTCTCATTTTCAGTGTATATTTTATATATATATATATATATATATATATATGGGCCGGGTTAGCTCAGTCGGTAGAGCATTCGGCTAGAAACCACAAGGTTCCTAGGTCGATACCGGTCTCACCAACTCAGCATATGAGTAGCACAGGGATCTCTGTGGTAAAGTAAGGAGCTGATGGTAGATGTGGCGCTCCACCTCAAATGCTAAAACAATCTCCTTGGTCTAATGCTATTGAAAAGGGGATAGACTCCCTCGCTGACTGGCTGATACTGACTTTAGGCCGTCCCGTCGACTTTACTTTATATAAATATAAATATATATATATATATATATATATATATATATATATATGTATGTTTATATATATATATAAACCTGATGATTAGCAAGCTAGCTTAGCAGACTATTGTTTGTGAGTTCGATTCTCAATGGGTGCCCCATACTTTTGCTCTTGTATCACATCTAAGCTAAGCTTAATAACTATATATATATATATATATATATATATATATATATATATATATACAACACACAATACACACACACATATATAATTATTATTAAAAACTGTTCATCCATTTTTACTTGAATGACTGTTAGTTTATTTGACTTTGTTAGGCACATTCAATGACCTGCTATAAATCTTGACTGTTCAATATGAGCTTTCTAGTTCAACTTTCCTATTCCCTATATCAATAAGGCCATTCAGTAAACTTTTTTTTCTTCTCCTTGCGTGAAATAATAAAATTGATTTATGTGTCTCTACTGGCCTCAAATAATGCTGCCTGTTCAGCCTGTAAGATCAAAGAAACCCTTATTCCTTAACTCAATATTTTATAATAACACCATCAATAACCTGCCACACTTTGGTTGTTCATCATGTGGTCATGGGTTTTATATTATTGAATATCGGAAAATAATCATCTTGTGCCCTTTTTTTATTTTTTTTTTTTTAAGTAAAAATGTACTAAAGTTACTTTAGTGTAACAAACTTTCAAGTGCAGAGGATATGCTTGCCTTGAAAATCAGCCTTCACAATCTATGTATTAATGTGCTTGTTCCTAAATCTTCCATCCATTATCATCCAGCAACACCCACTGGTTAAAAATGACTGTCCAAATTGTTAAAGATGCAATACGAAAATGTAAATCCAGATTATCTGGTGTCACTTAATCGCAGATTTATTATTTATCCCTTTTATTTCGCCCAATTTTAAAAACGTTCCAAATGGTCTTGTGTTGCTTAAATGTCCAATGTAAAATTAAAATGAATTGGGGAAAAAAAAGAAATTACATGTTTGTTTTATTTGTAATATTGAATTTGTGAATTACAAAATATATTTTGATAATTTTGATCTTATGTCTTTTTGAAGTGAGTTAGCGTACTGTTGATTTGAGCAACGAGCTAAGCACAACTGAACCAGTGCCAAGACAACTGGTACTTATGGGAATCCAGAATAGTCCACTCATGCATTTGGGTGATTCCATTCTTTGATTCCTGATTGGCTGCTTGATTTCTATGATATTCTGAGGCTTCATAATAACCTGACATTTTGCAGTATTCTTTGCAGCAAAACAGTTTTGTATTGAGTTACGACTGCTTGCTGCCTTGTCTTACCAATTCGACAGTAATTGGAACTAGTATGATTATTCTACAGGCGTCCTGCCTTAATTTATTTTGTTTTAGCAAGCCAGCATCAGGCGAATTTCCAGCCCAACTTAGATATTTTTTGAGTTGTGTTTTTGTTACTTTAGATATTTTAAACATTTGGAAACACGTGGTTCCAAGGTGGATGCTCTAACGATTGAGCTATGAATCATTGTTATTAGATAGTAATCCATGAAACCCTCATTTAAGAATCCTTTTTGAAATATTCAAAATGGTCGGATGCTTTATGGATAGCCCTTTTCCATATATGATTTTTAGAAAAGAGAGAGAGGAAAAAAAAAATGAATGAAAGAAAAAAAAAAAGAGAGAAGGTGGATTTAATCTTGAAGAGTAGTTTTTCCTGAAGATCTCTGCAAATTTTGGCTCTGCTTTAAAACTGAAATTATAAACAATGTTTAATATGCCAAAATCCTCCAGTGCCACTTCATGCTTAAACCAATCATTTTCCACTGGCAATTTTAGCAATGTTGAACACTTGAAAGTCTCTTTTTCGATCAATATCCAACGTTGAAGACAACAAATAAATCCCTTCGCTTTGACAATGTAAATAATTCTCAGCCATTGCTTCATTTCTCTTTTTCATTTCTCTTTTGTAAGTGGATTCAATGAGTATAGTGTCGCCCAATGGACGTTTTTCAAAAATTCATTATTACAATATTGATGGAATCTTAAGAGATATTTGTATTTCAATAACTTTTCAGTATTATTACCTTAGGGATTGGAAGGGAGAAGGCTGTTGGCCTCTTCAATTGATTGTGCTGTTATTGCTAATGGAACTGGATTTTATTGGTTCGAAATTTGGATTGTTGTAAAGCAGTCTTGTAATGAGTCTTTATTTGCATGTCTTTTAAGATTTTAGGTCTGAAACAGATTTTGAAAATTGATTAGAAATAATCAATACCTAATCAACAAACAAAAAGTGTGATTTTTTTTTTTTTTCTTTTCTTTTTATCTTTATTTATCATCATCATCACCAACGTTGTCATCAAGTAATTATGGATTTGATTATATCTAAATTAGTGTTGGGCAGTTTGGCAGTTTATGTATTGGTATTGTTTTTTTGTTTTTTTTCCCTTCATACCATAGTTTTTGATTCGTTTTTTTGGTTTTACTATAAAATGCATTGGAAATGATTTTTACTATAATAATATAATGCATTGAAATGATTTTTACTATAATAATGCATTAATGCATTGGAAATGATGGAAATGATTTTTACTGTAAAAATGCATTGAAATGATTTTTACTGTAAAAATGCATTGGAAATGATTTTTACTGTAAAAATGCATTGGAAATGAATGCATTGGAAATGATTTTTACAATGCATTGGAAATGATTTTTACTATAATAATGCATTGGAAATGATTTTTACTATAATAATGCATTGGAAATGATTTTTACTATAATAATGCATTGGAAATGATTTTTACTATAATAATGCATTGGAAATGATTTTACTATAAAATGCATTGGAAATGATTTACAGTGATAATCAATAAGTCGTGTAAAAACTAAACACCTCACTGGACTGACAGGCTCACAAAGCGCGAATACTGATGGTAGATGACAGATAGGTTTATTATTTATTGTCCTAAATTTGTTTTTTACACTATGTCCAGTAGTTTGCATGCAATGACGGTTTTTCCAGATTCATTTTATATATATATATATATATAATATATATATATTTTTTTTTTTTTTTTTTTTTTTTGAGTTTGAAAGGGTTAATAATACCTTCTTTTATTTTTACAAAACTTTATTGGTTTCCAAGTTTGTATTTCTAAACATTTCCATCAGTATTTATCATGTTAATTCTCTCCACCCACAAAACTTTCTCTCCAACAATGAAGGTTGTGAGTCACCAAGAAATAAATAGCTGAATGTTTATCAACAGTATTATTTGGATTATTCAGACTATTGTCCTCATCTTTATTGTTATCTGCGCAACGTTTTAGCCGATGTGCCCTCCAGTCTGTTTCAGGTATTTCTTGTCGATAAGAAGGTTCTCGAATTTAAAAGACAAAGTTCTCAAGTTCGAGGAGGGGTTTCCCGAGTTTGAAGAGAAGGTTCCCAAGTTCGACAAGAAATACCTGAAGAAGGCTGGAGAGCACATCGGCCAAAATGTGTGGATAACAATAAAGATGAGGACAAGAGTCTGAATAATCCAAATAATACAAGTTATCAAGCCTCACTCAAAAAATTCAGAGAAATAGTTTATCAACAGTTTAACACAAAGAGGTTTTTTTGGGGGGTTTTTTTAAATTTAAAAAAAAAAAAATTTTCTAAAGGATTTGAATAATTTGCATTTTGTTATAAATAGATTTAAATTCCTTCTTTAAAAAAAAAAAAAAATAAAGGGGTGAGGAAATTTAAAATAAAATACGACTACCATTGAGTTATTTATTTATTTATTCTTTTTTTCTTTTCAGGATGTGTATCTGCACCAACATCGGGCCATGAGGTTTTGAGCCGTAAGGTTGAAAATGACATTGTAGAGTTCTGGTACTATATGAGGTTTTCTCTGAAAAGCATAAGGGACTTGGCTGTTGGCAATACGATGCTCATCAACAGGGTTGACGAGGTCCTCCGTGATGGATTAGACTACAAAAGGTATTTAATCAATCTTACTCATCTCATTAGCACCCCCACCCTGCAAAAAAAAAAAAATCCTTCATCATTGATGTGCTTGAAACCAAATTACATACAAAATAAATTTCTCAACTTTTTTTTCTTCTTTTATTCCCCCTCCCCCGTTTTGAAAATCGTGACATGTTGGATTGTCATGACCTCTGTATTGTTTTCTTTGCTCGTTTAACTGATTGGATTCTTAGCTTCTTTGTCTATTGAAGCATTCACCATTTTTTTCGAAAGAAATGTACTTTAGGGCTGGTTTAGCTCAGTCGGTAGAGTGTTAGGCTGGGAACGTCAAGGTTCCTGGTTCGATACTGGCCCTTGCCAACTCACTGTATGAGTAGCACAGGGGTCTGTGCGATAAAGTGAGGAGCTGATGGTAGGTGTGGCCTCCACCTCAGATGCTGAAAAAACAATCTCCTTGGTCTAGCGCTAGTATAGACTCCTCGCTGTCTGGCTGATACCGACTTTAGGCCACCCCAACGACTTTACTTACTTACCTTGTTTAGCAGTGCTAAATCAGTGGTTAAGACAGATATTTTAGGAAAGTTTTTAATTTCATTTTTTTTTTAACGTGGAAACAACACCCCACGAGTAAACAGCTATACGGCCACCTGCCCCATATAACCTCAAACCATCTGTGTAAGATGGACAAGACACACAGGACACTGCTGGAGAAGCAAGGACAAACTCATAAGTGATGTCCTCCTGTGGAAGCCAGCACATGAGCATGCTAGTGTTGGCTGGCCAGCAAAGACGTACATTGACCAGCTCTGTGCAGATACTGGATGCTGTATAGAGGACCTCCCGAGAACAATGAATGATAGGGACAGCTGGAGAGAGATTGTCATGGATATCCGTGCTAATAGTGCAACATGATGATGATGAAATCAGTAGTTTTTGAAGTGGGCACAACCAACCCTGGAATCACTGGAAAGCTCTGTGCAAAAAGGGGTGCTGGTGGTGGTGGTGACAGTATGGCATTAGGAGCAGTTAATAAATAACTTGTTTTTTACTAGATCAAAATAATATTGACCTGAGGCCAAAGTTCAAAAAATCATATCAAGATTTTGGTTACCCCCTGTTCTATTTCGATTTTTATGGCCATTTTTAGGCTGCAAGTGAGAGCACTTTATAGTGGAGATCCTTGGTATTCCTTAATGTTTGGTAGAATCCTTTAATTCTTCCTTAATAACGGTAGAATCCTTTGGTTGTTCCTTGGTTGCTGATCCATTTGTCTGTGGCAAATATGGGCAAATGAACGTCTTTCAAGATCGGCAATTAAATAGTTAATTAACAATGTATTCGAGCTGTTGATTGGCTAGCTTTAATCCATGCACCCACACAGTCTATAAGTTTAAGTGGTGGATTTCAGCACACCTTATATGTCCAAAATATTACAACAATTCATGCTATTTTGGTTGAGCCAGCTCTAACTAACGAATTCCTGGAACGAGTAACAAGGGAATATGAAATTCACAAGTGGTACCCAAACCCTGCATGCATATCCCGGTCAGGAGAAGGAGATGCCCTTGTTTGCCGCAGATTTTCCACAGATGCAGTGACAAGTACACCAAAAGCTGTTGATTCCTGATGATGGAGATGCCCTTTGGATTTTCGTCAGAGCCCCTTTGGCTGGGTTGTGGCTCTAATACCACTGGCTGCCAGACCAATCTGCCTTGGGTGAACCTACCAGAAACTTAAGTTCCTGACGGCATGGCTCTGACACTACCAAGTTTACTCAGTCTTGCCATAATGAGGAGGGGTTTGAGCTTTAGAAATAATGTGTTAGATGGCTGCTGAGCAAAGAGCTTCTCTATTCTTTTAAAGGTCTAATTTTTTCATACTGTAGGCTGTCTAGCCACCCTCCCTACTAGATAAAATCTGTGGGGTTACCGGTTTAGTCACCGATGATCTGACTATGAAACAAGTAGTACTGGGTTACATAAATCTGTTACCAAATGGTTAAAAGGGCATTCCAACCCTTAAATCTGTTACCAAATGGTTAAAAGGGCATTCCAACCCTTAAATCTGTTACCAAATGGTTAAAAGGGCATTCCAGCCCTTAAATCTGTTACCAAATGGTTAAAAGGGCATTCCAGCCCTTAAATCTGTTACCAAATGGTCAAAAGGGCATTCCAACCCTTAAATCAGTTACCAAATATTCCATACCAAAATGTTTACTGCTCCAATCAACCCTCACAATCCAAACAATAACAACACCTTTTAACTGTATCCCTAATATCTGTCGACTTATGCATTTGCATTAAAAAAGATAAATGCATTTATTCATGTCACTGTGCAGCTGCTCTCTTCACTGCATCGTATTATTCTGTATGAGTTGTTGGTCTCAAACGTCAAGATTTGATTTCCCTTTTGGTTTTTAAAGATGAGGATAAGAAGTATCTAAAATTTCCAGCAATATATCTTTTAAGAATTCACTGCCTGAAAAAGTATTTTTTTCCTTTACTTGCTAAAAGAACGATGACCCGGTGACTGTTTTTTTTTTTGTTTTTTTTTTTTTTTTTTTCCTGCAAAGTTTTCAAAACTGCTGTTTCTCTGCCAATAATTTCAACTTGGTCATCAATTTTTCTTCTGCTAGTTCAAGAGGAAAAATTCATGAAGTGTTTTTTCAGGTTTCTTTTCTTACGGTTGGGGGGGGGGGAAGGAATTGCAAATGAGATAGCATCCTCTCCTGTTTTCCATAGTGAAGAACTACATAAACTACCATTCTTTATGGAAGTGAGATGGTTTTGATTTCTGTGGAGCAATTATTTTTGAGTTACAAAAAAAAAAAAAAATAGATAAATAAATAGATTGAAAAGGAAAAAAAAAGTTCTTAGCCATAACACATCTTACATCAAATGTAAGAGTAAACTTGGGATTATTTGCGATGGAAATTACTAGAGTTATCTGCTCTTTGCATTTGAAGATGCAAAGATGATAATGGAAACACAAAAAATGAAAATAATTACAAAAATCATGAATAATAATAAAAAAATCATTTGCCGACCGTTTTTCCTTTTTTACATCAAGTTTTTCATAGTCTTATCTTTTTCAGTTCAAGCTAAAAATGTTGTGTATATATATATATATATATATATATATATATATATATATATAAAATGTAAATAAGTCTGATTCTGAGTCAGAATTATCCTGATGACCCATTAGGAGAAACCTATGTAGATAGTCTCTGACTCATTAGGCTTACTTTATTATTTATTGGCTCTACTTATAGTGTATTGAGCACTTTAGTATATTTAACTTAGGCAACTCATACGTTCGTTTTTTTTCTTTTTTTGACCATTATAATAGTGTCGACTGATTATTTTTAGGTGGTGCATATGATTTGATCTTTACTTTTTTATGTATTTTTTTTTCTCTTCTCTAGGTGAAAGTTTGTATTTTCTAATTACAAATTATAGAACTGGGAGATTTTTTACACTGTCAGAGTTTAGAATATAATATATATATATATATATATATAAAGTTAGGGTAGCGTGGACATAGTCAAAGTTGTTTGGTTACTGACAGTTTCTTACCTTTGCAATTTTTAAGCCAAGTGGCTGTCTTTGTATTTTTTTTCTTCCTTATATACTGTAGTGTGGTACTTGGTAGGAAAGAAGAAGAGGAGTTTCACTTTATGTATCTGAGGGGAAAGGAGTCCTGTTTTATGGTTCTGTTGTATGCTGGGCTTATTTTCTTTCATTGTGTGGGGTTTTATTGAGGTGGGTGGGGTTTGGGCCTGCTGTTTACTGTTTCTCTTGTTTCTTATTTGTTTTTTTTTTAATTTTTTATTTGTTTATTTTTATTAGGCTGCCTTGTGGTCTACTATTTTCAGTCTAGGGTTTTTATTAGTTTCTTTATTCTATATATATATAATAAAATGAGACCGAGAAATAAAATTAGGATTAAATTTTGGCTCAAAAAATTGCCCTGGTGAAGTTTTAAGTTTTATTATTGTTAATTCCTGCTATTGAAATGTCTTGTGTATGCTTATTGCTTGCCTGTTCTGCCAAATTGCTGTTGTACAGCTATGTTTCTGCTTGTGTAATGCACAGCTAGACTGTTTTCAACAATATGCTTAAATACACTAAAAAATTTTTTCCTGAATCTGATCTGCTGAAATGGGGGTGCGTCTTATATGCCGTCAAATATGGTAAATTAGACAGTAAAGGATAAAATCACAGTTATTTCATTTTAAGATTTATTGACAGGATTTTTGCTGATATTTATTAATATGAAACCAAACAATTATAAATCCGTAATACCAAATAAATATTTATTAAAATCAAACTTTTCAGATCAATATGCAACATCATTCCCATTCACACTGTAAGCTGCTATTTGGTTGTATTTATGAATACAATTGCATGTTATTAGTATGAAGTATTATTAATTTAAAATAATTTTATTAATGATTTAAATAAAAAATAAAATCTTTGAGAATGTGACGTAAATAACTAAGCAAAAGATGCAGACAGGTTGGAGAGGGGTGGTGGGCAAAAGATGGAGGCAGGTTCGAGGAATTGGGGGGAAAGCAAAAGATGCGGATAAGTTGGTGGGGGGATGGTGAGTGAAAAATGCAGACAGGTTGGTGGGAGGCAAAAGATGCGGACAGGTTGGTGGGAGGGAGGGGGTAGCAAGCAGAAGATGTGGATAGGTTGGTGGAGGGGTGGTCATTAAAGATGCGGATAGATTGGTGGGGGTGGTCTGCCAAGCTAAAAGATCTGGATAGGTTGGTGGGGGGGTAGTGAGTGAAACATGCGGACAGGTTGATGGGGGCATGGTGAGCAAAAGATGCAGACAGGTTGGAGTGGGGGGTGGCAGACTACAAATTCGGACAGGTTGGAGAGGGGATGAGCTAAAAATTCAGATAGGTTAGAAGGGGGGTGGCAAGCAAAAGATGCAGACTATTTGTTTGTGGGGTGGTGAGCAAAATAGACTTCACGGCAACAGAAGATGTTATTTTGGGTGGGAAAAAAATTTACTGTGTCTCCTTTCTTTTGATCAACCATATTGAATCTCAGTGGGGAGAGGGTTTGGGGGGGGTCAGTGGGTGCAGATTTAATGCAGAATTACTTAAGAAATGACTTATTTCTTTGGAATTAATTACTCCATTTTGGCAATCACAATTATTCCCCGAGTAGATAAATGAGACAGAAACCAAACAAAAATTTGGCTGATGCTTTTAATATAATAATACCCACTGCTCCTCCCTCTCCGAGTCGTCCCAAGTACATGTCATCATTGTAGGCATCTGATACTTAATTAAATGTACCTGAACAACATTCTCCTTGTTTTGCCAGTTGACTAGATATACCAGGGAGAGACTTAGTGGGTTTTTTTGTTTTTTTTGGTTGGGCCATAACCCCCTTCCCTTCCATCACGTTTCTATCAATAGTCTGGTCAGTAGATGAATGCTGCCATATTGATAAAAGTAACCCCCTTCACACACACATATGCACTCTTAAGAGGTTGATATTTAAATTGGAGAATAAAGGTGACTAAAACCTTTTTGTGTACAGAATTAGATTTATAAACCAAGTGCATTTCTCATGTAATGGATAGGCACAGCCTATCATTTTTGGCAGGTAGTGCAAAAAATAATGGTAAACAGTGGAAAATCAATACCTGATAGGGATGGATGGTGAGATAGTCAAGTGAATCCGTGCTGTCAGCATGCCTTAATGATGGTGATGATAATCAAAAACATATTGCACTTGATTGCTGTAAGTCACAATTTTTGGCATATAGTAAGGAGTAAGATTTACGGTAAAAGAAAAAAGAATCGATTGTTTGGTTTAATGGCATATCAACCGTTTTGGGTTATTTAATGCCAAATCTTTTTATATATATATATATATATATATATATATATATATATATATAATGTTGAAAAGAGAAATAAAGGAAAGAAAGTATTGAATGGATAAAATAGGATATTTTATTTAATTTAACTAATAATTAATTATTTAATTTAATTAATAATAATAGATTATTTAATTTAATTAATAATGATAGATTGAATAATGTACAAATGGATAAACTCCTGACCAAAACATGTGTAAGTTAAATTAATTAAAATATCCTATTTTATCCATTCAATACTTTCTTTTCTTTATTTCTCTTTTCAACATACCATCAGATTCATTTCATTTTACATATATATATATATGATTTGTTTATAGAAATAATTTTCATAACTTCATAATAAAAAGGGTTGGGTGTTTGCCCTAAGAGCAATTTGAAGAATACAGTCAGGACAATCGTACAGGTGATAGGGCTTGACATGGCCAGCTGATTAATCCAGATTCTCCAGTTACCCGTTTAGCCCAAGTAAGCGTATTGCATATGACTGGACCGCTTAATGTCCAGGTCATAGACAGCTCAGGCATTACGGGTCGTCACCCATGACCAACACGGGCCCCATCGGGAGGGGAAACAGGGCAGAAACAATCCAGATTTGGTACTTTTTGTGTAGCATTAAACTGACACATAAAGTGTCATTACTAACAAGAGATATAGCAACTGGTTTGGTTAAGAGCGTATCAACCACTTTGGAATACTTTGAAGAGATGGCATTAGGATCTACATCTAGGATAAGATAGGAGGTGTGTGTTGGTGTAATGGTTACCGTCGTATGAAATGGACATGACGAAACAAGTTCAAATCCTGGATAAGGCTGTTTGCATTTCCCATAATGCTAATACCCTTGGGAAAGGTATGAATCCAACTATTCTACCTCCAACTATGGGTAAATAATAGGCAGGTTGGGCTCTTTAACCTTGGTTAGGCAACCAGTTTAGGATAAGGAAAACTCTGAATTCAAACCTGTTAACCCCACTTAAGAAATTGATCTTGTGCCACATCCTGCTCGTGCGGAGGGCTTTGGTAAATATATACATCTAGGATAAGATAAATAGAATTGAAAGTATCCTTATTTTTATTGTTACTAAATAACAATAAAGATAAGTATTATAGGTGATATAACCTATCTACATAATGGAATGATCCTACTACTACTATGAGTAGGAAAGACAATTGTAGCTTGAAGAACAAGCGACGCGATTCAGTTCTAGACTGTATTGTCGGACGTAACTTCACCTTCCTTCTGTAAATTCTACTTTCTCTGTTCAATACACTTGTGTCAACTTTCACCAGTTTTTGTCTTTATTTGTGACCCGTAACAACCCCACAAGGATACCTTCAATTATATTTATCTTGTTATTTTTTTCCCTAATAAAGGACTCCTTTACCAAGTGCTAACATTTGCGGCTTAGAGCTGTACAAAAAAATATGAATAAAAAGGGAATGAATGTTGAAATGATGATCCGTTTTTGCTGTATATTGAAATCTCTGATCAAAATTAGCAAATACATGTTGAAAATTTTGAGATTTGCATTTTGTAAAGATGGACAATTTGATCATTCCAGTTGTTTCCACAGTGGCCGTTTTTCCAATGCATTTTGCCTTCTTTCTCTCTGATGCAACCGGAACTAAGAAAGAATATGGCTCAATTACTCTGGAACCTACAAGATCAATATTCTTGGAGGAATCGCAATAAGATTATTATTATTACTTTCTTCTTTTTTTGCTTTTTTCTTTTTACTTTTTTCTTTATCTTTTTTTGTTTTTTTTTTCTTTTTTCTTTATCTTTTTTTCTTTTTCTTTCTTTTTCTTTCTTTCCTTTTTCTTTCTTTTTCTATTTTCTGTTTTCTTCTCTTATCCAACTGACAAGAATCAAAAAAATGAATTTTCTCTTTTCTCAAGAGAAGAAACCTCATAATTTGCATTTTTTATTCCATTTTCTTTCCTTCTTCAACGTTGTTTGCTTAAAGGCTCTCCTTTCCCCGTCCATATTATCCTGCAATATTTTTGGGTTGTATTTTTGATTCACTGCTTTCAATGAAGAATTAACTTGGATTATTTTTAATTTCTTACTAAAATCCGAAAATAAACTCTGTTCTTATAAACTTTTTTGTGGTGGGCGGATGGGGGTGGAGTTGATAGAAAAAAATGGAGATCTGAAAGAAACAGCCATTGTTAAATTATCTTCCATTCAAAACTCTTTTTCTTTGTAGCATTTTTATAATTTAGTCCAAACTGAGGGATTAAAAAAATACTTGTGTATATATATATATATATATATATATATATATATATATATATATGGCAGAGTATAAAATAGGTCAGAAATGCATTTGAAAAAAAAATTCTCTCTCTCTCTCTCTCTCTCTCTCTCTCTCTCTTTCTCTCTCTTTCTTTCTCTCTTTCTCTCTCTCTTCTTGTGTTTCTCTCTTTCTTTCTCTGTTTCTCTCTCTCTCTTTCTTTCTTTCTGTTTCTCTCTCTTCTTTCTGTTTCTCTCTCTCTCTCTTTCCCTCTCGCTCTTTCCCTCTCGCTTCCTCTTTCCTCTCGCTTCCTCTTTCCCTCTCGCTTCCTCTCCCCTCGCTTCCTCTTTCCCCCCTCTATCTCTCTTCCCCCTCTATCTCTCTTCCCCTCTATCTCTCTCCCCCTCTATCTCTTCCTCTATATCTCCCCCCATCTCCCCCCATCTATCTCTCCCCCCATCTATCTCTCTCCCCCTCTATCTCTCTCCCCCCTCTATCTCTCTCTCTCTCTATCCTCTTCCCCCTCTATCTCTCTCCCCCTCTATCTCTCTCCCCTCTATCTCTCTTCCTCTTTCTTCCTCTCTTCTCTCTTCCTCTTTTTCTCTTTCTCTCTTCTCTCTCTCTTTCCTCTCTTTCTCTCTTTCTCTTCTTCCTCTCTTCCTCTCTCTTCCTCTCTTTCTCTTTCCTCTCTTCTCTCTCTCTCTTTTTCTCTTTCTCTCTCTCTTTTCTCTCTCTTTTTCTCTCTTCCTCTCTCTTTTTTCTCTCTTCCTCTCTCTTTTTCTCTCTTCCTCTCTCTTTTTCTCTCTTCCTCTCTTTCCCTCTCTTTCCCTCTCTTCCTCTCTTTCTCTCTCTTTCCCTCTTTCTCTCAAGAGGCCCCCCAAACTGGTTCAAAGACCATACGAAGATGACTCTGAAGAAATATGAAATTCCACCTTCAAGCCTGGAAGACAGGGTTGGAAAAAGAGAGTGGTGACATTTTCGTCGTCATACACCACAGAATGCAGATGGAAATTCCCTTGCAATTTGTATGACCGCATCTATAATTCCAGAGGGTTCATAACTGATAAATGATATGGAGTGACGCTATCGTTGTCTTCAGCACACTGCTAAAAGGAAAATATATGTGTGTGTGTGTGTGTGTGTATATATATATATATATATATATATATAGAGAGAGAGAGAGAGAGAGCTTATACTATTCAAAATAGAAATAGAATGTTCATTCATATATATATATATAAGCTTATACTATTCAAAATAGGAACAGAATGTTTTATATATATATATATATATAATCATTCTATTCTTGTTTTGAATAGTATAAGCTAATTTCAGAATGTTTACAATATCTATTCCTGTGTAAACTAATCAAATTTGTGTATTCAAATTCAAAGCCAATATCGATGGATGATGCATTGCATGTGGGTGTAATAAAGTCAGCCTTTGTATCCCCCTAGGTTTTGCATCTGCAGATTCAGACACCCACAAATCAAAATTCCTTTTGAGAATCCAAAAAAGTTCCAAAATGTAAAACTCGAATTGTCCAAAGTTCTATGTAGAAACCATGCCAAACAAGTGATATGTATCTATTTATCCAACCTAACCGCCACAGGCAGGATGTGACGCAAGGTCATATTCTAAGTAGTAAAGCTGGTTTGAATTCAGTCATCCGCCTCCTATATGGGTTGCCTGACTATAGATAAAGAACACAGTATGTATATCTACCAAACCCTTGTGCATGAGCATGGTGCGACACAAGATTGTATCATAACAGAATGAATATGATGATATTCCAAGAAATATTGTTAACTAGCAGCGTCTACTCAGCGAAGCTTGGGTAGAAGAGAAAAAAATGGTTTAATAATTATTTGCAGATCTATTACTACTGAATAGTGAGTTCGATCCTCGTGGGATGACTCATAAAAATCACCATGTAAAAAAGATCTGGCCTGGTGGGAGGTCAGGGAAATTTTAATTTAAAATTTTTTTTTGTCAGAGTAGAGAGAATGAAAAAAATGAAAAGAAAAAATTGATCGAGCTTCCGTTATTCATTTTTACTTTTTAGCAAGAAACACCAAAAATGGCCAAGTGTACCATTGTGGTATATTTTCACGGTACCAAAATGATATAAGTAACGTTGTCCCCTTTTTCCGGGCACTAAAACGATATCTGTAAGGTGGTGGCGGCGGCGTATATTGTATAGCGGGTCTCGTCCATGTGCCTCCAAATTCACAGTGCTAAGATGGTGTTGATAGAAATTATAACACGAGAAATATGTCGTCACAACTGCTAGCCTTTATTTCCAGGGTAGGTTCGTCTCGTGTGCTGTATTGGAGAGGAGGAAAGGCAGAGAGAGAGAGAGAACACTACTTGATTACTGTGACCCCATACTAGCCACTAGAGGCCCGATCCGTACCCTACGACAGCGGAAGGCAAAAAGAGGCCGATACCTTTCTTCGTTGTTCCACGTCACCACGTGACATCCGGTTGCGGTCAACACCCGACTTCCGGTTGACACTCAATTCTCAGTTCGGGGTCACGCTATGGTCAAATCATCGTTCATCCTGTTTTGGCTCATCACTATTTTTTAAACCTTTATCATCTCTTATTTATTTATTTCTTCCTCCCCCTTCCATTAGTAGTCCTTGCCAAATGAATCTTGCTACACAAGTAGAATGTTAACGTTATTTTATAATGCTATTTAATTTTTAAATTTATTCAATAATATAAATCAAATTTTCATTATTTTTGCTAAAAAATCAAGCCCTGTAGATATATATATATAACTAACTGCTAGGATTATCTAAAGCTAAACTGTAAAAAGTGCTCAATACCTAAGTTGGGCAAATAATAAAGTTAAACCTAATAAGTCAGATATATCTACTAATAGTCTCGCTGACTCATTAGGTTTAACTTTATGTATATATATATATATATATATATAAATAAATGCCTGGTTTAGCTCAGTCGGTAGAGTACTTGCCTTAGAATTGCAAGGTTCCTGGTTTGATACTGGCCCTCACAAACTCAGTGCATAAGTAGCACAGGGATCTGTACAGTAAAGTGAGAAGCTTATGGTAGGTGTGGTATTTCACCTCAGACACAAAAAACAATCTCTTTGGTCTAGCACTAGTGAAAAGGGGATAGACTAACTTGTTGTCTGGCTGATACTGACATTAAGCTACCCTGCTGACTTATATATATATATATATATATGGTTGAGAATAGAGGAAAAATATGGATTTAACAACACAACAAATAAATTTAATTCCTTTTTTCTATGTTCTCAACCACATTTTGTCGGATTTATTAATTCCTTCACTCCTCATATATATATATATATATATATATATATATATATATATATATATATAGCTGGGTTAGCTCAGTTGGTAGAGCGTTCGGCTAGAAACCACAAGGTTCCTAGTTCGATATCGGTCCTTGCCCACTCAGCGTATGAGTAGCACAGGGATCTGTGCGGTAAAGTAAGGAGCTGATGTTAGGTGTGGTGCTCCACCTCAGATGCTAAAAAACAATCTCCTTGGTCTAGCGCTATTGAAAAGAGGATAGACTCCCTTGCTGACTGGCTGATACCAACTTTAGGCCGCCCCGTCGACTTTACTTTTATATATATATATATATAAAGAACAAGATTTGGCATTAAATAACCCAAAAGAGTTGATATGCGATTAAACACCAACCAACCAACCATATGATATTAGAATAATAAAGTCTGCTGACAAGTTTTAGGCAGAGTAAGTTTTAAGTCTCTTTTCTCTACAAAATAATTGTTTTTGCCGCTATCTTCTGTTCGGTCAGTGCTGTTAAGGCTGAGTTCCAAAGAGTTACTAATGAAATTTCATAGCAACCTATTAAAAGCTTGAGCCATTTTCTCCACCTGATTGGAACTGTGTATTATGGAAATCAGACAAAGACAGTTCAATCATTAAATCAATAATGCCCCTCTCCCCTATCACTAATGACTCTTTCATTGTCATTGTTGTCATTATACTAAACTGGCTGATTCGAGAAGAAATGTGTAAGCTACTGCTCACCGGGTGGTCTTTCCACAAGGTTAAACAATGGCTACATTAATTCATTTCACTTGGCAACATCAGACGATTGTGTTGCTCCTTTCTCTTTGAAGATGTCTACCTCTTATTTATTCCGCTTCTGTTGGTGCTTGTTGATTTGTTAGTCTGTTAAAGAAATGAAAACAAAAGGAGATGGGAGTCCAGAATAGAATATACATCTTTGCTCTCCCTCTCGCTCTGAATACATATTCATCCTTACTCTTGCTCTGAATACATGTTCATCCTTGTTCTCCCTCTCACTTTAAATAGATGTGCATCCTTGCTCTCTCTCTTGCTCTGATACATCAGCATCCTTACTCTCCCTCTGAATACATCTGCATCCTTACTCTCCCTCTGAATACATCTGCATCCTTACTCTCCCTCTGAATACATCTACATCCTTACTCTTCCTCTGAATACATCTGCATCCTTACTCTCCCTCTGAATACATCTGCATCCTTACTCTTCCTCTGAATACATCTGCATCCTTACTCTCTCTGAATACATCAGCATCCTTACTCTCCCTCTGAATACATCTGCATCCTTACTCTTCCTCTGAATACATCTGCATCCTTACTCTCCCTCTGAATACATCTGCATCCTTACCCTCTCGCTCTGCTGCTCTGAATACATCTGCATTCTTACTCTTGCTCTGAATACATCTGCATCCTTGTTCTCTCTCTCACTTTAAATAGATGTGCATCCTTATCTCCATCTTACTCTGAATACATGTGCATCCTTACTCTCCCTCTCCCTCTAAATACATGTACATGCTTACTCTCCTTCTCGCTCTGAATACACGTGCATCCTCACCATCATTCTGAATACATGCGCATCTTTGCTTTCCTTCTCGCTCTCTGAATACATGTGGATCCTTACTCTCCTCTCCAAACATGTGCATCCTTACTCTTCCTCTCACACATGTACATCCTTACTCTCTCACTCAAGTACATATGGAAACCACATACACAATTAAGATCTAATTATAGGTTTAAGATTCATTCAACATAAGGTTGATTTAGTGAGTTTTATAACTTAAGGAAAAATGATGATTTGATTCAGTTTGTGTGTTTGTTTGTTTAATGGCATATCAACGTTCATGGGTTATTTAATTCCAAAGCCATCCCTGTAGAAAAACAGTAGTGGAATTATTTAACACATAGCAAAGAGGAGGTTGTGGTCAAGTTCTGTGCAAATATTCTCTTTTTAAGGTTGATGTGAGAAGATTAAAGAGGGGTGATACTCAATGAAGTATAACAAATAAATAAATAAATTGTTTACAAAAAGTTATATATTTTCAAGTAACTAATAATAATAATAATACTTAGTAAGCAATTATAGCTTCAAGTAACTATTTTAATTCAAATAATTTACATAGTTATATGGTATCAAGTATTCCTATCTAATATGCCTCTCCGATCATTCAGCTGGTTACCTCAAGCTCTAGCACCTATATGATTGTCCCAACCTCTTTGCCCTTATGGCAAGCCTCAACCCTTTTTATCATTGGAGGCCCGTGGTGTAATTGTTAGTGTCGTAGGAAATGGACTCATCGACCTGAGTTCAATTCCTGGACGAAGCTTTTTGAATTTCATATGGTGCTAATACCCTTGGGAAAGGTATGAATCTAATTCTCCCTCCAGCTATGGTTAAATAGCAGGGCAGACTGGGCTCTTTAACCATGGCTAGGTAACCAGTCTAGGAAAATGAAAACTCTGAATTCGAACCTATTAAACTCTGCTTAAAAAATTGACCTTGTGTTGCATCCTGCTCGTGTGGAGGGGTTGGTAAATATGTATATATTTGCTAGAAGGCAGTGACTTAGGGTCTTTGTGTCCTGGGTATGACATCAAACTGCATCTAAGGGTGAAGTTCTAATTTTGAGCTCTGGGGAGTGTGGAGTACCCCTTTTGCTCCCAGATCTACTCTGACCTGGAATAGTAGAGCTTTTCTAATACAAATAATATTCAAATACATCTATTTTGGGGGAGTAGTGAAGGGGCACCAACTGCTCGCCTAGGTTGTTAACCACTACACTATTCACTATTGTACAATTGTTTTGGTCTGATTGGATGTGCTCAAGATAATAAATTTAGCTTGATTATCTTTTTTTTTTTAATTAATTTTTTTTTTTTTTTTCGTAACAAAATTTATTGTATTGGTGTCTATTTTAAGCGTCTATTTTCTAATTTTGAAGATTCTTAACTGAATTATCAATTCTTTCTTTTTTTGCTTAATGTTAGTAAATTCTGAATTAGTTTCAAAAAACAAAAAAAATGTTAAAAAAGTACTTGTAGTAAATGAAGTGGACATTGGATTCAACAAACATTACTAAACAGAAGCAGCTGAAATAGTATTACTAAAAAAAAAAAAATGAAAAAAAAAAAATGAAAGAAAAACGAAGACTTTATATAAATAAATCAATTGATAAAATTACAAATTTGAATCAGTTTTGAAAACAGACAAGAAATTGGTCATGTAATTTTTTTATTTTATTTCTTTATTTTTTCTTTTTCTTTTTCTTTCTTTTTTTTTTTGCTTTTTGCTTTTTCTTTAAAATTGCACTTTGGATATGATTGGGTAAATTTTCGATTTTTATTCAAAAGTTAATAAGATAATTTAAAAATAGTAAAATTCTTCACTTGAACCGACAGTCAACTTACAAAGAATTAGTTCCAAAAGAGAAAAAAAAAAAAAAAAAAATGGAGGTGGTGGTGAAAAATAGCCTTTATGAGCATTGAGTTGTCAGGGTGGCCTAAAGTCAGTATCAGCCAGCCAACGAGGTAGTCTATCCCCTTTTTAATTAATGTGCTAGACAACAAGATTCTTTTTTGTATCTGAGATAGAGCACCTTAAGTCAGTATCAGCCAGACAATGAGGGAGTCTATCCCCTTTTCACTAGCGCTAGACAAGATTGTTTTTTGCATCTAAAGTGGAGAACCTAAAGTCAGTATTAGCCAGACAGCGAGGAAGTCTATCCCCTTTTCACTAGCGCTAGACAAGATTGTTTTTTGCATCTGAAGTGGAGCACCTAAAGTCAGTATTAGCCAGACAGCGAGGAGACTATCCCTTTTCACTAGTGCTAGACAAGGAGATTGTTTTTTTTTGCACTTGTGGTGGAGCACCACACCTACCTTCAGCTTTTTACTTCACACAAATCCCTGTGCTACTCATAGGCTGAGTTGGCGAGGGCCAGTATTGAACCAGGAACCTTGTGGTTTTTTGACTGGTGCTCTACTGACTGAGTAGTGCTCATAAGTATTTGAATGAGTATAAAATCTGTTTTTATTAGTTTTTTACTATTTCAAGGGACCAGTTTAGCTCAGTCGCTAGAGCATCTATTGATATTTTCAAAAAGTGAAAAATCAACCTACCCTATTGAACATATACAATAGAATATTTATATACAGATCAAAATCTGTTAGGTAATTGCAAACTGACACTTGTCCTGGATTTGAACACTGGTTGACAAGTCCATTTCCTATGACTCTAACCATTACACCATGCACCACCTTACTGACTGAGCTAAACCTTTCCTCAGAATTCACTCTTAAATTATTCTTCTTACCATTTTTTTCTGAAATCACCCAAATTAATTTAAATCTAGATATGTCCAACATATCTAACTCCGGTTTCGACCGGGGGTCCAGTGAGCTTTGACCGCTGGACCTTACAAGTTAATAGCGTTGAGTAAGGATGCAGATGTATTCAGAGCGAGAGGGAGAGTAAGGATGCAGATGTATTCAGAGCAATAGGGAGAGTAAGGATGCAGATGTATTCAGAGCGATAGGGAGAGTAAGGATGCAGATGTATTCAGAGAGAGAGAGAGAGAGAGAGAGAGAGAGAGAGAGAGAGAGAGAGAGAGAGAGAGAGAGCAAGGATGCATATCTATTAATACAATATCAATATACAGATGTTGTGGACACCTTCACATGGATGCACCAGAGTGGGCTGACCAGCAAAAACTAACGTTGATCAACTCGGTGTGGATACTGGATGCTGTAGGTAGGACTTACCAGTAATGATGACCAATAGGGACAAGTGGCTAGAGAGTCATGAGAATCCTTGCTGTCAGTGCAACATGATAATGATGATATACAGATAAAATTTTGTTAAGTAATTCATCTGAGTTGTAAGTAAAGTCGTCGGGGTGGCCTAAATTCGGTATCAGCCAAACAGCGAGGGAGTCTATACCCTTTTCACTAATGCTAGACCATGGAGATTGTTTTTGGCCTCTGAGATGGAGCACCACACCTACCATCAGCTCCTAACTTTACCACACAGAACCCTGTGATACTCATACGCAGAGTGGGCGAGGGCCGGTATTGAAACCAGATCCTTGTGGTTCTTACTGACTGAGCTAAACCTTTCCTCAAAATTCACTCTTAAATTCTTCTTCTTACCATTTTTTTCTGAAATCATCCAAATTAATTTAAATCTAGATATGTCCAACATATCTAACTCCGGTTTCGACCGGGGGTCCAGTGAGCTACGGCTGCTGGACCTTACAAGTTAATAGCGTTGATCCCAGGGGGCTATCCCCCCAGGCAACACCTGCCCCTTCGATTTAAAGGGGTTTATTTCCCAGTGCCTGAGGCGCCCCCCCTTGAGGGTGAATGCCGACAGGATCGACGCATTTTTTGTGCCTAAAACCCATGAGCTTCAGCTTGTGGGTGGGCCCACATAAAAATATCCTTGTGTCACGCCCTAATAAGTGGGATGAGAGGCAAATATCTCCAAATCTTGTTATAATGGAGATTGTGGATTTGTCTGTCTGTAACCAAAACTATATTACTACACAAGTCACAATTCCCTTTGTTATTTACATCACATTCTCCATGATTTTATTTTTATTTAAACTTCAATTATTAATAAAATTGATTATATCATTAAGACTGTTGACCATATCTACATACTAATAACATGCAATTATATTTATATATTCAACGAAATAGTGGATTACAGTGTGAATGGGAAGGCTAATTTGCATATTGATCTTAAAAAATTGATTTTAATAAATATCTGCTTAGTATTATTGATTTCAAATTGTTTGGTTTTATCTTATTGAATATGAGCAAAAATCTTGGGGATAAATCTTAAAAGAAATCCATTAACAAGAAGAAATAACTAATATTATCTTTTACTTCTTATTTTTACCAAATAGTTAAATTAAGAACAATTAGCAATGAAAGATGGGAGTGATGGAAAATGATGGAAGAGTTTCAAAGTTGTTCTATTTTTTTTTATTATACCCCCTCTGTTCCAAATATTTTTATCTGCATTTTTATTCAGTTTCATTCATCATCATCATTATCCTGTCGCGCTTTCAGCACGGATATCCATGACGATCTCTCTCCATCCGTCCCTATCGCTCATCATTCTCGGGAGGTCCTCTATGCAGCATCCTGCATCCACACAGAGCTGATCAACGTATGTTTTTGCTGGTTGGCCCACGCTGGCTTGTCCATGTGTTGGCTTCCACAGGAGGATGTCGCTTATGAGTTTGTCCTTGCTTCTCCAGCAGTGTCCCGCGTGTCTTGTCCGTCTCACTCGGATGGTTTGGGTGATATGTGGTAGGTGGCCGTACAGCTGCTTTCTGGTAGGGTGCTGTTTCCACGTCTTGTTCATGATCACCCACAGCATTCTTGTGCAGCTCCCATCTAGTTTATTCTCTAGTTGCTTAGTTAGGGTCCAGGTGGTGCATCCATACAGCAGCACCGACACGACAACGGCCTGGAAGAACTGTCTCTTTAGCTTGTCTGTGAGATTGGACCTCCATATGATCAATAATTTATTTATAGTGGCCCATGCTTTTCCTATGTGTGCATTAACGTCGTTTTCTGTGGAGAGATGTTACTGCCTAAGTATCTAAATTGTCTACAGGATTTAGGAGTTATTCTCTGCCATCGATGGTTGAGATCTTTCTAATTTAAATGATAATTTCATTATATCAAAGCTTAGATAACTAGCACCCGGAGGGTGCATATATTTGCTAGTTAATTTAAACATTTTTAATAACTTATTACTATTTTTGATTTGATTAAGACATTTTTTCTCAAGACATTACCCTATTNCTTTCTCTCTCTCACTCTGATCTCCTTCTTTCTCTCATACTCTGCTCTCTATCTTTCCTTTTCTCTCTCTTCTCTCTGCACTTGTATTATTTCGCTTTCTCTCTCCCTCTCTTCGGTCGATCTTTTCCTAGTTACTCTGACTCTCTCTCTCCTCTCTCTTTATTTTCTTTCTCGTCTCTCTCTCTCGTTTCTTTTCTCTCTCTCTCTGTATCTTTCTTTTCTTTTCTTCTCTCTCTCTGTACTTTCTTCTCTCTCTCTCAGTATCTTTCTTTTCTTTCTTCTTCTCTCTCTCTCTCTGTTCTTTCTTTTCTTTTCTTTCTTTTCTCTCTCTCTCTGTATCTTTTCTTTTTTCTTTCTTTCTCTCTCTCTCTCTCTGTATCTTTTCCTTCTTCTCTCTCTCACTCTTATCTTTCCTTTCTTTCTCTCTCTCTCTCTCTCTCTTCTTTCCTTTCTCTCTCGTCTCATCTCTCTTTCTTTTCCTTTCTCTCGTCTCTCATCTCCTGCTATTCATCTCAGACTTTCTCTTCTCCTCTCTCTCTTTCTCTATTCCTTTCTCTCTCCCCTCTTCTATTTCCTTTCTCTCTTCTCTCTCTCTGTGTATTATTCTCTCTCTCTTCTCTCTCTGTTCTCTTCCTTTTTCTCTGTATCTTTTCTTTCTCCCTCTTTCTTCTCTCTTTTCTCTGACCCTTCGTCTCTCCCTTTCTCTCTTTTTCCTTTTCTTTTCTCTTTTCTCTCTCCTTTCGCTTTCCTTTCTCTCTCCTCTTTCTTTTCTCTCTCCTCCTCTTTTTTCTCTCCTCTTCTCTTTTCTCTCTCCTTCTTCTCTTCCTCTTCCTCATTCTCTTTTCCTCTTTTCTCTTTTTCCTCTCTTTTTTTTTCTTAATTCTACCTCTCTCTTCTCTTATTCCCACACTCTGTTAGAAACAGGCAATATGCAACTAAGAAACATTAACAGTATCACCATACTTTGTAATAGACTGGCAAAAATTAAATTGTCTTTTGTATTTTGAAGCCTGGTGGACAGAAAGGAAAAAAGAGATTTTTGAGACTATTAGCAAGGGTGGAACTCTCCCGTTCTTGTGAGATTGACGCAACACACTCTTCTTATTTACCTCCATTTATTTCACCTTGCTGCCATACTTTAAACAAATAAGTAAATAACATGATGTTCTGTAAATTCTCTACGTCCACTTTCAATTCTACCATCCTGCTTATCAATCAAAATTTCAAACAGAGATCTCTTTTCTAACCCCCCCCCCCCAAACCCCGCCGCCATATTTCCAACTTCAATTTTTAACAAAACACCCAGTTTTCTGTGGTTGACATCATTGAATTTTTGATTTACTCTATCATGGATCTTTCATTCATTCTTCCCAAACTAATGGAAAAAGTTTGATTCTTTTCTTTTTTTTTTTTTTTTCAATTTTGGCTACTGGGTTTTGGCATCTGTCAAGAACAATATTTTACACTCCTCCCCCCCCCACGCCTCCACTCAATTTTCTACCCAGATTAACAACACACACTAACTGAAATCTTACAAATACTTATATCGAAAAGAATATGCGAATAATTTCTTATGGAGGAACATTTTTTTTTAATGCATTTTTCTGGTAGTGTGCATGTGTGATTTGTATCTGTTTTTTTTTTTTTTTTTTTTTCCTTTCTAAAATTTCAACTGTCAACTTGAAAAGAAAAGGAGAGCAAAGAAAGAAAGAATGAAAGAGCTTTGAGAAGTAGAAAGAAATAGAAATGAAAGAATG
This sequence comes from Doryteuthis pealeii, assembly GCA_023376005.1. Lineage (NCBI taxonomy): Eukaryota > Metazoa > Mollusca > Cephalopoda > Myopsida > Loliginidae > Doryteuthis > Doryteuthis pealeii. Next base: position 62,579,350 of record CM042148.1, on the reverse strand, counting down.
AATTTAGTTTTTAAGAGAATGAGAGGAAAAGAATGAAAGAATGATAGTTTTTAAAGGGAAGAATGAGAAGTAAGGAAAGAAAAAATCATTGAAGAAAGAAAAAGAGATGAAAAGAATGAGTTTTGAAGAAAGAAAAGGAGAGCAATTAAAAGGGATGAAAGGTTTTGAAGAAAGAAAGAGCAGCAATAAGGTGATGAGTTATTGAAGAAAGAAAAGGAGCGCAATTAAAGGATGAATGAGTTTTGAAGAAAGAAAAGGAGCGCAATTAAAGGATGAATGAGTTTGAAGAAGAAAAGGAGCGCAATTAAAGGATGAATTGAGTTTGGAAGAAGAAAGGAAAGGAGAATGAAAGAATGTTTTGTTTAAGAAAATGAGAGCAAAGAAAGAGCTTTGAAGAAGAAAGGAAAGCAAAGAAAGAAATGTCTTGGAATGAGCTAGAAAAAGAGAGCTCAGTAGAAGAAAGAAAGGTGTCTGGTTATAAAAAGGAAAGAGAGAAATAGAAGAGAGAGAGAGATAGATAGAAGAGAAATAAAGAATTAGAAAGATAGAGAGAAATAGAATGTGAGAAAGTGAGACAGAGAAATAGAAAATGATAGAGAGAGAGAGAGAAATAAAGAATTAGAAAGAGAGAAAGAGAAATAAAGAATTAGAAAGAGAGAAAGAGAAATAAAGAATTAGAAAGAGAGAAAGAATTAGAAAGAGAGAGAGAAGAAATAGAAAGAGAGAGAGAAAGAATTTGGAAAGAGGAGAGAGAGAAATAAAGATTAGAAAGAGAGAGAGAGAGAAATAAAGAATTAGAAAAGAGAGAGAGAGAGAGAAAAATAAAGAATTAGAAAGAGAGAGAGAGAGAGAAAAATAAAGAATTAAAGAGAGAGAGAGAGAGAAAAATAAAGAATTAGAAAGAGAGAGAAGAGAAAAATAAAGAATTAGAAAGAGAGAGAAGAGAAAATAAAGATATAGAAAGAGAGAGAGAGAGAGAAAAATAAAGAATTAGAAAGAGAGAGAGAGAGAAAATAAAGAATTAGAAGAGGAAGAGAGAAAAAATAAGAATTGAGAGAGAGAAATAAAGAATTAGAGAGAGAGAGAGAAATAAAGAATTAGAAGAGAGGAGAGAATTAGAGAGAGAGAGAGAGAAATAAAGAATTAGAGAAGAGAGAGAGAAATTAAAGAAGAGAGAGAGAGAGAGAGAAATAAAGAATAGAGAAGAGAGAGAGAGAAATAAAGAATGAGAGAGAGAGAGAGAGAGAGAGGAAATAAAGAATGAGAGAGAGAGAGAGAGAAATAAAGAATGAGAGAGAGAGAGAGAGAGAAATAAAGAATGAGAGAGAGAGAGAGAGAGAAATAAAGAAGAGGAGAGAGAGAGAGAGAGAGAGAAAATAAGAATTAGAAGAGAGAGAAGAGAGAGAAGAGAGAGAGAGAGAGAGAGAGAGAGAGAGAGAAATAAAGAATTAGAGAGAGAGAGAGAGAGAGAGAGAGAGAGAGAGAGAGAGAAGAAATAAAGAATTAGAGAGAGAGAGAGAGAGAGAGAGAGAGAGAGAGAGAGAGAGAGAATAAAGAATTAGAGAGAGAGAAATAAAGAATTAGAGAGAGAGAGAAATAAAGAATTAGAGAGAGAGAGAGAAATAAAGATTAGAAAGAGAGAGAGAGAGAGAGCAATAAAGAATTAGAAAGAGAGAGAGAAAGAGCAATAGAGACTTAGAAAGATAGAGAAATAGAATGTGAGAAAGTGAGACAGAGAAATGGAGAGTGAGAGAGAGAAGTGAGAAAAATAATAATGAAGAGAAATATTTAACTGTCAACTTGAAAATGTGTTTCAGACAGCTCGTCTGATCGTTTGGCAACCTGTTTTCAAACCTTTTAATGGCAGTTAAAAATACAATCTTCCTGCGGCAGTGCAGAGAAATGAATTGCAAACGTGTTTGCTGTTTCTTTCTCTCTCTTTTTGGAATGGTTTTCTGGCAGAATTCTTTTATTTTATTCCTTTTTTTTTTCTTTTCAGAACATTGGTTGCTGACATTGAGCAACTTCGAAACAAGAATGGAATGGATGAGTGGCGGAAGAAAGAGTCGCTTGACTTGGGGGATTTGGTACAAAGACGCATCAAATATGTTCAGGTGAGTTGGCCAGCTGTCGTCAGAATTAAAAACGACAATTAGTTTGTACTCCCTGATTTGGATATTTTTAATTTTCCTAGTATTATTTGTATTATTGTCCTCATCTTCATTGTTATCTCTACAACGTTTTGGACGATGTGCCCTACAGCCTTCTTCAGGTATTTCTTGTCGGACTCGGGAATGTTCTTGTCGTAATCGGGAGCAATCATGGAACTTTAAACCTAATCCTTTATTCAGTCCACAGGGGGATTCTGTTCTCATTCCGCTAACCATAGCTGGGGTACAGGTGTTAAGCTGTGTTAATTATTATTCTGTTACTGCTGCCCCTAACCTGCAGTCTAGAGATAACTGTCACTTAGAACTAACTCCTTTATCCACTATGCTATGTGTAAAAAATTCAGAGAAATTTTAATTTCTTATTTTTTTTAGATATTTCAGAAGACTATTGATTTCTTAATTATTTTTACAAATGATAGTAAAAGTTTTTTTTTTCTCTATTGTATGTGTTTTATGTATATACAAGGAGCACAATTCTCTAACCACTAGACATAAAATAACCCTACATGGGTTGACATGCCATTAAAATCAATTAGTTTGTACTCCCTGATTTGGATATTTCTTAGTATTATTTGTATTATTGTCCTCATCTTCATTGTTATCTTTACAATGTTTCGGACGATGTGCCCTACAGCTTTCTTCAGGTATTTCTTGTCGGACTCGGGAACTTTCTCTGACTCGGGAACCTTCTTGTTGTTATTGGGAGCAATCACGGAACTTTAACCTAATCCTTTATTTTGGTCCAAGGGGATATCCTGTTCTCATTCCGCTAACCATAGTTGGGGTACAGTGTTAAGCTGTGTTAATTATTATTCTATGTTACTGCTGCCCCTGAACAGGATTGAACCTGCAGTCTAGAGATAACTGTCACTTAGAACTGTCTTAACCTAACTCCTTTATCCACTAGGCTATGTGTAAAATTCAGAGAGAAATTTAAATTTTCCTTCCTTATTTTAAAATATTCAGAAGATTTTGATTTCCAAGTTTGTTTTTTCTTCCAATAGACATGTAAATAAATATACAAGGAACACAATTCTCTAACCACTAGACATAAAATAATCCTGCATGGGTTGACATGTCGTTAAATGGTCATAGAATAACCATATGACAGTTGTAAGAATGCAATGGAAATCAATTACACTAGAAATGTAAATATGAACATACAATGAACACAATTCTCTAACCACTAGACATAAAATCACCCTACATGGGTTGGCATGCAAAGCTGATTGATGTCAGTCTTTGCTAGTTGTCCTACACTGGTGTGTCCATGCGTAGTTGTCCACAGAAGAATGTCTCTTATGAGTTTGCTGTTGATTCTCCAGTAGTGTCCAGCATGTCTTGTTTGTCCAACTTGAATGGTTTGTGTGATAGGGGGTAAGTGGCCATATAGCTGCTTTTTTTTTTTGGTGGGGTGCTACTTCCAGGATTTTTTCAAAACAGCATGCAGCTAGCTTCCATCTAGCTTTTTCTCCAATCATTTTATGACTACAATTAAGTCATGCTGAAAGCACCAATTCCTGCTAGATCATCGAGTCTGCTTAATACTTAATTAGGTAACCACTTAAGCAACATACATATACACACAACTGCCCTTTATATATGTATAGATAGCTTACTATATCAAAAAGAAATATGGAATAAAGACTACTTTAAAGACTGAATATTATAATAGACTTGTATATAATTTTTCTTTTTGATTTGAAGCTATTTTTATTTTTTATTTATTTATTTGTTTATGTATTTTTTATTTTTGTAATTTTCTTAAAAGTTTTTTTTTTTTTCTCTCATGTTTTTCAGAATCCTCGTAACTGTAGGACAGCCAAGAAGCTTGTATGCAACCTTAGCAAGGGTTGCGGTTATGGCTGCCAGTTGCACCACGTCACGTACTGTATGATTGTTGCCTATGCCACAGAACGGACTCTAATTCTAGAGTCATCAGGGTGGCGCTATGCATCTCAGGGATGGGAGACCGTATTCCAACCAGTCAGTGACAGCTGCACCGACCGAACAGGAATGTCGATAAGGAGCTGGGGCGGTAAGTTCTTTCAACTTTCTGACCTTCTATCGTATTTCAAACAAAATACAGGATGTGTTCACAAAGTATCGAGGCGGAAATTATATTTAGCAATTCAAAAATTCGAAATGAGTGAAATGTCAAAACAATCCCATTGGCATTCAACACACATATACCAGTGAGTTTTTCATTGGTCGAAGCATCTCTGAAAATGGTAGGGAGCTGCAAACTTGTTTATTTTTATATTTTACAACTGCATCCTTTTTTTTTTTTTTTTTTTTTTAATATTTAACATATCCACAAATCTCTTACTTGCACCAGAGTGGTAGTACCTGTTAGGGTCTCGTCAATGGGAGAAATAAATCTGTTTACAAATTATTTGTATTAGATAGGAATACTTGATATCATATAAATGGGTGTAAACAAAAACAATATACTGTACTGCAATTGTATGATGGTCGTCTGAAAAGTTCATAGCCTGACCAAGATAATCTCCTGCAATGTTACCAAATAAAGTTTATTTTTTAGCATAGTCCTCCTTGTGATCCACATACTTTGCCCATCAGTGTTGTAATGCTTGGATCCCATTGGTCAAAAAAGTAATCAACAGCATTTCAAATTTTTCATATCTTAGAACTGGGCAAAATAATTAAGTTAGTCAGTTTAGTTCAGTTGGTAGAGCATCCGCCTATGAGCCACAAGGTTCTGGGTTTGATACTGGTCCTCGCCAACTCAGCGTGCGAGTAGCACAGCCTAGATCTGTGCGGTAAAGTATGGAGCTGATGATAGGTGTGGTGCTCCACCTCAAATACAAAAAAAACAATCTCCCTGGTCTAGTGCTAGTGAAAAGGGGATAGACTTCTTTGATGTATGGCCGATACCAACAATAGACCACTCTGCAGACTTTACTACTTTTGTTAGATGAGGCTTTCCCACTCCTCGATCCTTGTCCTGAGTATAATGTTAAACTCTATCTGGTGGTGAAGTTCCAGTTTTGAAGCTTGGGGAATGTGGAGTACCCCTTCATCATCATTAATCCCAGGTCCACTCTGATCCGGAGTGGTAGTACCTGTTAGGGTCCCATCTATGGGTTAAATAGAGAAAAAAAATGAGTTGAGTACCTATCAAAAATAAATCTATTTCAAAACTTTGTCGGCATTAAATGACCCACCGAGGTTGCTATGCATTAAAAAAAAATTCCTTGACCCTCTGTGAATGTGGAGGATATTGATTGTTTTTTATCTTAAAAAACTTTAGCCTAATGTTAGAAAAATGTTTATCTAAATTTATACCTCGGTTCATCATTTTCACTATTTAGATCTAAATTAAAATCGTTTGAACTATACTTAACCTCCTATTGTTCCAGATCTTTCATTCATTTGATGAGAAATTTTATTGAAAATTGATTATATTAATTTTTTTTTTTTTTTTTTCTTCTCCCAATGATTTTTATTTTTGTCATGGCTACTGATTGTGGATTGTGGTTTGAGTTATTTTCAGTCCACAACACTATTGAGGCCGCTTTTTTAAAAAAAAAAAAATGCTTTGATGATATTGGGAGATAAATATAGCTTTAACGAGTAAGAGAAAATGGCACTCTTGAGCTTTCCTGACCATTTCACTTTCATTTCTATTCTTTATATTTTTTTTTTTTTTTTTGCTTGAACTGATTTAAAAAATTTTTCTTCACACACACTGTTGGAATATTTGTAATATAAGGTGTCCTGGAATACACCGCCTAAATTTATAGACTAGGTGAGGTCACATGGTCTATTCCTCCGCCAATCAACCAACAGCCATAATGCGTGGCTGATTGACTACTTAAACACTTATACTTTCCATAGTCCATTTGCAATCATTGATGAAGGAACTTGCAATACTAAAGATTCTTTACCAAAGGATTATCAAGGATTTCCGCTGGACAAGTGCTCTTGCTTGAAGGCTAAAAACATAACACCACACACACAAATATATATATAAGATCCTTATCTACCTGTAGTTGGATTTGTACCTTTCCCAAGGGTATCAGCGCAATGTGAAATGCAAACAGCCTCATTCAGCATGTGAATTCATCTTGCCGTGTCCATTTCCTATGATGGTAACCATTACACTATCTGCCTCCACCAATGTGAGTTAGAAGTAGTTATTAGAAAAGCCCATGTTTGTAATGTTGTTGGTATCCTTCCATCTACGAGAGACGATGGAGTAGTGTCCATTTTTTTGTCGAACTATGTAGCCTGAGCGGTTTGGTATGGAGGATGAGCTGTTGCCCAGACAGCAAATCCCCCCTCTCCACACTGTGACCCAAAGGAAAGGTAAGAAGCCAATACAGTTTGGCAGGGTAGTGTCGCAGGAGTTGCTGGGTTGCACTGAATTTCAGCGTCACACCACCTTACAGACTCTGGCTCCGGATTTGTTTTTCGGAATTTACTCCCATAATCCAAGTTTGTATTGAGTTGGTAATCCTAGTCTGATAGGTTTTCTTTGGTGTTCATCCAAAAGATAAGTCTTCCTGGCAGAAATATTGACTAGCAACAGATTTAAGAACAGTTGTAAACAATCTTAAATGCTTCCTGCTTTCATCTCTCCATAAGAAAAATCAACAATTGTCAGCCCTCAGCTTACAGACAAGTCAACTGAACAATTCTGTTTGTAATGTTGCATTAAACAGTCCATGATACCATTGAAATTGAAGTGTTTTGACAGCTAGATTAATGTTTTTGAAATATAGTTTGGGACAATTTAATAATTTTTATTTTAAGTTGGTTGTGTTAGTAAACTGGGATTTAAAAAAGAAAATCCTGTTCAGTTAAAGCGGTAGATACAATTTTATTTAAGACTCCAAGTTATTACCTGTAAACTGTAATACAAAATAATGACCTAGTGCAAGTGTTAAAACCCTTTTCAGCCCAAAGGCCTCAAAGCTTCAAGTCAAAAGGCTGCGATGCCCCAGTTGAATTTCATTTTCATTTTAACCCTTAAAATTTTTTATTTTTATTCTTCTTGTTAATATTTTTCTTTTATTTACCTTTTATTATGTTTTTATCCATCATTAATTTGTTAATTTGTTTTATTTTTCAATCATTTTAGTTAATTTTTTTAAATGTATCATAGATTTATGCTCTTATATTTATTTAGCTTTTCTTATGGAAAATAAGGGGTAAAAAATTTTTTTTTTTATCCCTCACTCCTCTTGGACAAAAATAGGGTGTGGATTTTATTGGATTTTGGTCTTTGCTGCTTTCCACCAATTTCCCTTTATAAAAGGATGTGCGCTTGATCATTGTACAAACAAACATACAAAATCTTTTATATATATATATATATATATATATATATATATATATCTTATTATAATGGAGATTGTGTGTTTTTCTGACTGTAACCGAAACTAAATCACTACTCAAGTCACAATTCCCTTAGTTATTGACGCCACATTCACCATGAATTTATCCCTATTTTAACCTCAATTATTAATAAAATTGTTTTTCATTATTTATACTGTTAACCATATCTACATACTAATAACATGCAATTGTATTTATATATACAACAAAATAGCGGTTTACAGTGTGAACGGGAAGGCTAATTTGCATATTGATATTAAAAATGTAATTTTAATAAATACATGCTTAGTATTATTGGTTTCTAATTGTTTGGTTTTATTTTAATGAATATAAGCAAAAATCTCTTCAATTAATCTTAAATGAAATCCATTAACAAGAAAAGATAACTGTAATTTTATTCTTTACTTCCTCTTTTAACTAAATAGTTAAATCAGAAAAAAATAACAATGAAAGACGAGAGTGATGGAAGAGTAAATTTCAGTTCTATTTTTCGATTATATCCCCCTCTGATTCAAATCTTTTTATCTGCATTCTTATTTAGTTTCATTAGCGTTTCTAATTTAATACGATATTTCATTACATTAAAACTTAAATACTTGCACCCGGAGGGTGCATATATTTGCTAGTATATAAAATTGAATGTATATTGAATTATCAAATAGAATTTTTTTTTTTTATATATAATTATATATATATATATATATATATATATATAAAATAAAATTGAATGCATATGGAATTATCAAATAGAATTTTTTTCTTTTATTATGAGAGAGATAATTGAATAGATATTGAATTATCAAATAGAAAATTCTTCTAAATGAAGAGTAGAATATTTCATCCTTTTGCCGGTGTGCTCTCTGGCCTTCTTCAGGTGTTTCTTGTTGAACATGGGAACCTTCTTGTCATGATTGAGAGCCTTTAATAAGAATAGTCGGACCATATGACCTTTAGGCACCCCATTTGCGATCTCGATTCATAAGCACGTTTTTCATTTACACTGTCAACATCTGGTTGTTTATTTACAGACGATTTTTAGAGTTTTTTTTTTAAATTATAAAACTAACCCCTTACAACAACCCGATTTTGACGGTGTAAATGAAAAATATGTGCTTATAAATTGAGATCGCAAAAGGGGTCCCTAAAGGTCATATGGTCCGAATAGTCTACCCCAGTGGATTGAATAAAGGGCTCAGTTTGAAGTTCCGTGAAGGCTCATAATTATGACGCGAAGGCTACCAAGTTCAACAAGAAAGTTTCCAAGTTTGACAAAAAACACCTGAAGAAGGTTGGAGGGCTCATTGGCCAAAATGTTTTGTATATAACATTAAAGATGAAGACAACTTTTGAAAAATCCAAATAATCCAAAGTATGTGGAATTGTCTTGTTATTTTTGTTTGAAATTGTCTTTGATTCCAAAACTTTTTTTTTTTTTTTTTTCAGCGCTTTCCACCTTAAAAGATGTCCAAGTTGTGGAATTACCTATTATTGACAACGTCTTCCCAAAACCAGATTTTATTCCACTTGCAATTCCAGAAGATCTAGCTCCTCGACTTGTGCGACTGCATGGGGATCCAGCAGTCTGGTGGATTGGACAGTTTGTCAAATATTTGGTGCGACCCCAGCCTGAATTGGCACATGACATGGAGGAGGCGAAACGCAGTCTGAAATTTGAAAGTCCAATTGTTGGGTAAGATTTTAACACAAGAAACAGCATACTTTCTCCCCTTCCTTCCTCTCTTTCTTCTCCCCCTGTTCTGTTATCTCCCCTCTCCCCTGTTCTATCTCTCTCTCCCTCTTCTCTCTCTCTCTCTCTCTCTGTTCTGTCTCTCTCTCTCTCTCTCTCTCTTCTCTTTCTCTCTCTCTTGTCTCTCTTCTCTCTCTCTCTTCCCTTCCCTTGTTTCTCTCTGTTCTGTTATCTCTCTCACTTTCTCTTTCTTTCTCTTGTCCCTGTCCCTCTCTTTATATTGCTTGTTCTTGTCCCATACAGTTTCACAAGCAAAAAACAGAAAACTACGTTTGGCTATATTTGATGTTCCTCAGGAAATTGAACACTTCTGCGTTGCATTTATTCTATGACACTCTGGGGGGGGGGGCTGTGTGTGTGGGGGTTAGTATGTTCCATCTGCAGCTTTTCTCTAGCCAGACTATTTCCTACCTTTTTTTTCCTCCATTTTATTTGGCATTATCCAGTACAAAAGACTCCACAGGTGAAGAAAGGGTCATTTTTTTATTTATTGCAAATGAAGGAATTACAGTGGCTCCACCTGTTAGTGATGGTAGTAGGTATGGCCTGAAATGTGCCCTGCAATAGTACATGTGTATGGAGAGGAAGTGATAGCTACCTAGATGGTTCTGATTTGTGGTAGTCACTGTAATAAAATAAGGAGGTCTGGTGGTTCCATCTCTCAGAAGCAGAAAAATGTTCACTGTAGTGTTAATCCATGAATATATGAGACCTTAATGTAATGTAGGGCCGGGTTAGCTCAGTCGGTAGAGCGTTCGGCTAGAAACCACAAGGTTCCTAGTTCGATACCCACCCTCGCCAACTCAGCGTATGAGTAGCACAGGGATCTGTGTGGTAAAGTAAAGAGCTAATGGTAGGTGTGCTGCTCCATCTCAGACGCTAAAATAATCTCCTTAGTCTAGCACTATTGGGAAGGGGATAAACTCCCTCGCTGCATGGCTGATACTGACATTAGGCCGCCCTGATGATTTTAAAACGACTAATGTAATGTAATTAAATTGTTTGTAAAAAAATTTAAATTGAAAAGAAAATGGTAATCTAATTTTAGGGTAAAGAGAAATAAAAATAAAAGAGAAAGTTTTTAGCAGACTAAGATTCTAAAAGTACTTATATATATGTCAATGACTCCCTGAACTAGATTTAAAAAAAAAAACGGCAGTCCCAAATTATCTGCAGAAGAGCAGAAACAGATATATCCTGGAAGTTAGGGGATTCATTCTCTTTTACTCCAGGTGTTTCACAAGGGGGACACGTCTCTTTCCTGAGCTCTATTGTGGGGGAGGTAACTAGTTTTGTAAGTTGTGAGATAGTGATAATAAATGGAATTTATGATAGAAAAGATTAATCTATTCTTCCTCTCTTTCACGGGAAAGACCGCACTGAGTGAGCAAGAAATAAACAACCCCTTAGGCCTATCTGCAACCCGCTATCTATGTTGAATGTTGCTTGTGTCCTATTAGCTACTCGGTCTTTTATGATGCCGTGACTATGCTACACCTAATAAAAGGAATGTGATATTGGAGAATATTATTTTTCTCTTAAAATCATGACTGGGTGGGAAAAGGATCTGAATTTGCAGGGTTCTCTCCCCTGGGGTTGAGTCATGGATTTCATTATTTTCTGATCCTGAAGATCATTTTAGAATTAATTTTTCTTTTTGGTGTCTTTAAGACTTGTGGCAATTCTTCATTGCATCTCCCCCAGTCTTGCCAGATAGTTGATGACCCAGCTCAGCAACATAACCCGTAGTAGAATATGCCGACTGTACCTCTGCAGAGTGGTAAAATCACACACCCAATGGGGCCACCTGTTGACTGTGAGTGGTGATCCTAGATGCTTGAGGATAGAATCCTGGTGATTGGGCAGTCCATAACATGCAACATGCTTTCTCCAATCAATCGGCTGGTCATGTCAAGCCCTACACCTATATGATTGTGTTAAGTTTTTAAGGGCCAATGCTTAGCCTTATAGCAGAAGCGCTTATCTGGTGGGTTCCTAGATAAAGAGTCCATCAACAATGTGAATCCCTCAGTTATTAAAGTGTCCTGAGTTACTGGTAATTGTATAAGTCCTTCGTGAGCATTGGTAAAGATCCCGGCAATCCCATGTGCATCGTCCAAGAGAGCAATTTGAACTATGACCAATATGGGGGGTTTAAGTATCTTATCAGGCCAGTAGTACTGCCAGTGATTGGTTAGAAGAGTCAATCACATGACCATGGCCAGTCTATAAGTATAAGTGGTGAACTGGCACACACCTTATATATATATATATAAAAAAAACTCCAGCAGATTGTCCTGACCTTAGTGTCCTTATGGCAAACCCCTAACCCTTTTTATCATATATGCACTAGAAAGCAGTGACTGAGGGTCTTAGTGTTCTGGATATGATGTTAAACTGCATCTAATGGTAAAGTTCCAATTTTGGAACTCTGGGGGAGAGTGGAGTACATATCACCATTACTCCCATGTCCACTCTGACTCGGAGTGGTAGTACCTGTCAGGGTCCCATCTATTGGTTAAATAGATACAAAAAATGTGTTTAAAGAAAAATTGTAATTCTGAAACTCTGAAGAGTGTGGAGTACCTCTTTATTGCCATTACTTAAAAAAGAACTTGAAAAAAAAATTCAATTCCAACAAGAACGAATAAAACAAAAAAAAATTTGGCATAAAATAATCCAATAAGGGTTGACATGCCGTAAAATCCAACTAACAGTATAACCTACCTCTGCCTTGGACTGCAACTCATCTATATCCTGATTACATCCTTGAATATATGAGGCCTTTGCTTCCGGGTGGAAAAAAGTTTTCCCAAGTGGACCAACCCACAAACTGAAGTGTTTGAAAAAAGAAAATTAAAAAAAATGATATCCTTATTTATTAATCTCTATCCATACAAGCACTGAAGTGTTAAGCAGTAATGAGTCTGTTCAATTTTTATTGGGTAACAACTTCAGCAACAGCATGTGCTGTCACCAACCTGAGTCTGTTTATCAAATTATTTGTTTATTTTTTTTTGTTTATTTATTTTTTTAAATCTTCATATAGAGACTTATTGAACCTGACAACATTTTAAAACAATTCATTGTTATAACAATAAAAAGGTTACCATATCATTTCCGCTCTGGTATTCATTTTTGAAAACTTTTCAGTTTCAGGAAAATCCCTGAGCTTGAGTTGCGCTAATCTACTTGCAAAATCCAAATTTATCCTCAGTGCTACTTTCATTTATTTATGTACTTGTAAAATCCACACCATCATCATGTCGCACTGACAGCACAGATTCCCATGGCTCTTTCTCTCGCCACCTGTCCCTATCAATCATCGTTCCTGGCAAGTCCTCCTCGTGACATCCAGTATCTGTACAGAAATTGATCAATGTAAGTCTTTGCTGGTCGGCCCACTGGTGTGTCCATGTGTAAGTGTCCACAGGAGAACATTACTTATGAGTTCATCCTTACTTCTCCAGCAGTGTCCAGCGTGTCCTGTCCACCTTACTTGGATGGTTTGTGTGATAGGAGGTAAGTGGCCATACAGCGGCTTTTTTGTGGGGTGCTGCTACAGCTTGGAAGAATTCTCGTTTTATCTTAGCAGTGAGATCAGATTTCCATATGATTGATAATCTATCTATAACAATCTCTTTCCTATGTGTATGTTGACATCGCTGTCTGTGGATGAGATATTACTACCTAGGTATGGGAATTGGTTTACTAATTTCAGAGTCTTGCCATCCACTGTGGAGATGCTCCATCTTAAAATACACAGGCTAATGCTCTTGCTGCCTTCTCTCTAGACTATACACCCATATTTGTAAGAAGCACTAGATCATTTGCTCCATCTTTTCTCTGTGTATGGAGTCAAATCTGCAATCAAAAGTGTTGCCTTGAGATTTTTTGCTTGAACCTCTTCTACGATTTGACAAACAGAATCTGAGAAGTTGTGAATCAATTTCTATGAAACCTAGTTTGATTTTTTTTCCTGAGAATTCTCTCTACTCCAGGTTGGATGCAATTGTAAAGAAGGACATTATAAACCTTAGCAGCTATGGCAGTAAGAGTTATACCTCTGTATTCTCTTAGTGATTCCGAGGATGCAGTCTTTTGTTCATTCCTATGTTGTATTTTGTTTATACACTGCATTACATAATCAAAGAAGTATATTGTCTAATTTCCTTGTCTTCCATACTTCGTAAAGTATTTTATTGAGGCCTGCAGTTTTTCTACTTTTGATTCTTTGTCGAGTTCATCCTCCGTAAAGTGTTCTAGCTTGACATCTACTTGGCTATTAATGATTTCTTGAGTATTATTATCTCTGATTTTAGGAGGGTTTCCAAGCAGATTTTGAAGTGTTCTTGCCACTTCAAAAGTCTATCTTCTTGGCTGGCAGCTTTTAGCTTTGATCTCAAGGTACTTTTCCTACCAGTAACTTCATTTACTGACTGCTATCCAAATTGTGATTGTCCAGGTTCCACAGAATTTCTGGTTTTATTTATTTGGTCTTGGATGTATTCTAGCTGTTCTTTTTTCTTCTTTTTTTTTTCTGCATGTTTTAGTAAGTTTTGTCTCAGCTTTCTTATGTTTCTAGTGTTTGTTATCCCTACCTAATAAAACAATTTGAGTTCCTCAAATTTTTGAATTAAAATATCAATTTATAAGCTATTATAACCATAATTAAAGGGAGGTAATCAAGAAGACTTGAAACATCAATTTAATTCATGTTTTAATAACGTACTTTCACTGTGTGTGTGGCAAGTAAACTCGGCTATCGGAGTACAAATCCTGAATGAAGCTGTTTGCACTCATACCCTTGGGAAATATTATTCTCCCTCCAGCTATGGGTTAAATTGTTGAGAATACTTGGCTCTTTAACTTTGGTATGGCCTTCATTCGAGGCAAAGGAATAGTCTGAATTGAACCCTGTTAAACTTTGCTTAAAAAATTGACCATGTCACACACCCTCCTCATGCGAAGGGGCTGGAATTCAACTCCAGTTGTAGACCTGCAGAGGGATGGACTCTACCAGGCCATTCCTGCCTGAGACAAACTACATGAGTACCATCCTCATGACCAAACCTGGTTATGGGACCAGAGAGAGATTTTATATTGTAGTTAATTAAAATTTTTTATCCTTTCACAAAATACATCTATTAGATGATTGGGTGGGGGGAGTCGTCAGTGATGTTTTATCCTAGGATCACTGGAAATTTCTGGTCTTTCAACATCGGATTTCTTACCCAGGAGACTAATCGGGGCTGATCAAACCCTGACTCTCTCCCCCTCCCTCAGCAACAGGCTTTCACTAACTCACCTCCTGTTGACCGTCGCTTTATATTACTGGTCATGTGACCCCCCCCCAAACCAATGGCAATGAAGTTGTTCTTATATATGATTTTGGAAGTGTGTGGTGTAATGGTTAAAGTCATGGGAAATGGACTCGTCCCCCCGAGTTCAAATCCTGGATGTGGTAACTACATTTCACTTAGCGCTAATATCCTTGGGAAAGGTATGAATCCTACTCTCCCTCCAGCTATGGGTAAAATAGTAGGGCAGACAGGGCTCTTTAACCTTGGTTAGGTAACCAGTCTAAGAGAAGGAAAACTCTGAATTCAAACCTGTTGAACTCCGCTTAAGAAATTGACCTTGTGTCACATCCTGCTCGTGCGGAGGGGTTGGTAAATATATATACATGATTTCTTAAATGTATTAATTAATATTGCTATGTAGTGTTATGCTTGTCTATATGATTTTGTTTTTATTCTTTTCAGAGTCCACGTGCGTCGAACAGACAAAGTCGGAACCGAGGCTGCTTATCATGGCATTGAAGAATACATGATGCATGTAGAGGAATATTACAAACAATTGGAATTAAATACTGGTAAACCAATTGAACAAAAACAAGTTTATTTAGCATCTGATGATCCAAGTGTCTTGGCAGATGCAGTTAATAAGTAAGTGAATTCGGATTACCGGATATTTTTCTTCTTCTCTTTTCATCTTTCCAATCCAGGGGGTCACCAAACTACAGCCCGCGGGCCGGATCCAGCCCACAAAGGCATTTTATCAGGCCCGACGACGGTACTTGAATATGTTTGTCAAAACGTACGGAACGTGAGACGCTCTGATACCTTTTAAAATCAAATATCAGATTAAGCTTAGTAAATTTTCATGGACTTGACTACGGAATCAACCCAGTTCTCTCTAGCTTATGCTACTGTCCTCTGCTTGTTTTTTTTTTATTGCATTAATATCATTACTAAGTCTCATAAAGATGTTGATGTGCCAGAAGTTTTTATTCTTTTCACTTTCCCTTTGTTTAATTTTCTTTTCTTTTTCTTCCTGCAGGTACCCTTCTTACCGTTTCATTTATGATTCTGAGATCTCCAAGACGGCAGGGCTTGGCACTCGCTACAGCACAGCCTCTCTACGCGGAATAATTTTCGACATCCACTTTCTTTCACTCAGCGATTATTTGGTCTGCACTTTTTCTTCACAGGTAATTAAATTAAAAAAAAAAAAACAAAACAAACAAAAAAAACCCCAATAATTTGTTGCATAGTTGAATTACCCCCACCCCCCACCATTGCAACTATGATGTCACTTCCTGTTAATTCTGTTTGTCTGAAGGCCAGTGAATAAATAAATGACCATCAATTGAGTTTGATTTGGACATTTTTTCCAATTTGGCAAGTCCAGTTATTCTAAGTTTTACAGTGTGAGTAATCAAAGTACATCTCTTGGTTCTCAGCTTCTCTAGAGGAGGGGGAAGCCTTCTGTTTGAATTCCTCCTTTCTTATGGGAGTGGGAGAACCCGAGACACATTCGATTGGGTACCATTATAGTATGTGGCCTACCTTTTGAATGTGGCCTACGAATGTGGGTCTCTCTTATAGTATGTGGCCTACCTTTTGAATGTGGCCTACGAAATCATCTCTCTTATAGTATGTGGCCTACCTTTTGAATGTGGCCACGAAATCATGTCTCTCTTATAGTATGTGGCCTACCTTTTGAATGTGGCCTACAAATCATCTCTCTCTTATAGTATGTGGCCTACCATAAAAAGCATATAAGGTTATAATAATAACTCCTAACCCTAACTTTAACCGCTAACCCTATTTCAGAATTTTAGAATTAAATAGATCTTTGATTCATGAAAATTATGGATAAATTCTTTTTTAATTATTCTTAATTACTATATACAGCTTATGACTTAATTGCATTTCTTGAAATTGAATATGTGTGAAAAATAATTAGTTTCAATAAATTGCCTACTACTTATATCTATAAATATACTCTTACTGAGGTAGGACACATTCAAACTGGGTAGGCCACATACTATAACAGAATCAAAAAGGTAGGCCACATACTATAACAGCACTTTTGATTGGGGGTTTCGCTGGCTCTACATATTATACAAAGGAAATTCAAAGATTATCCGCACTCTTGTTTTATGGAAGCCGATCACATTGTGAATGATTTGAAAGGCAGAACCATGACTAATCTATAATTCTCCCCAGCCTTTGTACCCTATGTCTGGTGGCTTTGGCCACTGGGCCGTGGAGGAATTAAATTAACGGCATTATCTCTGGGGTCCATCCCCCTAAGCAACACCTACCCGCTTGATTTAAAGGGGCAGGGCTGGGTTTATTGCCCAGTGCTTGAGGCGGAATGCTGAGGGGATCTATGCATTTTTTTTGCCTGCCATCCCATGAGCTTCGGTTTGTATAGAATTTTACCTCTAAAAAAAAAAAAAAAAAAAAAAATGTAGGGGGTTACAAGACTTTCGGGCCACCATGTACAATAACATTTTCTCTTTTCTGCTGTATTTTCTGATCAGAAAATCCCACTAGCCGCACCGTAACTGGTGATATCGTAGAGACAAGAAAGGAAGAAAGAAAAAAAGTGAGGAGGGGGGGGTGTCAGAAAAATTCTTATGTGACATCGAAGAATATTCACTTCTTGATATTTAGAAAATAATCAATTTTTTTGGCGTTCGTTATTTGATGGAAACCAAAACCTGGCCAATTTTGGGGGATAAGAAATATTTAGCCAACTGGTCAGTTTCATCTGAAATGACCTTAACATTTAAGAAAGATAAATATCTAGCTTGACCTTTTGCTTCTTCCATTGATATTGACATCTATACTACGTCCATTAAATCAGAGACATTTAAGAACACCTGACACTTTAAATGTAGCTTTTTTTTTTTCCTTCCTCATATAAGGAAAAAAAACTGTAAAGTTATCGGGGTGGCCTAAAGTCGGTATCAGCCACACAGTGAGGGAGTCTATCCCCTTTTCACTAGTGCTAGACTAAGGAGATTATTTTGGCGTCTGAGTTGGAGCGTCACACCTATCATCAGCTCCTTTACTGTACAGATCCCTGTGCTACTCATATACTGAGTTGGCGAGGGCCGGTATCAAACCAGGAACCTTGTGGTTTCTAGTCTAACACTCTACCAACTGAGCTAAACCGGCCCTTATATGCAGTGATACTATTAACTTTTTGATTTAGTGCGTCCTGGGATGCACATATGTTGCAAAAGGCCACAAGTCGAGTCGTAGTCATTAGTAGTAGTAGTTGTCGTTAGTTCAGAAAAAACATACGCAAGTCGTATAGTCACAAAGGGGTTGTTTATTACTTTCTAGGCTCGTGGGTTCTTTTTCAGAGAGAAGGAGAGAGTGGGAGGGAGGGTAAGGTCAAATTATTCTATCGTAAATGATGTTCAGTACTACTATGCGAAACCCATATGGTGGAACCTGAAAAGCCCCCGTCTGCCTCCCACGAAAACCCAGCCGAAAAAGACTGATTTTCGAAGAGGAAAATCGGTCTTTTTCAGCTGAGCTTCCGTTTGTCGTCCCGGGGGTAAGAGGGTCACTTCCATCCTCTGCAGAAACTAGAACTTCCGGTTTTATTTTTAACTTTAGTTCCGGGGTCATTGGTTGGTCAATTGAGTTCCAAACTTTAACCTCTCTTTGTGCTTATTTCTTTTTCCTCTTTTTCTCCAGAAATCCAAATACTGTTTTCTTTTCAATCCCCAAATTCCCCATAGACCATAATAATTACACTACACATATTTGCTTTGAATGAGTCCCCAGGAAAATTTAGGCATTATGCAGTGCACAAGTGTCTCTAGTGCAACTCTGTGGTTATCTTATATACACTTATCAAATAAAAACTAACATCAACAGTTGATATTTGTTTTTGTCCTGAAGAAGTATTGTATACCCATTCAGTGATGCTGATAGCTTTTTGATTTAGTGCATCCTGGGACGCACATATTTGCTTTGAATGAGTCCCCAGGAAAAAAAAAAGAAAAACACTGGGATGCATGGATATGATTTTACTTTTACTGCGTCCTTTTAGATTTTTGTGCATCAGGGATGCAGGACGTGTGCCTATCAGCATCTCTGCATATAGTGCATGAATATATGAGATGTTTAAGGTAAATCTGCTTGTCTCATTGCTTAAGTTACTCAAACCATCTCTTGGGAAGCCTTGTTGGCTGTGGCTTTAGAATATACAGCCTGCATCTCTGCAGAGGAGTAAGACACCCCCAATAGGGCCACCTGTTGGCTGTGAGTAGTTAACTGTGATACTTAAGGACGGAATCCTAGTGCATGGGCAGTCCATAACATACCACACTCCACTTAGGCCCTTACTTAGGCTAGACTGGCGGTCAGAGAGACCCCCTTCAATCAATCAGCTGGTCCCATCAAGTCCTAGCACCTATATGATTGTCCTGCCCCTATTTCCCTTATGGCAAGACTTTTTATCATATGTGCTCTGGATTCCTTGGGTAAAAATGTTTTTATAAACCAATTTTTAGGAGTAGGAAAGCTGTAGAACTCATTTTACAGACAAAAATTGACTACAAAAAGTCGCCATTTTTCAATCAAATTTTGGGGAATGTCTAACTTTAACTTAGTCCACACCTGGACAAAATTTTAGAAAAATTGAAGGAGTATGTGACATGGCCTGGATCATTTGACATGGAATTTCCCAGAGCCCAGTCTGCCCTACTATTTACCTATAGCTGGCGGGAGAGTAGTTGGATCCATACCCTTCCCAAGGATATTAGCATTATGTAAAATGCAAACAGCCTCGTCCAGGATTTCAACTCAGACTGACGAGTCCATTTCCTACAACTCCAGCCATTACACAGCGTGCATCCAAAATTCTGAAATATAAGATTTTAAAAATAAACTTGTCACTGGATAGTTTGAATTGTCTATATGAATTTTGTTAATATTTTTTTTTTCTTTCTTTCAGGTGTGTCGGGTTGCTTACGAACTGATGCAAACGTATCATGGAGATGCCTCGCAAAAATTCTATTCTCTCGATGACATCTATTATTTTGGGGGTCAAAATGCCCACAATGTGGAGGCTATCCAAAAACACGTCCCCAAACGCAAAGAAGAAATTGCTTTAGAAGTGGGAGATCTTATTGGCATTGCCGGAAATCACTGGGACGGTTATTCAAAGGGCGTGAATCGTAAACTGGGCAAGAATGGCCTGTTCCCGTCTTATAAGACAGCCAACAAAGTAGTGACTGCTAAATTTCCATCTTATCCGCAAGTTCCTCAAGTTCCTCTCACAAGAATAAGGTGATGATAAGTGCTGGTTTATTAAAAAAAAAAAAAAAAAAAGATTTAAAAAAAAAATAAAAAAGAAGAAATATGGGGAAAGACTCTTCTTCTTTTAAAAAAGAAAAAAAATTTTTTTTTTTTTAAAAAGCAGCAAGGATCACGACTTTTATTTCTCCTTGCTGGTTGCAGCACAGGCAATTGTTAGAATTTTAACCGCAGTGAACAAATTCAGCCGGCAAAAAAAAAAAAATTTAAAAATAAAAATAATAAAAAAAAAAATTAAACCTGCAAGGAAAAGGGACCAGAGCAAGTCGGACCATGGCAAGTTTTTTTTTTTTTTTTTTAGTTTTTAAAAAAAAAATTTATTTAGGGTTTTTTGTTTATTTCGGTTGACTGTTTCGTTTTGAAACTGACCAACTGGAATGTGCCCAGTTTGGAAACTCTTTTTCTAATCTTTCAGATGTCTAAAACTAATCTGAGAGAGTTCCTTGCCACGGTGGGCAGGCTTTTTTTAAATTTTTTTTTTTAATTAGTTGGAGTGGGTAGCTCTTATATTACTTGCTTTTTAGTTGTGTTTTTTTAAATTTTCTAAAAAATTTATTATTTTTTATCTTTTATTTTTTCAAAATCATGTAGATATCATAAAAGCAAAAAAAAAAAAAATACCAAAAAAAACACCAAAAACATTTGAATTCATTATTGGTATGAAGTAATGTTTCATACCTTCGGTTTCGTTTTTTTTTTTTCGTCTTTTAATTTCATAATTTAGTCAGTTTTAAATTTAGTATTTTGGGTTTTAAAAAATTAAATTCTCAACATTTGTTGTGGGGTACGTGCTTCTTGAAGTTAAAAAAAAAAAAAAAGAAAGTTTCATTTCTCGAATTTGGTATTTTTTTTCTTTCTTTTGAGCACACGAAACGTTCTGATGTATTTCTTCACAGGATACTTTACTTGGCAATTTCACCCCACCCCCACCCCAAGCAAAAAAAACAAACTGAAAATTTGTTTAAGATTGCAACATCAAAAAAATCTCCCTCCCATCCCAAAGAAATCTAGCTGGAAAATTTCTTATCTTCCAATTTTGGACTTCCTCACCAAAAAAAAAAAAAAAAAAAAAAAAAAAATTTATCGCAGAATTTTAAGGACATTTAAATGAAACATCTTTTAAATTAAGATAATTTTTTGCCAGACCTGAAATGGTTCATTAACACAATTTTATAATGTCAGGGTTTATATCCGCTTTATTTCGACTCAAAACTTATCTTTTTCAAAACAAAGGGTAGCTATTATTTTCATTTTTCAGACTGTTGTCCTCATCTTTATCAAGATATATAGAAACACATTTCGCCTGTTGTGCCCTCCACCTTCTTCAGGTGTACCTTGTCCATCCGAGTTTAGCATTGATTCAACCTATGCTCAGATGGACAAGATACACCCGGAGAAGGATGGAAGATATAATGCCTGAAACGTTTATATATATATATATATATATATATATATTTTGGCAGCATTTTTTCTTTTAAACATGTTTTGTTTAACTCTACTGACAATTCTTGTCGGACGAGTTTTTGTTCGATCCTTTCTAACTGTCTGGCCATATATATATATATATGTATATATCCTGATAAAGATGAGGACAGCTGTCCGAAAAATCAAAATAATACATATCAAGCCTCATCTCAAAAATTCGACCAAAATGTAGCTAAATATTTTTTTCTTTAATTGATCATCTACCATATATATATAATATATATATATATATATATATATATATATATATATATATATATATATATATATATATATGTATGAAAGACAATATTGAAAGATTTTAAAAATTCTTTTTGAAAGCAATTCTAGATCAAATTTAGAACATAGAATTTGTTTTCATTTGCAATTTGAACCTCACATCTTCTGTGATACTCAAAAGATCTTTGGTATTGGGGTGGGTGGGGCATACTTGTAGACAGGAGGGTTTCACAGTGCCTTTGAATACTTGATAGTTTCATATGAAAGAAAAAGAAAATATATTGTCAGTGACAATAGGTTTTTTGTGGGGTTAGAAAATGCTTTTTTTTTTTTTTTTTTTTTTTTGTTGTTGTATGGGT
>CM042148.1:62537374-62552374 GCA_023376005.1 Doryteuthis pealeii | reverse complement strand
AGAGGAATTACCTTTTGGTCCTCATCACCAGAAAGGTAATTCCTCTAGGTCTCCTGAAATAGTCTATTATGCTTTCAATCTAAATCTTTGTTATTTTTTCCTAATATATTTTTGCTCTGTAACTGACAATAAGAGCACACATTGAGCTCTATAAATTACGACAACTGAATAACTGTCTTAAGGAAGATTTCTTCACTCAATCTTTAGATTATATATATATATATATATATATATATATACACACACACACTTCTGGAATAGGTTTTCTCTCTGCTGTTATTAAGTGCTTTACTAAGTTTAGTAATCTGATCACTGGAGGAAGTGGAATACTGTCGAGTCATTGTGTGTTAACCTGGAGTACTTGACTTTGAATACTGGCCTGTTAAACCAAGCAGGCCCCTCAGACACTTTTAATTTACAAAAAAACCCCTAAAATCTACATTTTTTGGACTGTTGTCCTCATCTTTGTGGTTACAGTCGAATCATGTTAAAAGCTCTGGTTTCCACTCGATCACCGAAGTTAAGCAGTGATGAGCCTGTTCAGTACTTAGATGGGTGACCATTTAAGCAACAGCAGGTACTGTAAGCAATCTGATATTAAAATTATTTGATTCAGCATTAAATGACCCGAAAAGGGTTGACATGCCATAAAACAAACCAACCAGTCATTGTTATATACGCAATGTTTTCACTGATGTGCCCTCTGGTCTTCTTCAGGTGAAATGTCTGAAGAGTTGTGTATATATACAATGAAGATGAGGACAACAGTAAAAAAAAAAATCTAAATAATACAAATTATCAAGCCTTAACTCGAAAATTCAGATAAAGAAAAAAGAATATGTGGCCCAATAGATAAGGCTCTGGCCTCCTAAACCCGGAATTACAGTTTCAAGTCCCGCCAGAGGTTAAATTCCTCTATTTTGTGAGCCGGTTTAGCTCAGTGGGAGGTATAAACAAAAAATATTTCATTGCTAAATTTCCCCAATTTAACTATTTAGTTAAAATATGAAGTAAATAATAAAATTATTTCTTAGTTAATAGAATTATTTTAAGATTTTTCCCGAGATTTTTGCTCATATTCATTAAGATAAAACCAAACAATTAGAAATCAATAACAGCAAGCACATATTTATTAAAATCAAATTTTTAAGATCAATATGTAAATTAGCCTACCTGTTCACACTGTAAACAGCTATTTTGTTGTATATATATATATATATTATATATATATATTGCATGTTATTAGTATGTAGATAAGGCCAACAATATTAATAAGGTAAAACAATTTTATTGATAATTGAGGTTTAAATGAAAATAAAATCATGAAGAATGTGACGTAAATAACTAAGGGAATTGTGAGTTGAGTAGTAATATAGTTTATGTGTTTTTCTGTCTGTAACCCAATCTCCATTATAATAGATGTTAATTGATTTATATATAAAATTATATATAAGATTGCTTTAAGTATGTTTGAGAATAACATGATAGTATTAGAAATCAGTAACAGCAAATAATGATTTATTAAAGTCAGTTTTGTTAAAATCATTATGCAAATTATCCCTACCATATACTATGTAAATCTTTATTTCTTAGAGAAACACATATTTCAGGTTTTTAAATGCATTAGTAATATGGGCAGTTTTGCGGATAGTTAAATAATCTCCATTATAAGATGTTCATTAACTCTCAACGTCCTATACCACCTCATTCCACCCGGCCAGAAGTCACATTCATTTTTCTAATCTAACTCAAATGATAGCCTTTATTTAAATGTAATATTAAACATATTTAGAAGTCTTTGATTTAAGGGAAATAAGAGGTAACTTTAAATGAAAAGGTCATTGTAAGCCATTTATTGATAAATCCTTATAGGAATGGGGCTCTGGACTTGGAAAATTCTCAACAGGATGTTAAGAATTAATAAAAGGTCAGGGGTTAAGATTGGGTGTTTTTTTATTCTTTAAATTCAAAGCTTGGTCGCAAATGATCAGTGTCCTAAGCCAGGATTACTCTCTTTACATTCTAAGAAGCTCCAGCAATCTTCCCTTCCTCCATATTTAATTCAGTGTTAATATTAAACTTATTGACTTAAAACCTAAGCACAAATTACACACAATCATCACTTGTCCCCTTAAGTGGTGAGAACTAATTTGCTAGACAAGTTGAATTTGCCTGTCTTTAGCGTTCAGTTATTGGGGCCTTCAATGAAAAACTGAGTTTGAAAATCCTATTAAAACAAAATATCAATTCATTTCTAGTTTAGTAAAATAATATAATCTTCAGGTATTGCTCTGTTTAGGACTAAATGTTATTTCAGGAATGAGCTAAATTTTCCCCCAGTCTGAAGTACAAATATCAGCAGGCCTGGTCAATTTCTTTTCTAATATATATATATATATATATATATATATATATATTTAAAAGTATCCAATTGACTGTTATGTTGGTACTACTTCTATTTGGGATCATCAATATTTCCTGTACATCCACAATGCATGTTTATGTTGATGCAAACTTATAGATTTATACAAGGATTTTTTACAAACCCCTAAAAGAGCTTAATGTATAATAACTAATAAATTAATTATATACAGAGCAATATTTATACTTTCAATAAGAAGAAAAACTCAACAAAATAGACATTTGGCTGTTATAGATTTATTTCAACCAGAACTCAATATGAAC
Organism: Doryteuthis pealeii; assembly: GCA_023376005.1. NCBI lineage: Eukaryota > Metazoa > Mollusca > Cephalopoda > Myopsida > Loliginidae > Doryteuthis > Doryteuthis pealeii. The sequence goes on along the minus strand of CM042148.1, from coordinate 62,549,689 downwards.
CTAGTCTCATCAGATAGCCTTCTATGAGTATGTATGTATGTATGTATGTATGTATGTGTGTATATATATATATATAAAAAATCATCGCCATTTCAGTCTCTGAAAAATTATATAGATCTTGTGCCCCTGAAGATAGATTTTATATATATATATATATATATATATATATACACATACACACAAATTGAACAAACTGGAGATAAAGAGGGGCTTTTTCTAAATGAGAGAAAAGCAACTCAGCCGATATCATTTTAGAGAGTTACGGGCCCTGAGAGTTATCTCCCTTAGTTACAGAAACTCAGTTAAAAAAAATTTATTACATTTTTTTTTATTTTTAAAACTTGGAGTTGCCATCCTCCATCCCTCACTTCATCGTTGAATTCTAGTTTAATTCGCCACGTACATGAGGAGAGAGAGAGAGAGAGAAAAAAAAGATGTTAAGATATGAAATTTTATTTTCGTTTCCAATAACTGAATTACATCAGTTATTCTGTTGTTGCACAGGATTTTTTTTTTTTGTTTTTCTCTCATTGGAAAAAATTGGTGATTGGACTTAAAATACTAAAGAGAAAACAAAACAAAACAAGGAAAAAAAAAAAAACTGACAAGAATTGTAAGTTCTGGTAGTGGCTTGTTTACTTTGTTTTCTTTGAAATTTTTTCAATAAATATATATAACAAAAACAACAAAACAAACCCTAAATCTATATATTAAAAAAAAAATATTAAAAAAATGAAATCAATAAAAGAAAGGATTTGTAATAAAAATAATAAAAATATTAAATTATTTATACTTGTTTTTTTTTTTTTTCTTAATTTTTAATTTTAACTAAAACAAAATCTTTCTTACGTTAAGTTATCAGAATCAACCCTACATTACTTGCTTATCTGGTCATCAGACAAAAAAAAAAAAAAAGCATTAATTCGTATTCAATTTTATTTGGTAATCTGAACATTAGTTACATAAATGAGAGTAACTTCCCCTTGTTTGTTTCACTTTGAAGAAGCCTTATGTTTTGGTTGGCCATTTTCATTTCACCGTAAATCTACACAGAAATTACGAATTTGTTTGAATCAATACAACTGCATGTTTTAACACAAAAATATAAAATGTGTTTTTAATTGTGCTTGCGCATTATTTGAAATGAACTTAATTGTTATTAAGAACACATTTTATGATATTTTCGTGTTAAAACATGCATTTGTATTGATTCAAACAAATTCTCAAAGTGAAACAAACAAGGGGAGGTTACTCTCATTTATGTAACTAATGTTCAGATTGCCTTTTATTTCATTTTTGTTTTTACTGGTTGGCATCCTTCTGTCTTACTAAAGACGATGGCATAGTGGAACTACGTAACCTGGGTGGATTGATATGGAGGATGAGCTGTTGCCCAAGCAGCAAATGTAACCCAAAGAAAAGGTAAGAAACCAATGAAGTTTGGCAGTGGTAGTGTTGCAGGAGTTGCTAGGTAACACTGAAGTTCAGCATCACACAACCTTAAGGACTCCGGCTTTATCTTTGGTACAAATGCACACAAGAGATAATATCATTAGAATCATATTTTATGTATAAATAACATTAGATTACGGAAACTCCCAAAGTACCCTAACCCTAGTGTGTCAAAGGTTTCGGGTATTTCTGTGAAATGTAATGCTTTTTATACGTAATCTACTGATGATATCTATTGCACAATATTCTACATTAGTACCCTATCTTCCTCTACAGGGTGTTCAGGATAAATTTGACATATTTGGTTATTTTTCTCTGTAGGTTGAACTGGAGAATTGCAATGGAGACTACGAGGCTGTGGCTAGAAGAAAGCAATATAACAGACGATCAGATTGTGTTGGTACAGAAGAATTCCTCGAAAATCTACAGAAAAAAGTGTTGGAGGACCCTGACATTGGAATTTGGGCTTTATCACGTGAATGAAATGTTTCAGCCTCTACCATAAAGCTTGCATTCATTGAAGACCTTTGCTACTTCTCATACAAGCGTCGCAGAGGTCAACTGCTCCCAGAAAAGGCCCATAAAAATCGACTGAGAAATGTGAAGAAATTTCTGAGCAAAGTGAAACATCCTGCTGAATCACAAACAATCTGGTTCTTTTCCGATGAGAAAAACTTTTGCCAAGATCAAAAGCACAACACGCAGAATAACAGATGGCTTGCATACAGTTCAAAGGACACTCCTCGTGTCATGCAGAATAAATTTCCCCAAACTGTTATGGATTTCGGATATGTGTCCTCTGAGGGTGATGTGATGTCTCTGCATTTTTTCAGAGAGGGTATCAGGTTGAATTCAGATGCCTACGTGGAGTTGCTAAACACTGTAGTCAAGCCTTGGGCTGTCAATGGTAGGCCATATGTATGGCAGCTGGATTCGGCCTCCTTGCATACCTCTGGGAAAAAAAAATTTTGGCAATGTTTGGCCTCTGAACTCCCCATGGATTATTATGTATGGCGCTGTTGAGAAAGGCACCAATCGCCGTGCCAGTACTACAAAAGCCCAGTTAATCGACAGAATTAAGGTAGTTTTTGAGACCCTTCCCAGGGAAACTGTAGCATCAGCTTGCTCCAGGTTCCGGAGCAGGATTGAGTCTTGTAATCGAGGCTAATGGTGGGTATTTTGAGTGAAACTTGTTGACAGTAGTGTAATTTCCATGCCTGTTGAATTTCTTTACAATCCATTAAATTTTGTAGTTACCAAGCATTTTTTCTTTATGAAACTGTCAAATTTCTCTCGAACATCCAGTATATTTATTAAGTAACAAAGTTTTAAGTAAAGTCAGCAGTAGGCTATTTTTAGTATCAGCTGAACAGCAAGGGAGTCTATCCCCTTTTCACTAAAGATTGTTTTTGTATCTGAGGTGGAGGACATACCTACCATTAAGCTCCTCACTTTACCACACAGATCAGCTGGGTACATCAAACCTCAGCACCGATATAATTATCCCAACCCTATTACCCTTATGACAAGCCCCAACCCTTTTTATCATATGTGCTAGAAGGCAGTGGCTGAGGGTCTGATTGTTATGGGGAATGTGGAGCTCCCTTCATTACCACTGCTCTCAGGTCCACTCTGACTTGAAGTGGTAGTACATGTTAGGGTTCCATCTATGGGTTAAATAGAACAAAGTGAGTTTAAGAGAATATGTTAAAAAAAATTGAGTACCCATCAAAAATGAATAGAACAAAACGTCATAGACAATCATCTATAGGTTGCAGGTTCAATCCTGGACCAGGGCTATAATAACAGAATGCTTAACACTTGTACCTGGTCATGGTTAATAGAACGAGAACAGTCTACCCCCCATGGATTGAATAAAGGGTTTAGTTCGCTAAGGAACACCTAAAGAAGGCCAGAGGGTACATCAGCTGAAATGTGTAGATAACAAGAAAAGATGAGGACAATAGTCCGAATAATCCATAAAGACTATTACTAACTAAGCAAGATGTTTAACAAGTTTTAATTCTGACTTTTCTTTCTAGAAGGCTGGTTGCCTTATAAAGTTAAAGAGTCCACTCAGCCCTACTATTACCCATAACTGGAGGGAGAATAGTTGGATTAATACCTTTCCAAGTGCTATGTGAAATGCAACCATCCAGGATTAGAACTCGGGTCAGTGTCCTTTAATATGATATAAAAATATGCAGGAGGTGCTCTTTGGTTATCATTTTTTGCAAATCAAATTTTCTCGTTCAAATAAGTCTTTATTTTTTTTTTTATTGTTCTGAGTAATTTCCATGTGTCCTGCTAGTTAAAAAGGAAAAGTAATATAAAAAATTAGTCCAGAATAGGTATGCCCAAAATTTTGGTACAACATCACGTTCCCTTTCTTAAAGCTTTTATAAATTTAAAATGGTATGTTTTCAATTATAACAATAAAATAAATCAGATTAAAATAGGCAAATATATGGCATTTTGACATACTTTTCTATAAATTAAAATCTGTAAGTAAAGTCGTTGGGGCGGCCTAAAGTCGGTATCAGCCAATCAGCGAGGGAGTCTATCCCCTTTTCATTTGCGCTAGACCAAGGAGATTATTTTTAGCGTCTGAGGCGGAGCGCCATACTAGCTTAGTCGGTAGAGCGTTCGGCTCGAAACCACAAGTTTCCTAGTTTGATACCGGTCCTCGCCAACTCAGCGTATGAGTAGCACAGGGATTTAATTTATAAAATTCTACAATTTTAAGGACTATAAAATAATTTTAACGTGATTTAAAAAAAAATTCCTTCCTCTTCGTAATTACTTTAACTTTTGTAAAAAAAAAATTAAAATTTTGAATTAATTCATGAATTGTTAAAAAAAAAAAAAAGTGAAATTTTGGCCATACCTAGTCGAAAACCAAACATATATATCCATGAAGTATAAAAAAGAATAAAAATCAAAATTTGAATAAGAAATTTACTGGAAAGAAAATAAATAGACTTTTTACAAGACATGAAAACAAAAAAAGTCTTAAGTGAGCGTGTCATTATTAGGAAAAGGTAGGAATTTACCCAACTCGTTCGCCACGGATAAGGATGTGACACAAGTATGAGGATCAAACTTGCTATTCAGTAGTAATTAACAATTACACCAAGATGAGATGTCCTATCAAGTACTTATAGTCGGCAAAAAGTAACGCCCCCTTGTGCATCAAGGGAAGTAACTCCGTATAAAGTTGCTTCCCTTTAGAGACTAGTTTCCACAGGACTGAATGAACCACATCATTTTTTGAGGTAATCCTTTTAAATTATCAAAAGAAGAAACTGACACAATAAATATTTCATTTATTTTTGCCAAACCCTGTATAAAAAATAAAATCTTTCTCAGAAGTGTTTAAATAAAAAAAATGCTGTTAAAAATAAAACTTTTAACAGGAATGGAAGATTGCCTTTTAACCAAACAAAAAACAAAAGAAGATCCACTGAATTGAAAATTTTAAAAAATATAATACAGTACAGTACAAAAAAAAATTCTTGGTAGACACACCGGTTGAAATTTTGTAATAAAAAAAAAAAAAAATGACAAAAGAAACTTGTCCTCATAATTTTGGCCAAGCTTTTTAGCAAATAAACCCAGGCATTCACTGTCAAGAAATGTTCTCTTTTTCTAACAAAAAGGAGTATGCAGTGTATTTCTTTTTAATACTGATGTTTTTTTTTTTCCTTAGAATATTTTTTTTTTACTCAGTGTCCAATTCTTCAGCAGCAGAAACCAGTATATAATCATCGTCATCATCTATCTCAGAATTCAAAAGATTTTGTTCAATATCCTCAGCAGCGTCAGCCAAAAAAGAATCTTCCAAATCGCTGTCTTCATCTGCGGTCAATTGTGCAAGCCATGGCAACACGTTAGGAGGAAGGTCATAATCTTGAAAAGAAAGAGAACGAGTGAATAAACCATTTAAAAATAACATGGAAATAATAAATCAGATTGTAAATGTTATGTCATTAGGGGTCGTTGGATAATTAAGCTTCAAAAAAAGGATCAGTTTTAGTAAAAAATAAGTTGTGTTGAAGAAGGAAAGAAGTGTTTTTGAAAAAATATTTTGAAAGAAAGAATTGTTAAAATTCTGTCAGAGAATTGCTGGGGTTGAATATTTTCAAGGAGAATTGTAAACATGTCTGGCCAGAGAATGTCGGATTGTTTTGGCTAAAATTCAGTGTGGCAATTTGTAATAACAAATATATCACCCAAGATTGTGGTTACAATCTTTTGGGTATCTATTTGTTATTACAAATTGCACCTGGAATTTTTAGCCAAAACAATCGACATTCCTCTGGCCGACATGTTTAGCAATTCTCCTGAAATATTCAACCCCAGCAATTCTCTTTACAGAATTTTAACAATTCTTCTTTTCAAAATATTTTTTCAAACATTCTTTCCTTCTTCAACACAACTTATTTTTTACTAAAACTGATCCTTTTTTTTTTGAAGCTTAATTATCCAACGACCCTAATGACATAACATTTACAATCTGATTTATTATTTCCATGTTATTTTAAATGATTTATTCCTCGTTCTCTTTTTTCAGATTATGACCTTCTCCTAGTGTTGCCAATGGTTGCACAATTGACGGACGCAGATAAGACAGCCGATTTGAAGATTCTTTTTTGGCTGACGCTGCTGAGGATATTGAACAAATCTTTGAATTCCGAGATAGATGATGACGATGATTATATACTGGTTTCTGCTGCTGAAGATTGGAGCAGCGAGTAAAAAAAAAAAATTCTAGAAAAAAAAAACACCATAGTATTAAAAAGAAATACACTGCATACTCCTTTTGTTAGAAAAAGAGACATTTCTTGACAGTGAATGCTGGGTTTATTTGCTAAAAGCTTGGCCAAAATTATTGAGGACAAGTTTCTTTGTCATATTTTTTTTTTTTTTTATTATTACAAATTTCAACCGTGTGTTACAAGAATTTTTTTTTTTGTACTGTATTGTATTTATTTTTAAAATTTTTCAATTCAGTGGATGCTTCTGTCTTTGTTTTGTGGTTTGGGTTAAAAGCAATCTTCCATTCATGTTAAAAGTTTTATTTTTAACAGCATTTTTTTATTTAAACACTTCTGAGAAAGATTTATTTTTTTAATAGCTGGGTTGGCAAAAATAAATGAAATATTTTATTGTGTCAGTTTTCTTCTTTTGATAATTTAAAAAGGATTACCTCAAAAAATGATGTGGTTCATTCAGTCGCCGTGGAAACTAGTCTCAAAGGGAAGCAACTTTATACGGAGTTTACTTTCCCTTGATGCCATTAGGGGGGTTACTTTTGCCGACTATAAGTACTTGGATGGACATCTCATCTTGGTGGTAATTGTTAATTACTACTGAATAGCAAGTTTGATCCTCATACTTGTGTCACATCCTTATCGCGTGGCGAACGAGTTGGGTAATTCTACTTTTCTAATAATGACAACCGCTCTACTTAAGACTTTTTTGTTTTTCATGTCTTGAAAAAGTCTATTTATTTTCTTTCCAGTAAATTTCTTATCAAATTTTTGTTTTTTTATTCTTTTTTATACTTCATGGATATATATGTTTGGTTTTCGACTAGGTATGGCCAAAATTTCACTTCTTTTTTTTTTTAACAATTCATGAATTAATTCAAATTTTAATTTTTTTTTTACAAAAGTTAAAGTATTAGAAGAGGAAGGACATTTTTTTTTAAATCACGTTAAAATTATTTTATAGTCCTTAAATATTGTAGAATTTTATAATTAAAATCGCTGTGCTACTCATACGCTGAGTTGGCGAGGACCGGTATCAAACTAGGAACTTGTGGTTTCGAGCCGAACGCTCTACCGACTAAGCTAGTATGGCGTCCGCCTCAAGACGCTAAAATAATCTCCCTTGTCTAGCGCAAATGAAAAGGGGATAGACTCCTCGCTTGATTGGCTGATACGACTTTAGGGCCGCCCAAAACCTTTACTTACAGATTTTAATTTTTAGAAAAAGTATGTCAAAATGGCATATTATTTGCCTATTTTATCTGATTTTATTTATTGTTATAATTGAAAACATACCATTTTAAATTTCATAAAAGCTTTAGCAAGGGCGTGAATGTTGTACAAAATTTTGGGCATACCTATTTCCTGGACTACATCTTTTTATATTAGCTTTTCTTTTTAAGCTAGCAGGCACATGGAATTACACAGAACATAAAAAAAACGAATAAAGACTTATTTGAATGAGAAAAATTGATTTGCAAAAATGAAACCAAAGAGCACCTCCTGCATATTTTTATATCATACTTAAGGACACTGACCCGGTTCTAATCCTGGAGGTTGCTTTCACATAGCACTTGGGGAAAGGTATTAATCCAACTATTCTCCTCCAGTTATGGGTATCTAGTAGGGCGAGTAGACTCTTACCTTTATAAGGCAACGCAGCTTCTAGAAAGAAAAGTCAGAACTTTAAAATTGTTACCATCTTGCTTAGTCAGTAATAGTCTTTATGGATTATTGCGACTATGTCCTCATCCTTTTTTGTTATCCTACAACATTTCAGTGATGTACCTCTGGCCTTCTTTAGGTGTTCCTTATCGAACTAAACCCTTTATTCAATCCATGGGGGGTAGACTGTTCTCGTTCTATAACCATGACCAGTACAAGTGTTAAGCATTCTGTTATTATAGCCCTGTCCAGGATTGAACTGCAGCCTACAGATGATTGTCTATGACGTTTTTGTTTCTAATTCATTTTTTGATGGGTACTCAATTTTTTTTAACATATTTCTTCAACTCACTTTGTTCTATTTAACCATAGATGGAACCCTAACATGTACTACCACTTCAAGTCAGAGTGGACCTGAGAGCAGTGGGTAATGAAGGGGATCTCCACATTCCCCATAACAATCAGACCCTCAGCCACTGCCTTCTAGCACATATGATAAAAAGGGTTGGGGCTTGCCATAAGGGTAATGGGTTGGGATAATTATTCGGTGCTGAGGTTTGATGTACCGCAGCTGATCTGTGTGGTAAAGTGAGGAGCTTTAATGGTAGGTATGTCCTCCACGCTTTAGATACAAAAACAATCTTTAGTGAAAAGGGGATAGACTCCCTTGCTGTTTCAGCTGATACTAAAAAATAGCCTACTGCTGACTTTACTTAAAACTTTGTTACTTAATAAATATACTGGATGTTCGAGAGAAATTTGACAGTTTTCATAAGAAAAAATGCTTGGTAACTACAAAATTTAATGGATTGTAAGAAATTCAACAGGCATGGAATTACACTACTGTCAACAAGTTTCACTCAAATACCCACCATTAGCCCTCGATTACAAGACTCAATCCTGCTCCGGAACCTGGAGCAAGCTGATGTTACAGTTTCCCTGGGAAGGGTCTCAAAAACTACCTTAATTCTGTCAATTAACTGGGCTTTTGTAGTACTGGCACGGCGATTGGTGCCTTTCTCAACAGTATCACATACATAATAATCCATGGGGAGTTCAGAGGCCAAACATTGGGAAAAGTAAAAAATGTTGGCAGAGGTATGGCAAGGAGGCCGAATCCAGCTGCCATACATATGGCCTACCATTGACAGCCAAGGCTTGACTACAGTGTTAGGCAACTCACGTAGGCATCTGAATTCACCTGAATACCCTGCTTGAAAAAAATGCAGAGACAATCACATAACCCTCAAGAGGCACATATCCGAATCCATAACAGTTTGGGGTAATTTAATTCTGCATGACACGAGGAGTGTCCTTTGAACTGTATGCAAGCCATCTGTTTATTCTTTCGTGTTGTGCTTTTTGATCTTGGCAAAAGTTTTTCTCATCGGAAAAAGAACCAGATTGTTTGTGATTCAAGCAGGATGTTTCACTTTGCTCAGAATTTCTTCACATTTCTCAGTCGATTTTTATGGGCCTTTTCTGGGAGCAGTTGACCTCTGCGACGCTTGTATGAGAAGTAGCAAAGGTCTTCAATGAATGCAAGCTTTATGGTAGAGGCTGAAACATTTCATTCACGTGATAAAGCCCAAATTCAATGTCAGGGTCTGCAACACTTTTTTCTGTAGAGTTTTCGAGGAATTCTTCTGTACCAACACAATCTGATGTCTGTTATATTGCTTTTCTTCTAGCCACAGCTCGTAGTCTGCCATTGCAATTCTCCAGTTCATGCCCGTTGTTTTTTACAGTGTTCAGGGAGCATTGGGCAGCAACATAATCTCCTTATTTTGATGGCTGCTGCAGATCATATGAATACAAGTTATTCTTTTCCCATGATTCAAGGTGGGTTCCAGTCATCCATTCTATCTGTCATCACGTAATATGAAATGAAGAAGGGTCCAAGCTTTTAAATGATGCGTAGTGTGGGGACAATACCTCCAAACCTCAGAGAAAAATAACAAATATGTCAAATTTATCCTGAACACCCTGTAGAGGAGATAGGGTAACTACTGTAGAATATTGGTGCAATAGATATCATCAGTAGATTACGTATAAAAAGCATTACATTTTCACAGAAATACCGAAACTTTGACCACTAAGGTTAGGGTACTTTGGGAGTTTCCGTAATCTAATGTTATTTATACATAAAATATGATTCTAATGATATTATCTCTTGTGTGCATTTGTACAAAGATAAAGCCGGAGTCCTTAAGGTTGTGTGATGCTGAACTTCAGTGTTCCTAGGCAACTCCTGCGCAACACTACACTGCAAACTTCATTGGTTTCTTACCTTTTCTTTTGGGTTACATTTGCTGCTTGGGCAAACAGCTCATCCTCCATATCAATCCACCCAGGTTACGTGTTCCACTATGCCATCGCCTTTAGTAAGACAGAAGGATGCCAAAGTAAAAACAAAAATGAAATAAAAAGGCAATCTCTGAACATTAGTTACATAAATGAGAGTAACCTGCCACCTTGTTTTGTTTCACTTTGAGAATTTGTTTTGAATCAATACAAATGCATGTTTTAACACGAAAATATTCATAAAATGTGTTCTTAATAACAATTAAGTTCATTTCAAATAATGCGCAAGCACAATTAAAAACACATTTTATATTTTTGTGTTAAAACATGCAGTTGTATTTGAATTCAAACAAATTCGTACTTTCTGTGTAGATTTACGGTGAAATGAAAATGGCCAACCAAAACATAAGCTTCTTCAAAGTGAAACAAACAAGGGGAAGTTACTCTCATTTATGTAACTAATGTTCAGTATTACCAAATAAAATTGAAATACGAATTAAATGCTTTTTTTTTTTTTTTTGTCTGATGACCAGATAAGCAAGTAATGTAGGGTTGATTCTGATAACTTAACGTAAGAAAAGATTTTGTTTTAGTTAAAATTAAAAAATAAGAAAAAAAAAAAAACAATATAAATAATTTTAATATTTTTTTATTTTTATTACAAATCCTTTCTTTTATTGATTTCATTTTTTAATATTTTTTTTTTTTTAATATATAGATTTAGGTTGTTTGTTTGTTTGTTATTATATATTTATTGAAAAAATTTCAAAGAAAACAAAGTAACAAGCCACTACAGAACTTACAATTCTTGTCAGTTTTTTTTTCCTGTTTTGTTTTGTTTTCTCTTTTAGTATTTTAAGTCAATCACAATTTTTTCCAATAGGAGAGAAAAACAAAAAAAAAAATCCTGTGCAACAACAGAATAACTGATGTAATTTCAGTTATTGAAACGAAAAATAAAATTTCATATCTTCACATCTTTTTTTTCTCTCTTCTCTCTCGTCCTCATGTACGTGGCGAATTAAACTAGAATTCAACGATGAAGTGAGGGATGGAGGATGGCAACCCAAGTTTTAAAAATAAAAAAAAATTGTAATAAATTTTTTTTAACTGAGTTTCTGTAACTAGGGAGATAACTCTCAGGGCCCGTAACTCTCTAAAATGATATCGGCTGAGTTGCTTTTTTCTCATTTAGAAAAAGCCCTCTTTAATCTCAGTTTGTTCAATTGTGTGTCTGTTGTCTATATATATATATATATATTATATAAAATCTTCTTCAGGGCATCAAGATCTATATAATTTTCAGAGACTGAAATGGCGATGATTTTTTTATATATATATATATACACACATACATACATACATACATACATAACATATCATAGAAGGCTATCTGATGAGACTAGGTTTCAATTGAGTTCTGGTTGAAATAAATCTATAACAGCCCAAATGGTCTATTTTGTTGAGTTTTTCCTTCTTATTGAAAGGTATAAATATTGCTCTGTATCATAATTATTTTATTAGTTATTATTACATTAAGCTCTTTTAGGGGTTTGTAAAAAATCCTTTTTTGTATAAATCTATAAGTTTGCATCAACATAAAACATGCAATTGTGGGATGTACAGGAAATATTGATGATCCAAATAGAAGTAGTACCAACATAACAGTCAATTTGGATACTTTTTAATATATATAATATATATATTTATATATATATATTAGAAAAGAAATTGACCAGGCCTGCTGATATTTGTACTTCAGACTGGGGGAAAATTTAGTCTCATTCCTGAAATAACATTTAGTCCTAAACAGAGCAATACCTGAAGATTATATTATTTTACTAAACTAGAAATGAATTGATATTTTGTTTTAATAGGATTTTCAAACTCAGTTTTTCATTGTAAGGCCAATAACTGAACGCTAAAGACAGGCAAATTCACTTGTCTAGCAAATTAGTTCTCACCACTTAGGGGACAAGTGATGAATTGTGTGTAATTTGTGCTTAGGTTTAAGTCAATAAGTTTAATATTACACTGAATTAAATATGGAGAGGGAAGATTGCTGGAGCTTCTTTAGAATGTTAAATGAGAGTATCCTGGCTTAGGACAACTGATCATTTGC
>CM042148.1:62515093-62537274 GCA_023376005.1 Doryteuthis pealeii | reverse complement strand
AGAGAGATCATCCAGGATTAGAACTCGGGTCAGTGTCCTTAATATGATACACAAATATGCAGGAGGTGGCTCTTTGGTTATCATTTTTTGCAAATCATCCTTTCTCGTTCAAATAAGTCTTTATTTTTTTTTTTTTTTATTGTTCTGAGTAATTTCCATGTGTCCTGCTAGTTAAAAAAGGAAAAGTAATATAAAAAATTAGTCCAGAATAGGTATACCCAAAATTTTTGTACAACAGCACGTGCCCTTTCTTAAAGCTTTTATAAATTTAAAATGGTATGTTTTCAATAACAATAAAATAAATCAGATTAAAATAGGCAAATATATGGCATTTTGACATACAGATTTTAATTTATAAAAAAGTAAGTAAAGTCGTTGGGGCGGCCTAAAGTCGGTATCAGCCAATCAGCGAGGGAGTCTATCCCCTTTTCATTTGCGCTAGACCAAGGAGATTATTTTTAGCGTCTGAGGCGGAGCGCCATACTAGCTTAGTCGGTAGAGCGTTCGGCTCGAAACCACAAGTTTCCTAGTTTGATACCGGTCCTCGCCAACTCAGCGTATGAGTAGCACAGGGATTTAATTTATAAAATTCTACAATTTTAAGGACTATAAAATAATTTTAACGTGATTTAAAAAAAATTCCTTCCTCTTCGTATTACTTTAACTTTTGTAAAAAAAAATTAAAAATTTTGAATTAATTCATGAATTTGTTAAAAAAAAAAAAAAAGTGAATTTTGGCCATACCTAGTTGAAAACCAAACATATATATCCATGAAGTATAAAAAAAGAATAAAAATCAAAATTTGAAAAGAATTTACTGGAAAGAAAAATAAATAGACTTTTTTACAAGACATGAAAACAAAAAAGTCTTAAGTGAGCGTGTCATTATTAGGAAAAGGTAGGAATTTACCCAACTCGTTCGCCACGGATAAGGATGTGACACAAGTATGAGGATCAAACTTGCTATTCAGTAGTAATTAACAATTACACCAAGATGAGATGTCCTATCAAGTACTTTATAGTCGGCAAAAAGTAACGCCCCCTTATACATAAAGGGAAGTAACTCCGTATAAAGTTGCTTCCCTTTGAGACTAGAGACTAGTTTCCACAGGACTGAATGAACCACATCATTTTTTGAGGTAATCCTTTTAAATTATCAAAAGAAGAAACTGACACAATAAATATTTCATTTATTTTTGCCAAACCCTGTATAAAAAATAAAATCTTTCTCAGAAGTGTTTAAATAAAAAAAATGCTGTTAAAAATAAAACTTTTAACAGGAATGGAAGATTGCCTTTTAACCAAATCACAAAACAAAAGAATCCACTGAATTGAAAATTTTTAAAAATATAATACAGTACAGTACAAAAAAAAAATTCTTGGTAGACACACACCGGTTGAAATTTTGTAAATAAAAAAAAAAAAAATGACAAAGAAACTTGTCCTCATAATTTTGGCCAAGCTTTTTAGCAAATAAACCCAGTCATTCACCCTTAAAGAAATGTTCTTTTTTTAACAAAAAGGAGTATGCAGTGTATTTCTTTTTAATACTGATGTTTTTTTTTTCCTTAGAATATTTTTTTTTTTACTCAGTGTCCAATTCTTCAGCAGCAGAAACCAGTATATAATCATCGTCATCATCTATCTCAGAATTCAAAAGATTTTGTTCAATATCCTCAGCAGCGTCAGCCAAAAAAGAATCTTCCAAATCGCTGTCTTCATCTGCGGTCAATTGTGCAAGCCATGGCAACACGTTAGGAGGAAGGTCATAATCTTGAAAAGAAAGAAAACATAAGTGAATAAACCATTTAAAAATAACATGGAAATAATAAATCAAATTGCAAATGTTATGTCATTAGGGGTCGTTGGATAATTAACCTTTCAAAAAGGATCAGTTTTAGTTGTGATTGAAGAAGGAAAGAAGTGTTTTGAAAAAATATTTTGAAAGAAAGAATTGTTAAAATTCTGTCAGAGAATTGCTGGGGTTGAATATTTTCAAGAGAATTGTAAACATGTCTGGCCAGAGGAATGTCGGATTGTTTTGGCTAAAAATTCCAGTGTGGCAAATTGTAATACAATTGTCGAGGGACACCTTCCTCCTGCGCTGCGAGGGACAACAGCCTCCTGTGCTGACTGCCAATGCACTACTGGCTGTTGATTGAGACGTGTTAGCTACACTTAACTGCCAAAATCCGTCTTGATATATAGCTATATATATAATGTAATGCTATCACTTACATTTATTGAATAATAACTAAAAAAGAAGACATACAATGGAATTAAAATATGATGTAAAAAAGTAATCAGCTGATTATTGGTAAATTATAAAAGAAGGGGTGAATAGTCGAAAAGGGAGAGAAGGGTCTATTAAGGCAGACACTATGACGCAGGCTAGAATTAGTCTATTGAAAATAGAACGGCCTTTCTTTCTGTCTTTCTTCCTCTCGAAGCTGACAGGCGAATGACAAGCTTAGTGTATCTAATTTAAGCAACTTTTATTGTAACCTTCTTTCTATCTCTCTCTGCGTCATCGACTGCTAGAATTTGTTGTGACCAAAATAAATATTTGTTGACAAATAGTGCAGGCTTGTTTTTAATCGACATGGGTTGCCATGAAGGAGTTGAAGGGATGTTTCACGCATAAAGAAACAATCCCACACATAAGACAAAATACCCATAACATAACTAACTAAATCGAATTATAATCAGGGCAGAATTATTAAAGGTTTTGTCTTGTACAAAAATTGAGTGCATGTCCTTTCTAAAGGGAAAATTGGTGGAGACCAACAAAGACCAAAGTTCAGAAAAATCCACACCCTATTTTTGGTAATCTGAACGTTAGCTACTTAAATGAGAGTAACCTCCCCTTGTTTGTTTTTTTCACTTTGAGGAAACCGTGTGATTTGTTTTGTAAAAACACGGATATTTCGACAAATTGGGTATACCTATTCTTTTCTAATATACAGGTACTCTCATAGAAATATTAACATCTTTTTTTTTTTTAAATCACCTGTGGGAGATTCTAAGTATATGTTGACAGGGATGGTGAACATATGGAGACTGTTTGTAAAATATATTAAAGGTATTCCTATAAGGGTGTTAACATTTAAAAAAAAAAAAATAATATATTTCTATGAGAGTACATGTATATTAGAAAAGTATAGGTAAACCAATTTGTTGAAAAATCTGTGTTTTTACATAACAAAACACGGCTTGCTCAAAAACAGGGGGAGGTTACTCTCATTTAAGTAGCTAATGTTCAAGATTACCCTATTTTTTTACCTAGAGGGGGGTTAAAAAACCTTTTACTCCTCATTTTCAATAAGAAAAGCTAAATAAAAATATAATCTATACATATATAAAGGGCAGTTGGTGTGTATGTATGTCCAGAGCAAACAACGTAAATAAAACAATGACAGTAAATATATATGCACATTCACTATCACCTGAGCTTGCTTTTTGTGCAAAAATGATGATTTTATTTATATTCTTGAAGTTGCTTAAAAAATGAGAATTTGAATAGTAAGAGGATGGATAGTAGTAATTCATGATTAAAATGTAAACAAATCAATTATGGAAGACCTAAGTAATCAATGGATCTGCGAGACTAACTTTTTAAAAATCTCCCCTGAACACTTATAGGTATAAATTAGATGTTCATATATCTAAAAATATATCTAAAAAAATTAATAAGGGATAAGAAAAAAAACAAAACAAAACAAGAATACATAATAAAAGATAATAAAACAAATATACAGAAAAATATTTTTTATAAATCTATATCTTATAACGGAAATTTGGTGTCCGTCTGTCTGTATCTACACCAATTCTTATGTCACAATACCATCAGGAATTACATAAGCTTATCAATAAGTATTTAGCCATAGTCATTAATGCATAGAATAGAATATATATATATATATATATATATCTATATCTATATCTATCTCAATACTCGTGTTCCTTAATTGTACGACCATTATCATCATGCAAGACCCTCTGGTTAAAAATGAGACCGTCCAAATCATCCAAGATGAAATAGAAAATGTAAATCCTGATTATTTGAATTCTTATGAGTGTCATCACCTCAGCTTTTAAACAAAGTTATTTGTGAGTTAGGGGAGAGTTATCTCCCCTAACTCACAGACTCTTCACTGAAAAAAAGTGTAGTATCAAACTACAACATGTTGACAGTTAATTGTTTATCCAATCCATCCTGGTCATTGAGAAAATAAAAAACGAATATTGTTGGATTTAAGAAATATATTTTGCTATTCCTAACATATGGGGATATAACACTGTTTTTTTTAGTAAATTTGAATGTCTTTTTTGCAAGCTCAGGTACAGGGTATCTGAGGATAAAGGGTGTTAAGAGCTTAAAGGATTAACCAAATTTAGAAAAGAGAGAGAGAGAGAGAGAGAGAAAAAAAGGACCATATTACCTTTAGGCACTCCTTTTTGATCTTGATTAAGAAAGGACATGTTTTTCATTTACACCGTCAATATCCGGTTGTTGGTTAGGGGTTAGCGTTTAGTTTTATAATTTAAAAAAAAAAATCTAAAGATCGTCTGTTAAAACAACGAGATATTGACAGTGTAAATGAAAAACATGTCCTTTCGTAATCGAGATCAAAAAGGGGTGCCTAAAGGTCATATGGTTAAAAAAAAAAAAAAAAAAAAAAGAGCCAGTGCCATACTTACATTCTGAACAAAAAATTACCTGTTTACAAACTGGGTCATGACATTTTTGGTAATAAGCACATTTCTTTAAGTCAACAAATAATCTGGAAAAACAAAAGATATTTATGAAATAATCGGTTAAATGGATGAACATTTAACAAAGTGGGGGTGAGTTTAATATATCTTATCTTATCTATTATAATGGAGATTATCTGTGTCACCAAAACTGTCTCCACCTATGTCACAATTCCATTAGTTATTTACATCATATTACCCATGATTTCATTTTAATTTAAATCATTAAGGAAAATTGTTTTATATTATCAATACTTATGGCTTTACACACACACATATATATGATTTTTTAAAAAGTTTATATATATTTCCCCATTTAAGCCACATGCCATCCAAAGCATAGGCCTCCCTGCCTCATTCAAATAAACTAATCCTGCCCATTTCAAACTAAGACACCAACCCTCCCCCCACCCCAAATTGATAGATTTAAAAGCGATGTTACTTTGGGAAATTCTCAGTAAGAGTCATGTTCTTGTGATTACCTGAAGATGCCGTAGTAATATGGTTGAAATAAATTATTGTAATGAAGCAAGTTTAAAGTTTTTTCCTTCATTTATTGAGTATCTTGCTTTGTCCTTCCATTCACTGGCACTAGTCACATTGAGCTCTCCTGACTGTCTACCTGCATCAGCATGGTTAAACCACACAAGGAAAGATCCTAACTACAGGAAAAATATATATACAAATGATAAAACTTTTTTTTTAAAGCATAAATGAATGGTATATGTAAGTGTTCAAATAGACTAATATTTCAGAAATACAGTTGACTTACCAGTTGTGTTCGAATTAATAACCACATTTGACCCCAAGGTCATCATCTAATGAAGGCTCTATTGGAATCCTTCTTACTTTAAACACATACACATCTTATCTCTTCTTCAATTATTCAACGACCATGGTGGACACAATTTGGAAGGTAATCATACACAATCTCTAATTGTTTAAAGTAAGAAAATAAAATGTAAGATACCTGATGTTATTGCTTTTGTGTTCTCGATTGATATTTCCGCACCAACGATAACCAACAATATCGTAACAAAGCAAATTGCCTTCCATAAAATAAAACCAGTGGCGGATTTTTCCACGGCGGCCATTAGAACCGACTAAAGAACTAATGAAAATATCAACTTCTGGGTAGGGAGACATATCACTTGAATCACCTTCTTGGGCTGGTGAAGAATACAGAAAATTAAAAATAAATAAAATTAAAAAAAAAAAAAAAAAAAAAAAAAAAAGAAAAAAGAAAAAAAAGAATTAAAGAAAAAAGAAAAAAAAGAAAGAAAAAAGAGAAAAAAGAAAAAGAAAGAAAGAAAGAAAGAAAGAAAAGAAAGAAAGAAAGAAAAAGAAAGAAAAAAGAAAGAAAGAAGAAAGAAAGAAAGAAAGAAAGAAAGAAAAAAGAAAGAAAGAAAAAAGAAAGAAAAAGAAAAAGAAAGAAAAAAGAAAGAAAAAAGAAAAGAAAAGAAAAAAAAAAAAAAAAAAAAAAAAAACTTTTTTGACACGCCTTGTATATTTAAAAAAAAAAAAAAAGTGCTGTAAACTTTTGCACAGAACTATTTACTGTAATCATTAACCCTTCTTGCTCAAAATCCTTTTTTTATAACAAGTTTATGAGAGTGTCAATAAGCATTAACTCTTTTGAAATACAAAAATCTTCAAATGGATTCATTTACAGAAATCTGCAAAGTCGAGCAACTTATATAATAAAGTGATGGAGGTGCGTGGTGTAATGGATAGAGTTGTAGGAAATGGACTTGTCAATGCGAGTTCAATTCCTGGACGAAGCTGTTTGCATTTCACATGGCGCTAATATTCTTGAGAGAGGTATGAATTCAATTCTCCTTCCAGCTATGGGTAAATAGCAGGCCAGACTTGGCTCTTTAACCATGGCTATGTAACCAGTCTAGGAGAAGGAAAACTGAAAAACCTGTTAAAATCCACCTAGGAAATTAACTGTGTTGCATCCTACTCACATGGAGGGGTTGGTGTGTGTGTGTGTGTTATATATATATAATAAGGTGATGTCAAAACATCTACATTGCAAGTTGGATTAAAGTCAAGTCATGCTGAAAGCACCAGTTCCCGCTTCATCACCAAAGTTAAGCAATGATGAGACTATTCAATACTTAATTGGGTAACTACTTAAGCAAAAATAGGTACTGTGAGCAACAGCAACCTGAGTCCTTTGTTTATCAAAATGACTTGATTCGGCATTAAATAACTCAAAAAGGCTTGATAAGCCATAAAACAAAACAACCAACCAATTGAAAAAAATAAAAAATTTTGAAGCCAGTCTCAACATTTTAACAATTTTTTTTATTTTTATTTATTTTTTCATTGAGACACAGTTTTCATAAGTCGAAAATTGATCTCATGGGTAAGAGGGTCTGGGGACGTCAAGGATATCAAAAAGAAGGTGCAACTTCACACACATCAAAAAAGGAGTTTCAGAGGTACTTCAGCCAATACAAAACTCGCTGGAATAACATGAATATTTTGAAAAAGGCCAACGTTTTATTCATTGTTCATAACGTATTTCATACTGAGATTCAAAAAAGATTAAATGTAGTCACATTCACAATTATTCCCCTTGAAACGCTAATTTCAAATCAATATTCGTAAATCAGATCTAAAAACGAAGTCTGCTTTCAGCGTATTTAAATCAATGACTAAAGCAGTTGATAATTGTAGCGTTCAAATTTTCAAATCAATATTTCTATAATGATAATAAAAATAATAATAATACATCCCCCCCTAAAAACGACCTAATCTCATAACCCAAATTTTAAAGGGAGACAACTTAAATAATGATGTAAGGGAGATAACTCTCTCGCTACTTTTTTTTTTATAGTTGATATATCATCTATAAGTAAAGTAAAGTCGTCGGGGCGGCCTAAAGTCGGTATCAGCCAATCAGCGAGAGAGTCTATCCCTGTTTCACTTGCACTAGACCAAGGAGATTATTTTAGCGTCTGAGGTGGAGCGCCACATCTACCGTCAGCTCCTTACTTTACCGCACAGATCCCTGTGCTACTCATATTCTGAGTTGGCAGGGACCAATATTGAACTAGGAACCTTGTGGTTTCTAGCTGAACGCTCTACCGACTGAGCTAACAAAAATTATAAAAACTATACCCAGTTTTCAAAATTTTAAGCTGCCATTGTATGTAACAAAATTATATTTTCCCTGTGAATTAAAAAAAAAAAAAAAATGAAAATATACAATGAACATGGTCTGTAAATAAGAGTCAAGATTACTTTTTTGTATTACTAAAAATGTTTAAAATGAATCATAAAGTAAAGTCAGCGCAGTGGCCTATTGTCGGTATCAGGCTACCAAAAAGGGAGTCTATCCCTTTTTCACGAGTGGTAGATAAGGCGGATGCTCTACTGGCTAAACTAAACCAGATGTTATATAGTCGTGATGACAAGACTGGACACATTCATTTAGGTAGGTAGGTAGGTAGGTAGGTTGGTTCGTTGGATTTTACAGCATGTCAATCATTGTGGGGTTATTTTATGCCGAAGACGTTTTTGTTTTATTCATTCTTGTTGAGTATTTAATTTTTAAGTCTTATCTAATTAATCCATATATTACATATAATATTATTACGGGTGGGATGGGCGTTGTGATGACGTGTTCTTGACAAGGCTGGACACATTCATTTAGGTTGGTTGGTTGGATATTACAGCATGTCAACCCTTGTTGGGTTATTTTATGCCGAAGACGTTTTTGTTTTATTCATTCTTGTTGAGTATTTAATTTTTAAGTCTTATCTAATTAATCCATATATTACATATAATATTATTACGGGTGGGATGGGCGTTGTGATGACGTGTTCTTGACAAGGCTGGACACATTCATTTAGGTTGGTTGGTTGGATTTTACAGCATGTCAATTATTGTTGGGTTATTTTATGCCAAAGACGTTTTGGTTTTATTCATTCTTGTTGTCTTATCTATTTAATCCATAGATGGGACCCTAACAGGTACTACCACTTCGGGTCAGAGTGGACCTAGAAAATGAAAGGGTACTCCATACTCCCCAGAGCTCCAGAATTTAAACCTCACCACTAGGAACAAATTAATTAGAGCTACCCACTGCCAACAGGTGGCCCCATATAGGGCAGGGGTCATACTACTCTGCAGAGGTGCAGTTGGTGTATTCTACAGCCCCAGTTGACAGGGTGGAATAAAATTAATGTGGTGGTGGGTGGGGTTGTTATATGTGTATTAATTAGTAGAAATAATTTTCATTAACTTCATGCATATTACTAAATGTCTGTGGTCAAACATATTTCTAGCACTTTTAAAATAAAACGGGTTGGGTGTTTGCCATTAGAATAAAGTCAGTACTTAATTATATGGGTGCTAAGGCTTTGTCACGACCAGCTGATTAATCAATTCAGGCCTCTCTGACTGTCCGTCTAGCCTAAGGAAGGTCTGTTTTAGGGTGTTGCAGGTCACCAAACTACTTAGCACCCAGGCCACAGATCACTCAACCACCATAATCCTGTCCTCAGGCATGGTCTTATCCTTCTGCATGTTCTACAGCCCCAGCTAACAGGACAAATATTAGCAAATCCATGATAACACAGTAGACAACGGAAAGAAATTCAAGATAAACACATTTGTACATACAAAAATCTTTGATATATATAATATACATACCAATGGTATTAAGAAAAAAGAATACACAAACATGTCCCAACTCTTAGAAATATATGCATGAACAAGCAGTATGTGAAAGGGGTACACAAATGGTAAAACCTTACCTGAAAAATCTGTATTTTTGATTTGTAAATTCCTCATTCGCAATTTGGCTTGCTTTTGTTGTTCTTGTTCAAAGATGAGAATTTTCAAATTTGTTGAATTTCTTTAAAAGGGGAAAAAAAATTCATTTTAGGATCACTTCAACCAAAAGAATCTTAAAAATATTTGAAAAAAAAAAAAAAAAAAAAAAAAAAAAATTTGCTTTCAAGTTGGTTTAACAAAATTCTTTATAATGCAAAGATTATGCATTTATGAAGCATATCTCTTGGTTAAATCAAACTTAACGGACCTAAATTCAATCATCGTATGTCACCCTGCAAAAGAAAAAAAAATACCAATAATCAGGGAATTAACCGAATTTAATGAAATTTTCACTGTTGATATATTAATATATAAAAGATAATGCACTAGTTATTTTATTTAAAAACTGACATTTTTTCAGGTCAGTTAACTTTGAACCACATATCTTTGAGAATCTGTGTTCCACCTCAAAGATACGTGATTCAAATTAACTGACCTGAAAACTGGTGCATTATATCTTTTATTCATTAATATATCAACACTGAAAATTTCATTAAAAATCGGTTAATTCCCTGATTTTTTTTTTTTTTCTTTCGGTGGGGTGACATACAATGGTGGAATTTAGGTCTGTTAGGTTCGATTTAACTGATCTCTTTATTCAAGAGGCTTCAAAAAATGAATATTTCATAGATATAAAAAAAAAATTTTAAAAAATGGAAACATGCCATAGTATATATAGGCGTTGAGTTAATACAGTTCTAAGTGATAGGTTCAATCCTGGCCAAGGGTGACAGTAACATAGAATAATTAACACAGCTTAACACTTGTACCCAGTCATGATTAATGGAACGAGAACAGTCTACCCCCATGGATTAAATAAAGGGTTAGGTTCAAAGTTCTATGAACGCTCCCGAATTCAAGGAGAAGGTTCCCAAGATATACTTGAAGAAAACCAGAGAGCACATCAGACGAAACATTGTGCAAATAACAAAGATTAGGACAATAGTCCGAATAATACAAATTATCAAGCCTCTTCTCAAAAATTCATATATATATATATTATATCAGTTCACAGAAATGGCACCAGTTATTTAGAAATTAATTTCAGTTGATAGAAAAATGAAAGTCGGGTGGGGATCAGATTTTGGTTAGTCCTAAGAAAGTTTTGTGGTCAAATTTTATTGTTCTAACCACATCATATCCAAATTGCTTAATTCAATAATTTTTTAATTTGGAAAAAAAAAAAGAAAAAAAAAAAAAAGGAATTATATGCATGTAAAAGGAAGTTTAAAAAATAAAATACTATAAACTTTCTAGATGACTAAAAAATTAAAAAAAAAAAAAAAAAAAAAAAGAAAAAAAAGGAAACAAAAACGTTAACAAAAGTAAACAAAACCCAGAAAAGTAAACAATAGAAAACACAAAGTAAACAAAAAACAGTAAACACAAAAAGTAAAAAAAAAAAAAAAAGAAAAAAGTAAAATAAAAATAAAAACCAGAAAGGTAAACAAACAAAAAAAAGGTAAACAAACAAAAAAAAAAAAAAAAAAAAAAAAAAACCCCTTTTTGGGTTTTTTTTTTTTTTTTTACTTTTCTGAGTTTTTTTAAAAACAAAACAAAGTCAACAAAAAACAAAAACAATTTCTACAGAAGGTTTTTTTTAATTTTTTTAAAAAATTCTATTCCAAATCTGTTTTATGGGGAAGAGCTTACTGAATTTACTCTCAGGTGAATTTTGAGTTGTTCTGTATGAGAAGAAGAGACAAATTTTCTGACATTGTATTGAAATATCTCATTTAATCTTGTTTAGAAACTTTCACAGCCAAAAGGCAGGTAAGGTGTATTGTAAGAAAGAAAGACTTACTCAATATTTGCAATAAGAGAATCCATAAAAATGTTTTTATCTTTCACTGAATTGGATACAGAAACAAATTTATTGTGATGAGACAAAACAAGAGGATTCTTTTGGTTTAACTTTCGAGACAGAAATAATCGAAAATTTCTGTTTTTTGTATAAACGCCTGAAAGAAAAGAAAAAGAAAATGGAATCAATTCAATGCACAGAGGGGAGAAATAACGGAGAAACTCAGGGATGACATTCATTTAGGGGGGGGTGGCTAAGTTAGTTAGAAGATAGGTAAATTTGAGGTTGCTTCTTGCTGGATTATTTTTGTATATAAAGTGTGCAGTACACCACTTAAATTTATAGACTAAACGAGGTCACAAATTTGAAGTCGCTTCTTGTTGGATTATTTTTGTATATAAAGTGTGCTGCAATACACCACTTAAATTTATAGACTAAGCGAGGTCACAAATTTGAGGTTGCTTCTTGTTGGATTATTTTTGTATATAAAGTGTGCTGCAATACACCACTTAAATTTATAGATTAAGTGAGGTCACAAATTTGAGTTCGCTTCTTGTTGAATTATTTTTGAATATAAAGTGTGCTGCAATACACCACTTAAATTTATAGACTAAGTGAGGTCACAAATTTGAGGTCGCTTCTTGTTGGATTATTTTTGTATATAAGGTGTGCTACAATACACTACTTAAATTTATAGACTAAGCGAAGTCACATGGTTTAAACCTCAGCCAATCAACAGCCCGTATATGTGGCTGGTTGACTACTTAATAACTGATACTGAGAGACATCCATTTGCAATCATTGATGAAGGACCTGCAAGACTGTCCGCTAGCTTCTCTATTCTTTTAATATTAATTCCTGTAGAGAAAAAATACCCCTCAAAATAGCCAAATCTATTTTCAAATAAATCATCCTGAGATATCACTTCATCATCATCATCATCTTACCCAAATCACAAATAAGTGTCTCTTCATCATTTTTGTCCTTCACTATCAATTTCTGTAACATTTCTTTAGAGAACAAAGAAAAGATTTTCTCAGATTTTGATTTCAATGCATTTCTTTTGGCAGATTCCGTATTGGATTCACACAAAAACTTTCGATTCAGCATTTCTTTGGTCGGATGTCGTCCCACTCTCTGTTTCCTCACTTGGTTCACTGACACTGTCATGGGTCATTTGATTTTCCTTTTCCGTGGAAGGAGTGGTTTCTTTTAACCACATCACCAATTGAGTCGAGATGAATTGCACAAAACAACCTGACAAAAGGATGAGAAGAAAAAATTGTTAAATTCTGTCTAAATGATTTATGACAAGATTAAGAATTCAGTGCATATCGCATAAATGCGTCCTGGCCTCCTGCCCTAAAAAATGCTAAGCAGTGCCTGCTGAAAAACCAACCCGCACTACGATTGAACTCCCTAGCTGTTTGAAGGTGTTTTTCCTGAAAAGTTAATGCGATATGAAAGCGATATTTTACCCAACCCCAAGTAAATGTAAATATTTTACACCCCTTAAAATATCTTATGTTTTTCAGTAAAATACCATTTCAGTGATACACCACTTAAATTCATAGACTAAGCAAGGTCACAAATTTGAGGTCGCTTCTTGTTGGATTATTTTTGTATATAAAGTGTGCTGCAATACACCACTTAAATTCATAGAATAAGCAAGGTCATGTGGTTTAAACCTCAGCTAATCAACAGTCCAAATACGTGACTGGTTAACTACTTAATTGCTGATACTGAGAGACATCCATTTGCAATCATTCAAAAAGGACCTGCAAGACTGAGGAGCACCAAGGAACAACCAAAGGATTTTTCGCTAAGGATCACGCTCTGCTTAACACAAGGATCTCTTGCTTGAAGCCTAAAGGATGACCACAAAAATTGTAACACTTCTATATGTAACATGAGAGAGAGAGTGGAAGATGCTAGGAATGGAATAATTATGTATAAATTAGCATGGAAAAGTTTTTAGGAATTTCAGTAATATATCTTTTTTTCATATCGCATTAACTTTTCAGGAAAAATGCCTTCAAACAGCTAAGGAGTTCAATTGTAGTGTGGGTTGGTTTTTTTAGCAGGCGCCGCCTAGCAGTTTTTAAGGCAGGAGGCCAGGACGCATTTATGCAATAATACCCAAGAATTCTTTCGACTGTTAACTCCTTGTTTTTCACATGATGTTTTGACCAGTATATTCTCCAGCCTTTATCAGGTGTAACATGCATTCTCAAAAGAGCTATTTTCAATCCAACTTGCATCGGTAATCTGAACATTAGTTACATAAATGAGAGTAACCTCCCCTTGTGTGTTTCACTTTGAGGACGCCGTTTGTTTTGGTTGGCCATTTTCATTTCACCGTAAATCTACACTGAAAATACAAATTTGTTTGAATCAATACAACTGCATGTTTTAACACAAAAATATCATAAAATGTATTAATAACAATTAAGTTAATTTCAAATAATGCGCAAGCACAATTAAGAACACATTTTATGATATTTTCGTGTTAAAACATGCAGTTGTATTGATTCGAACAAATTTGTATTTTCAGTGTAGATTTACAGTGAAAAGAAAATGGGCAACCAAAACATACGGCTTCCTCGAAGTGAAACAAACAAGGGGAGGTTATTCTCATTTATGTAGCTAATGTTCAGAAAAGAAAATGGCCGACCAAAACATACAGCTTCCTCGAAGTGAAACAAACAAGAGGAGGTTATTCTCATTTATGTAGATAATGTTCAGATTACCCATAAAACTATACAAAATGGTAGACTTACCCACTTGATAATTGTCTTTGAAGGCGGAATTTGGAAGTAGGAATATTAAATGTTCACTGTACTTTGTGGCCGTGCTGGAAGAAGAGACAATGTTAACAATATTCAAGATCAACCTATTTTCATTGGACATTTGGTCACCTCATCTGGTGTGATAGTTAGCAAGTTAGATTAGCAGACTATTGTTAGTGAGTTCGATTCTCACTGATTTGGTTGGGTCTGTTTTGTTTTACAGCATATCAACCTCAGTGGGTTATTTAGTGCCGAGAAAGTTTTGAAATAAATCAATTCTTGATGGATAATCAATTTTGTTTATAAACTCATGTTTTTCTATTTAACCCATACATGGGACTCTACCAGGTACTACCATTCCAGGTCAGAGTTGACCAGGGAGCAATGGTGATTAAGGGGTGCTCCACATTCCCCAAACCTCCAGAACTGGAACCTCACCATCAGATAGAGTTTAACGTCATTCCCAGGACATGTAGACCCTCAGTCACCGCCTTCTAGCACCCATATGATAAAAAGGGGTTGGGGCTTGCTATAAGGGCAATAGGGTTGGGAAAATCATATAGGTGCTAGGGCTTGATGTGACCAGCCGATTGATCGGAGGGGGCCTCTCCGACCGCCCGTCTAGCCCAAGATAGGGCCAAAGTGGAGTATAGCAAGTCATGAACTGCTCATCCACCTGGGTTCTATCCTTAAGCATCACGGGTCACCACCCATGGCCAACAGGTGGCCCCATTGAGGGAGTCTTTCCCCTCTGCATAGGTGCAGTCGGTGTATTCTAACGCCCCAGCCAACAGGGTGGGATTCTCACTAAGTGCCCCATACATCTGGCCTTGTGCCGCATCTAAGCTATGCTTACTAAATAACTATATTATACATTTTTTGCCTAGTTGTTTATTAAGAGTTTTTTTTTGACAGTTCCATGATGCCAATTATATCTAATACAAATAATTATACATAGTTGTATGGTTTTGAGTATTCCTAATCCTAATACGAATAATTTATACATAGTCGTATGGTTTTGAGTATTCCTATCTAATACAAATTAATTTTATACATAGTCGTATGGTTTTGAGTATTCCTATCTAATACAAATAATTTATACATAGTTGTATGGTTTTAAGTATTCCTATCTAATACAAATAATTTATACATAGTTGTATGGTTTTGAGTATTCCTATCTAATACAAATAATTTATACATAGTTGTATGGTTTTGAGTATTCCTATCTAATACAAATAATTATATGGTTAAAGTAATTATTTCTATTTAATGATATTCATTTATTTGTACACTTATATGACTTTCTAATTTAGTATAATATTTTATTACATTAAAACTTAAATATTTGCATCTGGAGGGTGCATATATTTGATAGTATATTTAATATATTTTTCTTCTTTTAAAGCAGCGGTCCCCAACCACCAGGTTGCACAGAACGTTTGAATTTTTCTTTATTATTTCTTATTAGAAAGGATTTGCGTTCTAAAATAAATATTTTTGTTTACAGAGATGTTGTTGATTATTAATTTATGAACAAAAGGTTGTTTATTGTCTGTTGATGTTTGCATTTGACATAAGACAACTGCGGATGATTTATTATTAGATTACGTCATTAACGATTATCGAGCATATGAAGGCCGGTTTTTGAAAATATTGTCTTAGATGAAACCGGTCCGTGGTGCAAAAAAGGTTGGGGACTGCTGTTTTAAAGAACGTACCTATAATGAACAAAACTATAAGTGATTCTTACCTGGCATCTAAGATGAGTATATGTCGTTCATCACAATCAAGGGAAAAAATCTCTTTCAACCAGGCACACACATACTGTAACAAAATAAATAAAAACTGATATAAAAAAAAAAAAATTCAAAGAGTCTAGATTACAGTAACCAAAAGGGGCGCACAGCATAAACTAGGGATTACCCAAAATGAAGCTAAACTGTGTTTGACAAAATGACTTTAGCCCCCCCCCCCCCCATAATTTTACCAAAAAATCAGGGAATTATCGGATTTTTAATGAAATTTTCAGTGTTTTGTTTTATCAATGAATGATCTTATAATTACCTGATTTTTGGACATTTTTTTTCAATCGTGAATGTTACATTCAAATTGTAAACAAGCGCTTAAAACCCTTTGAAAAAGAGACAGAATGGCGGATCGTGTCGAAATTGACCAAAACAAATCGTTTTAAATCTATCAAAAATAAACTGCATATGTAATGATATTTTTCTTTTTTTAATGATGGTCATTATGTTACTACTTATCATTTTAGACAAAAGTTTGACCTTAAATAATAGATTTAATTAATTTTAATTTGTTTTTAAAAACCTAGCAGACGACAAAATTGGGTATGCCTAGCATAAACCTAATGTTTATAAAAAGTAAAGTTGGTGGAGTGGTCTATTGTCAGTATCAGCTGGACAGCGAGGGAGTCTATCCCCTTTTTGCAAGTGCTAGACCAGGCAGATTGTTTGTGGAGCGCTACACCTACTGTCAATTCCTCACTTTACCATACAGATCAGATTACTCAATTTGTGCTACTCATTCCCCCTAAATCTATTATCCAGTGACATGCTGGAGCAATATTATTGAATGATTATGGAGGTCACGTGTTCTTTTTTAGCAACAGTGTTTAACCTCTCCATTTTTTATTGCTACAGAGGTATGTGTAAATTATTTGTTAACTCCTCAATAAATGCCACCCTTAGAGAATGAGTAGTAGTAGTTCCTGACTGAACTGTTTGATCCTAGCCATTAACCTATGAGGCTAATGCACTCAGCATCTTGTTGACTTGCTTTGGGTTCATCTTTCTTGCTTTAATCCACCATGCTGCTACCCATGGTTTCTGGTGCAACACACTCGTTATGACACATATAATACTCTCCCCCCCCAAAATTCTATTATCCAATGACATGCTGGAGCAATATTATTGAATGATTATGGAGGTCACGTTTTTTTTTGCCACAGAGTTTAACCTCTCCATTGTTTTTATTGCTACAGAGTTATGTGTAAATTATTTGTATTCAATAGAACTGTGCAACAAAATAACCCTTAAGAAACAACAACACAAAAAATGTAAATATCATGGTTATCTTTCATTAGGTGTTTTTGTTAACTCATCAATAGATGCCACCCTTAGAGATGAGTAGTAGTAGTTTCCTGACTGAACTGTTTGATCCTAGCCATTAACCTATAAAGGTAATGCACTCAGAATCTTGTTATGCATGCTATTGACTTGCTTTGGGTTCATCTTTCTTGCTTTACATCCACCATGCTGCTACCCATGGTTTCTGGTGCAACACACTCGTATGACATATATAATACTCTCCTTCCCCCCTAAATCTATTATCTAATGACATGCTGGAGCAATATTATTGAATGGTTATGGAGGTCACATTTTTTTTTAGCAACAGAGTTTAACTTCTCCATTTTTTATTGCTATATAGTTATGTGTAAATTATTTGTATTAAATAGAACTGTGCAACAAAAATCACTCTTAAGAAACAACACAAAAAAATGTGAATATCATGATTCATGTTTGTTATGATTTTTGTGGCCATTTTTAGGTTGCAAGTGGGAGCACTTTACAGTGGAGATCCCTTGTGTTCCTTAGTGAAGAATCCTTGCTTGTGTTCCTTCGTACTAGGCAGAGTCCTGGCTGTTCCTCGGTGTTAGGTAGAATCCTCGTGCTCCTTGGTTGTTGATCCGTTCATCCATGGCAAATACGTGCAAATAAATGGCTTTCAATATCGTTGATTAAATAGTTAACTAACCACGTTTTGGAGCGAGTTTATTGGCTGGTTTTAATCCACGTGGCCACACAGAGTCTATAAGTTTAAGTGGTGGATTATAACACAAAATATTCCAGCAATGGTTATCTTTCATTAGCTGTTTTTGTTAATTCATCAACAGATACCACCCTTAGAGAGGAGTAGTAGTAGTTTCCTGACTGAACTGTTTGATTCTGGCCGTTGATCTATTAAGCTCCTCGACCAAGCATCAGGTAAAGCATGATGTTGAGCCACTTTGGGTTCATCTGCTTTGCTTTACATCCACCATGCTGCTACTCATGCTTTTCTGGTTGTTACGATTTTTGTGGCCATTCCTTTAGGCTTCAAGCAAGAGCGCTTGTCCAGTGGAATCCTTTGTGTTAGGCAGAGCACGATCTTTAGTAAAGAATACTTTGGTTGTTCCTTGGTGCCTCCTCAGTCTTGCAGGTTCTTCGTCAATGATTTGCAAATGGACATCGTCATATCAGCTGATTAAGTAGTTAACCAGCCACATATTCGGGCTGTTGATTGACTGAGGTTTAAAACCATGTGACCTCACTTAGTCTATAAATTTAAGTGGTGACCGCAGCACGCGCTATATTTACCACCAAATATTTCCAATACTGGTGTTATGCGTTTGTATGACCTGTAGACAATGTCTCTTTCCATTCTCTGAGCATAATCCCAGTGACATGCCGGGGCTAGGCAATAGATAACTGGATGATTATGGAGGTTGTTATTTGTTTTTTGCTTAGTCTATAAATTTAAATGTGGTGGGACCGCAGGCATGGCTATATATACCACCAAATATTCCAACACTGGTGTTATGCCTTGTATGACCTGTAGACAAATGTCTCTTTCCATAATCCGATGACATGCCGGAGCAATATATAACTGGATGATTATAGAGGTCATATAATTGTTTTTAGCAGCTGTGTTTCTACTCATCTAGAGTTTTAATAAACATGGGTATTTTTAACAAGAGATTATATTTGTCAACTTCTCTCGTTATGTGAAAGCAAGGGAAAACCTTGAGTAAAAACCCTGAGGCTTTCTGCAATATTTTCTCCTGTACTTTTTTTTTTAGTACACCGGAAATAATCACACAAAACCTCAGGGGTTTTGTTTTTGCAAATTTTCCTAGGGACTCATTCAAGCAAATATGTGTGTCCCAGGATGCACTAAATCAAAAAGCTATCAGCATCACTGGTCATAGGTAACCGTACTGTCAGCATGACCTAATTAATTGTGATGACAATTCGGTGTTTGATAATCAACCTCAATTAGATGAACTCAAAATTGTCAGCTGTTTCTGCAAAAGCAAAAACCCCTGAGGTTTTGTTGTGATATTTCTGGCTGTATTAAAAAAAAAAAAAAAAAGGACACCAGGAAATAGTGCAGATGCCTCAGGGGTTTTGCTTTTGCCAGAAACAGCTGACAATTTCTTATAGTTCATCTTAAAAAAAAACAAAAAACCGGACAATGGCATCTAAAGATTAAAACTGAAAAAAAAAAAAAAAAAAAAAAAAAAAAAATTTCCGTACATAATTGAGGTTTAGAGCAGGGATCAAACTTTTTATTCATGGTGGGCACTGGATAATTTGGAAAAAAAAATAATGAGGTGCGGGCCATATCATTATCGTGTTCCAAAGCAGAGGGCTTCAATTTAAACATTCTAATCAATTGTAATTTTTTTATTGCAGGTCTTCACGCAGTGCATCCAGAACTGTATAGAGCTGAGTAATTCGTTTAGGTTTTTCTGCTGGGTCAGCCCTACACTGGTATGTCTACTATGTAGGTGCACACAGCACAAATGTCACATCGGAGTTCATCCCTTGCTCTCGCGAAGTTGTCAGACAGTCAAATAAAACATCTTGCTCTGCATGATTTTATTAATATTTCAATTGTTAATCAACATCATCATCAGAGGATTGCCCATCATTTAATTGTGGTTTGATGAGCCGCAACACACAGTTTATCCATGCACTCTGGACATATTAGTCAATTCATTCACTTAACAGAACAAAAATTGCCCCCCCCCCCCACACACACCGATTACCTTGAAAGCAGCAGAGGGTAATGAACACAAGCATATTTTATTTTACCTTCATAAAAAGTTCTGCACAACTTGTACCATCTTTCAAATTCCTCGATTAAATTCACGGTAGAATTCAGATCGAAATAGAGTTTACACACTTGAACCTGGAAAAAAAAAAAAAATTAAAAAGTACACCAATGCATTCTGTATATCGGCAGCGGTTTCCAACCTTTTTTGCGCCACGGACGCGCGTTCCATCAAAGACAATATTTTCACGGGACCGGCCTTTCATATGCTCTGGCCAAAGATGTTTGTTTTTTCACTCATTTTTGCTAGTTTTGGAACGGCTGATGACCCATCACATTTGACCGAGAGACCTGTCAAGAGGCACAGAAAGTCACTTTTCAAAATAAAACACAACATTAGACTGGCATAATTAATAAAAAAAAGAAGGAAAAAATTCAAACGTTCTCATAGTGCCCGGTACCTAATGGCCCATGTCCAGTAGCCGGTGGTGTGTGACCCCGGTGGTTGGGACCGCTGGTTATATTCCACACACACACACACCACCATTACAAGATGTACACGTACAAACATATATATAAAAAAAAAAGAAAGTAAGTGAGTGGAGTGGTCTATGCCAGGTTATCAGCAGAATGAGGGAGTCATCCCTTTTTTGCAAGCTCTAGCCGAGGAGATTAATTTTTGCTGAAGTGGAGCGCCACAGCCTACCGTCAGCTCGCCACTTTAGCTGCACAGAGGTCAGATTATCCAAGGATGCTACTTCATGCGCTGACGTTGACAAGGACAGTATTTTTAATACTATCATGTTTATTTCTTAAATGTATTAAAAGTACTCTTATACATAATTTGCATATAGAAATAACATTAAAATTAAGTAATATTTTATAGTCATTATTATCTAGTTTCGTTAGTCTTTCTAATTTGATATGATATTTTATTTAGTAAAACTTAATACTTGCACCCAGGTGCTGCATACTTTTGAAGTATAGATGATTATCAAAATAAAAAAGTTGACTACCTTCTTGAATAATTTCATAGTGATGCGATGAACATCATGGAAGTTGGCCTTCTGAAAAAAGTAACAAAAAATATATAGCAATTTAGATGCAAACTTTTAAAAAAAGAATCTGATTACATAAAATCGATAACCTATTTGCCAGATGTTCTACAAGAATTTATGCAGTCATAAACATATATCCCATTGGTCCCTATATGCAGTTGAAAAAAATGGAAAGATGAATCTGACCAATATGTTGAAAAATTAAATAAAATAAGGCGAAGAAAATCGGAATGTAGAAAAAATGTTTTAATGAATTGCGGCACCGTTTTCAGCCCCGAGAGATGTCCTTGGACGCAAGTATTGTATTATTATATTTTTAAATACCAAAATAAATAATAATAAATAAAAGAAAAATAAATATCCTTGCCCTTGATGACAACCTATACCGGTTAATACACTAACATTATATGTATTGTATACATATAATCATGTGTATGTATGTTATGTATTGATATGTATACGTTATACATATGCTGTTATGATGTATGTGTGTGTATACGTAAATATGATATGCCTATGCTGTGTGTTATATATACGGTTATAATATGAGTATGTACTGTATAGTGTATACATGATAATATGAGTACGTCACTGAGTATGTATGTATGTGTATACGTATAAATATGAGTATGTATGGTATGTGTATACAGATGATAATATGAGTACCGTATGGTATGTGTATACGTATAAGGGCAATGATATATTTATTTTCTCTGTTTATCAGTGATTGATTATTATTATTTTGTGTACTTTTAAAATAAATAATAAATACAAGGAAGTACCATTGCGCTAACTACGAAGAGACATTATTAATAGGAACCTCCTCGGCTGGAACACGTGCCAGTTATGGGCTATATTCAGTTTAAACATTTGTTATTTCGGTTATTAATCCTACCGCAATTTAATACTAACATTGGTATCTGTTCCCTTATTTTAATTTATTTTTCCCCTGTAAACAATTGTCGAGTAGATTTCTATCATTTAAACCCGATTTTTTTCAACTTTGAACATATTAGAACCATAAGAGTGAATTAACCGTATGTGTTTAAATGATGCTGCATAAATTCTTGTAATAAACTAATCGTGCAA
>CM042148.1:62503103-62514993 GCA_023376005.1 Doryteuthis pealeii | reverse complement strand
CCAAAAGAGAGAGTCAAAAGCTCTTTAATCCTACTAGTCTTTGAAAGGCAAAATGTTAATTTAGTTCTGCAAATTTTCAATGAATATAAATCATTCTTTTCTTCATTCAGTAAATCAAAGGAAATTAGCCATGCATATAACATTGAATGTATTGGCAGACCATGAGCTTTTTAATGTTGACACTTTGTGATGAAGGTCATAATATTGAAAAAATAGAAAAGATGTTTATCTTAAGCTCTACAAATGCTCTTTTAAATAATTTTGTTCTAGAGAAAATGATAACATCATTAATAAGTTAAGCAAAAAAGAAAACTTCAGACATTCAGCTGAATTATTTATATTACCTATTTTTCAATAAGTATTATTGATTTTTGTATTTGTTTGTCTGTTTATATCTATTATTGATTGTTCATTTTATTCATAATTCAGTATATATTGTAAATTTACAGAATAATCATTAAAATTTGAAAAAAAGCAAATCAAAACAATGCTGATTATAATTTATCTAAACTTGGTTTCAAATTTATATTTAATATATTTATTGTAATCTGTCCTTTATATATATATATATATTGTAAAAATACAGAATAATCATTAAAATTGAAAAAAAAAAGCAAATCAAAACAATGCTGATTATAATTCATATTTAATATATTTATTTATATTTATTGTAATTTGTTTGTCTGTTTATATCTAATTATTGATTGTTCATTTATTCATAATTCAGTTGTTCCTGTATTAAGTATTATCACTTGATTTACAATATTGTAAATTTACAGAATAATCATGAAATTTAAAAAAAAAGCAAATCAAAACCATGCTGATTATAATTTACCTAAACTTTATCAAATTTATATTTAGTATATTTATTTATATTTGTTTGTTTGTTTATCTAATAATTGATTGTTCATTTATTCATAATTCAGTTTACAGTTTTTTAAATTAAATAAAAAAAAACATGCAAATCAAAACAATGTTGCTTATCATTTAAAAAAAAATGTTTTCAATTTTAAAAAAAATATATATTATGAACGAATTTCAGTTATTAAAGTTTAATGTAATGGTATTTGTTTTTTTTTATGTACCTCAACGTTGCTTTTACAAGTTTTTTTTAAATTAAAATAAAAAACATGCAAATCAAAACAATGTTTGTTATCATTTATAAAAGTTGTTTTCAAATTTGAAATAAATAAAATTATGAACGAATTTCAGTTATTAAAGTTTAATGAAACATAACACTTGTTTATTTACTGTCTTTACGAGACAACGGTATCTATTTCGCTTGCTCTAAGTTGGGCCCACTTTTGTGACGTCACACACCCAAAGAACGGGCCTTCTATATCGGTGGCCTCGGTCTATCCCCTTTTTGTGAGTGCTAGACCAGGGAGAATGTTTGTGGAGCGCCATACCTACTGTGAATTCCTCATTTTACCACACAGATCAGATTACGTAATCTGTGCTACTCATTCCCCCTAAATCTATTATCCAGTGACATGCTGGAGCAATATTACTGAATGTTTATGGAGGTCACGTGTTCTTTTTTTAGCAACAGTGTTTAACCTCTCCATTTTTTATTGCTACAGAGTTATGTGTAAATTATTTGTTAACTCCTCAATAAATGCCACCCTTAGAGATGAGTAGTAGTAGTTTCCTGACTGAACTGTTTGATCCTAGCCATTAACCTATGAGACTAATGCACTCAGCATCTTGTTGACTTGCTTTTGGGTTCATCTTTCTTGCTTTACATCCACCATGCTGCTACCCATGGTTTCTGGTACAGCATACTTGTATGACACATATAATACTCTCCTTCCCCCTAAATCTATTATCCAATGACATGCTGGAGCAATATTATTGAATGTTTATGGAGGTCACGTGTTCTTTTTTAGCAACAGTGTTTAACCTCTCCATTTTTTATTGCTACAGAGGTGTGTAAATTATTTGTTAACTCCTCAATAAATGCCACCCTTAGAGATGAGTAGTAGTAGTTTCCTGACTGAACTGTTTGATCCTAGCCATTAACCTATGAGACTAATGCACTCAGCATCTTGTTGACTTGCTTTGGGTTCATCTTTCTTGCTTTACATCCACCCTGCTGCTACCCATGGTTTCCAGTGCAACACACTCGTATGACACATATAATACTCTCCCCCCCCCCAATCTATTATCCAATGACATGCTGGAGCAATATTATTGAATGATTATGGAGGTCACATTTTTTTTAGCAACAGAGTTTAACCTCTCCATTGTTTTTATTGCTACAGAGTTATGTGTAAATTATTTGTATTCAATAGAACTGTGCAACAAAATAACCCTTAAGAAACAACAACACAAAAAATGTAAATATCATGGTTATCTTTCATTAGGTGTTTTTGTTAACTCATCAATAGATGCCACCCTTAGAGATGAGTAGTAGTAGTTTCCTGACTGAACTGTTTGATCCTAGCCATTAACCTATAAAGGTAATGCACTCAGAATCTTGTTATGTATGCTATTGACTTGCTTTGGGTTCATCTTTCTTGATTTACATCCACCATGCTGCTACCCATGGTTTCTGGTACAACATACTTGTATGACACATATAATACTCTCCTTCCCCCCTAAATCTATTATCCAATGACATGCTGGAGCAATATTATTGAATGGTTATGGAGGTCACATTTTTTTTAGCAACAGAGTTTAACCTCTCCATTTTTTATTGCTATACAGTTATGCGTAAATTATTTGTATTCAATAGAACTGTGCAACAAAAATAACCCTTAAAAAAACAACAACACAAAAAATGTGAATATCATGATTCATGTTTGTTATGATTTTTGTGGCCATTTTTAGGTTGCAAGTGGGAGCACTTTACAGTGGAGATCCCTTGTGTTCCTTAGTGAAGAATCCTTGCTTGTGTTCCTTCGTACTAGGCAGAGTCCTGTCTGTTCCTCGGTGTTAGGTAGAATCCTTGTGCTCCTTGGTTGCTGATCCATTCGTCCGTGGCAAATACGTGCAAATAAACAACTTTCAAGATCGGTGATTAAATAGTTAACTAACCACATTTTGGAGCGTGTTGATTGGCTGGCTTTAATCCATGTGGCCACACAGAGTCTATAAGTTTAAGTGGTGGAGTATAACACAAAATATTCCAACAATGGTTATCTTTCATTAGCTGTTTTTGTTAATTCATCAATAGAATGCCACCCTTAGAGATGAGTAGTAGTAGTTACCTGACTGAACTGTTTGATCCTGTCCGTTGACCTATGAAGCTCCTCGACCAAGCATCAGGTAAAGCTTGATGTTGAGCCACTTTGGGTTCATCCGCCTTGCTTTACATCCACCATGCTGCTACTCATGTTTTCTGGTTGTTGTGGCCATCCTTTAGGCTTCAAGCAGGAGCGCTTGTCCAGTGGAAATCCTTTGTGTTAGGCAGAGCACGATCCTTAGTAAAGAATACTTTGGTTGTTCCTTGGTGCTCCTCAGTCTTGCAGGTT
This sequence comes from Doryteuthis pealeii, assembly GCA_023376005.1. Taxonomy (NCBI): domain Eukaryota; kingdom Metazoa; phylum Mollusca; class Cephalopoda; order Myopsida; family Loliginidae; genus Doryteuthis; species Doryteuthis pealeii. The sequence goes on along the minus strand of CM042148.1, from coordinate 62,511,517 downwards.
CTTCGTCAATGATTGCAAATGGACATCTGTCAATATCAGCTGATTAAGTAGTTAACCAGCCACATATTCGGGCTGTTGATTGACTGAGGTTTAAACCATGTGACCTCACTTAGTCTATAAATTTAAGTGGCGGACCGCAGCACGGCTTATATACCACCAAATATTCCAACACTGGTGTTATGCATTTGTATGACCTGTAGACAATGTATCTTTCCATTCTCTGAGCATAATCCAGTGACATGCCGGGGCAATATAACTGGATGATTATGGAGGTTGTATATTTGTTTTTTGCTTAGTCTATAAATTTAAGTGGTGGATCGCAGCACAGTTTATATACCACCAAATATTCCAACACTGGTGTTATGCGCTTGTATGACCTGTAGACAATGTCTCTTTCTATAATCCAGTGAAATCCCGGAGCAATATAACTGGATGATTATGGAGGTTGTATATTTGTTTTAGCAGCTGTTGTTTCTACTCATCTAGAGTTTTAATAAACATGGGTATTTTTAACAAGAGATTTATTTGTCAACTTCTCTTGTTATGTGAAAGCAAGGGAAAACCTTGAGTAAAAACCCTGAGGCTTTCTGCAATATTTTCTGGTGTACTTATTTTTTTTTAGTACACCGGAAATATCACACAAAACCTCAGGGGTTTTGTTTTTGCAAATTTTCCTAGGGACTCATTCAAAGCAAATATGCGTGTCCCAGGATGCACTAAATCAAAAAGCTATCAGCATCACTGGTCATAGGTAACCGTACTGTCAGCATGACCTAATAATTGTGATGACAATTCTTGTTTGATAATCAAACCTCAATTAGATGAACTGAAAATTGTCAGCTGTTTCTGCAAAAGCAAAACCCCTGAGGTTTTGTGTGATATTTCTGGTGTATTAAAAAAAAAAAAAAAAAGGACACCAGGAAATAGTGCAGATGCCTCAGGGGTTTTGCTTTTGCAGAAACAGCTGACAATTTTTATAGTTCATCTTAAAAAAAAACAAAAAACAAAAAAAAACGGACAATGACATCTAAAGATTAAAACTGAAAATAAAAAATATCCGTACATAATTGAGGTTTAGAGCAGGGATCAAACTTTTATTCATGGTGGGCTGGATAATTGGAAAAAAAAAAAAAATAATGAGTGCGGGCCACATTATTATCGTGTTCAAAGCAGAGCGCTTCAATTTAAACATTCTGATCAATTATAATTTTATTAAAATCTTATATATATTGAAAATATAGGGTTTGCCCTTTGCAAAAATGTTTGTCTCCTAACTTTTGACCTATTCATTGCTTCACAGTAGTTCTTTGAAAATTACCTGTTTTTCAAGCAGTTGTAACAAGTGAACATTCGGGATCTTGTAAGTAACAAGTGAAATGCTCACACGCACAAAATTTTGTAACCTACCTAAAGTAGTCAAGTCCATCAAGATTTAGTAAGCTTTAAATGATATTTAAATGGTATAAAGTCTTGCATTCTGTACGTTTTATCAAACAAGAATTGTCATCACAATTATTAGGTCATGCAGTCCGTACAGATACCTATGACCAATAATGCTGATAGCTTTTTGATCTAGTGCGTCCTGGGACACACATATTTGCTTTGAACGAGTCCCTGGGTAAATTTATGGTTCCCAACTAAAACCATCTAGCTCCTACCTTGTAACCTATTCTGTGTAATTCGTTTCTAAGAAACTATTGAAATGTTTTTACAGTTAGCTTGAGATAGTGGGGAAAGAAAAAAATAAATAAAAAACACTGGGACGCAAGGATATGATTTTACTGCATCCTTTTAAATTTTTGTGCGTCAGAGATGCAAAATGCGTACCTATTAGCATCTCTGCCTCTGACTCTCTTGTCAACAGTCCCTATCGGTCATTGCCCCTGGCAGGTCTTCAGCACAGCATCCAGAATCTGTATAGAGCTGAGTAATGTAGGTTTCTGCTGGTCAGCCTACACTGGTATGTCTATATGTAGGTGTCCACAGCAAAATGTCACATCGGAGTTCATCCTTGCTTCTCCAGCAGTGTCCTGAGCTGATTGCTAATATTTCAATATTTATTTCTACTCTCCTCAGAACACTATAACAGTGATGCTGATAGCTTTTTAAATTTAGTGTGCCTTGGGACATACATATTTGCTTTGAACGAGTCCCTAGGAAAATTTATGGGTCCCAATTAAAGCTGTCTAACTTCTACCTTGTAACCTATCCTGTGTAATTCATTTCTAACAAAGTATTGAAATGTATTTACAGTTAGCTTGAAATGGTGGGGGAAGAAAATGCATGGATACAATTTTACTGTGTCCTTTTGGATTTTTATGTGTCAGGGACGCAGGGCGTGTACCCATCAGCATCTCTGAGTGATGTATCTCTAAAATAGAGCGGTGATTAGAATTTGATTTACAAGCAACAAAATATAACATTTATTTTATCTTATGCAGGTCTTCAGCAGAGCATCCAGAATCTGTATAGAGCTGAGTAATGTAGGTTTCTGCTGGTCAGCCTACACTGGTATGTCTATATGTATGTGTCTACAGCAGAATGTCACATCGGAGTTCATCCTTGCTTCTCCAGCAGTGTCCAGAGTCAATAAACATCTTGCTCTGATGATTTTATTAATATTTCAATGTTAAATCACATCATCATCAGAGGATTGCCCATCATAATTTTGGTTTGATGAGGCAACATCAGTTAATGCACTTGGACATATCTAGTCATTTCATTCACTTAACAGAACAAAATTGTCCCCCCCCCCCCCACACACACACACCGATTACCTTTGTAAAGCAGCAGAGGGTAATGAACACACAGCATATTTTATTTTTACCTTCATAAAAATTCTGCACAACTTGTATCCATCTTCAATTCCTCGATTAAATTCACGGTAGAATTCAAGATCGAAATATAGTTTACACACTGAACCTGGAAAAAAAAAAAAGAAAAAAAAAAGTACACAATGCATTTGTATATCGCAGCGGTTTCCAACCTTTTTTGCGCCACGGACCGGTTCCATCTAAGACAATATTTTCACGGACCGGCCTTCATATGCTCCGGCCAAAGATGTTTGTTTTTCACTCATTTTTGCTAGCTTTTGGGGTAACGGCTGATGACCAATCACATGACCGAGACCTGTCAAGAGGCACAGAAGTCACTGTTCAAAATAAAACATCAACATTTAGATTGATAATCAATAAAAAAAAAAGGAAAAAATTCAAACGTTCTCTGTGGCCCGGTACCTAATGGCCCACGTCCCAGTACCGGTTGTGACCCGGTAGTTGGGGACTGCTGGTATATCACACACAAACACACACACACACATTACAAGTGTACACGTACATGAACATATTATTAAAAAAAAAAAAAAAGAAAGAAAGTTAGTGGAGTGGTCTAATGCCGGTATCAGCCAGACAGTGAGGGAGTCTATCCCCTTTTCGCAAGCTCTAGGCCAGGGAGATTAATTTTTGCTGAGGTGGAGCGCCACACCTACCGTCAGCTCGCCACTTTACTGCACAGATCAGATTATCCAAACTAGGCTACTCATGCGCTGAGTTGACAGGGACCAGTATTTTTAATACTATCATGTTATTCTTAAATGTATTAAAAGTAATCTTATACATAATTTCATATAGAAATAACATTAAAATAAGTAATATTTTTATAGTCATTATTATCTACTTTCTAATTTGATATGATATTTTATTACATTAAAACTTAAATACTTGCACCCAGGGTGTGCATACTTTTACAAGTATAGATGATTATCAAATAAAAAGTTGACCTACCTTCTGGAATAATTTCATAGTGATGCCGATGAACATCAGGAAGTTGGCTTTGAAAAAGTTACAAAAAAATATAAGCAATTTGAGAATGCAACTTTTTAAAAAAGAATTGTAACATAAAATCGAGAACCTATTTACAGATGTTTTACAAGCATCTATGCAGTCATAAACATATATCCTTGGTCTATATGCAAGTTGAAAAAAATGGAAGTGAATCCGACAATATGTTGAAAAAATAAATAAATAAGGGAAAGAAAATGTTGAATCTAGAAAAATGTTTAATGAAATGCCAACATGTGTTTCAGCCGAGAGGATGTCCTTGTACGCAATGTATTGTATTTATTATTATTTTAAATACAAAATAAAATAATAATAATAGAAAATAAATATCTTGCCCTGATGACAACTGTATACGTATACACATATAACATTATATGTATGTGTATACATATAATATGTGTATGTATGTATGTATATGTATACGTATAATATGTGTATGTATGTATGTGTGTGTGTGTATATACGTATAATATGAGTATGTATGTGTGTGTGTGTATATATACGTATAATATGAGTATGTATGTGTGTGTGTGTATATACATATAATATGAGTATGTATGTATGTGTATATACGTATAATATGAGTATGTATGTGTGTGTATATACGTATAATATGAGTATGTATGTGTGTGTGTATATACGTATAATATGATAGTATGTGTGTGTATATACGTATAATATGAGTATGTATGTGTGTGTGTATACGTATAATATGAGTATGTATGTGTGTGTGTATGTATGGTATGTATACGTATAATATGAGTATGTATGTGTGTGTGTATACGTATATATGAGTATGTATGTGTGTGTGTATACGTATAATATGAGTATGTATGTGTGTGTGTGTGTATACGTATAATATGAGTATGTATGTGTGTGTGTGTGTATACGTATAATATGAGTATGTATGTGTGTATACGTATAAAATGAGTATGTATGTGTGTATACGTATAAAATGAGTATGTATGTTGTGTGTGTGTATACGTATAAATGAGTATGTATGTGTGTGTATACGTATAATATGAGTATGTATGTATGTGTGTATATGTATATATGAGTATGTATGTGTGTGTGTATACGTATAATATGAGTATGTATGTGTGTGTGTATACGTATAATATGAGTATGTGTGTGTGTATACGTATAATATGAGTATGTATGTGTGTGTATATGCGTATAATATGAGTGTGTGTGTGTATACGTATAATATGAGTATGCATGTGTGTGTGTATACGTATAATATGAGTATGTATGTGTGTGTGTGTATACGTATAATATGAGTATGTGTGTGTGTATACGTATAAAATGAGTATGTATGTTTGTGTGTGTGTATACGTATAAAATGAGTATGTATGTGTGTGTATACGTATAATATGAGTATGTATGTGTGTGTATACGTATAATATGAGTATGTATGTATGTGTGTGTATACGTATAATATGAGTATGTATGTATGTGTATACGTATATGTGTATGCATGTATGTGTATATGTATAATATGAGTATGTATGTTTTTTTTTGTACTTAAAATAATAATAAATACAATACATTGCGTAAAAGGACATCCTCTTGACCGAAACACATGTTGGCATTTCATTAAACATTTTTATACATTCAACATTTTCTTTCCTTTATTTATTTATCTTTTCAACATTATATCATATTCAATATTTTATATATATATATATATATATATATATATATATATATAAAAGTAATTGGTAATTTGCTTGAAGCATTGTTAAGTATGTTATAAAATAATAAAATTCGAAGGCAATACAATGCGTAAAAAATAAAGACAAAAAGATGTTTATATGTCTAATCGATTTCAAAGCGAAGCTTTATCATCAGAGATGAAATAAATCTCTGATGATAAAGCTTCGCTTTGAAATCGATTAGACATATAAACATCTTTTTGTCTTTATTTTTTACGCATTGTATTGCCTTCGAATTTTATTATTTTATATATATATATATATATATATATATATATATATATATATCAATGCATCTATCATTATCATATATTTCACAGTTACTGAGTAAATGCATGCCTTGAAAGTATATATCTATAAGAATAGGAGGGAAACAATGAATAATTGTTTTCCCTTGGACTGGGGGGAGGGGTAGGTCTTTTTGCACATCCCATGGTCACGAGAGAATACTTTCCCATTCCTTTCTGTCTCCATACTTTGAACAGTCAAGACGTCTTCTTTTTTGTCCTGGTTCTTCGACTGAAAATGTGCTTTTTCTCATATCTGTTTGTTGACAACAGTCTTTGTCTCCAACTCTTGCAGAAAACAATCTCATCATTGAAATACAAAGTCTTATGTCTCAATGCCGAGGCAAGATGACGTCTACCGCCATTGTAGAAACAAAGACTCTTCTGTTCAATGAACTGAGATGATAAAAAACACATCTTTAGTCGATGAACCAGTATGAAAGAGGAGGTGTTTGTTGGGATTATTTGGATATAGTTATTTACTAAGCTTAGCTTAGATGTGGCACAAGGCCAGAAGTATGGGACACCCAGTGAGAATCGAACTCACTAACAATGGTCTGCTAATCTAGCTTGCTAACCATTACACCATGTGAGGTGCCCAGATTATTTGTATATAGTTATTTACTAAGCTTAGCTTAGATGTGGCACAAGGCAGAAGTATGGGGCTCCCAATGAGAATCGAACTCACTAACAATGGTTTGCTAACCATTACACCACGTGAGGTGCCCAGATTATTTGGATATAGGATGTGCTCTAAATACCCACCTCTATTTATAGACTATCCAAGGTCATGTGATTGACTCTTGTAACCAATCACTAGCAATACTACTGGCCTGATAGAATACTTAAACCCCCCACAGTGGTCATAATTAAAACTGCACTCTTTGAGGACAGACAGACATACATAGGATTGCCGGATCTGTACCAATACTCTCGAAAGGACATACTTTATACCAGTAACTGAGAACATTTTAGTAACCAAAGGATTCACATTGTCGACGGACTCTTTATCAAGGATTCCACCAGATAAGCGCTTCTGCTATAAGGCCAAGGAACGGCCCTTACAAACGTAACAGTGTTTGTTTTGTTTTGTCTTGTTTTGTTTTACAACATCCTCATATATCAACCTCAGTGGGTTATTTAATGCCGACAAAGTTTTGAAACAAATTCATTCTTAATGGATACTCATTTTTTTTTTATAAACACATTTTTCTATTTTACCCATAGATTGGACCCTAACAGGTACTACCACTACGGGTCAGAGTGGACCTAGGAGCAATGGTGATGAAGGGGTGCTCCCATTCCTCAAACCTCCAGAATCGGAACCTCACCATCAGAGAGTTTAACGTCATTCCCAGGACAAGAAGACCCTCAGCCACCGCCTACTAGCACATATATGATAAAAAGGGTTGGGGCTTGCCATAAGGGCAATAGGGTTGGGGCAATCATATAAGTGCTAGGGCTTGACATGACCAGTCAGTTGAATGGAGGGGGTCTCTCCGACCGCCGTCTAGCCTAAGTCTAGCCAAAATGGAGTGTTGCAAGCCATGGACTGCTCAGCCACCTGGAAGAGGAGATGTCTTTATTGTTCAAAGACCAAAGATGGAGTGACATTTCAAGAAAAAGACTTGAAATTTCTTGAATCCAGTCCCCTTTTCAATTCATAATACCCAAAGATTCAAGATATTATTTCTGTGATATAGATGACATTTATATATCCACAAAATAATGACTTAACAAAAAGAACCTCCCACATAGAAATATCTCACTTTTTTCAGCTAGATTATTAATCTATCTATATCTATCTTTTTCTATATATATATAAAGGGCAGTTGTGTGTATGTGTATGTCTGGAAGAAACTTTGAAAATAATACAATTAATGACAAAGTAAATATATATATATACACATTAAATATCACCAGTTTGTGGTTTTTGAGCAAAAATAATGAAGGTTTGATTTATATCAGTGAAGATATTTAAAAAAATAAAATTTAAATGATAATAGCATAGTTTTTTTTTTGCATTTAATATTTTAAATAATAGACATTAATTTTTATTTCCAGAGTGGCTGGATCAACGCAACGTCTTTTGTTTTTACATAGGGATTTAAATGGGGCATTCAACTCACGATTCAATAATAATGGATTTGTGAGACTAATTTTTACCCTCCCCACTACCCAGGCAATGCTGGGTAGCCGCTTCTAGTCAATAAGAAAAACAAATTTGAATTAAATTTTAAAAATCAACTAATAAAAATTTTAAAAATTTAAAAGTATTAATTATAATTAAAATGAATTAATTATAATAATTTTTTTAAAAATCCAGCCTTTTCCAGGATTTGAACTTGTCTGGCCATGTCTAGTTAACTCTTAACATCCTGTTGAGAATTTTCTAAGTCCAGAGCCCCATTCCTCTAAGGATTTATTAAAAAAATGCCTAAAAAGTTTCCTTTTCATTTAAAGTTACCAGTTATTTCCCTGAAAATAAAGACTGCTAAATATGTTTAATATTACATTTAAACAAAGGCTATCATTTGGGGCAGATTAGGAAAACAAAATGTGATTTCCGTCCG
>CM042148.1:62440603-62500603 GCA_023376005.1 Doryteuthis pealeii | reverse complement strand
ATCCTTTGGTTGTCCCTCGGTGTTGTGTAGAATCCTTTTGGTTGTTCCTGAGTGTCCCTCAGTATTGGGTAGAATCCTTTTGGTTGTTCCTCAGTGTCCCTTAGTGTTGGGTAGAATCCTTTTGGTTGTCCTTTAGTGTTGGGTAGAATCCTTTTGGTTGTCCCTTAGTGTTGGGTAGAATCCTTTTGGTTGTTCCTTAGTGTTGGGTAGAATCCCTTTGGTTGAGCGGAGTCTTTGGTTGCAGATCCGTTTGCCAGTAGCGAATACGTGCAAATGAATGGCTTTCAAGATCAGCGATTAAATAGTTAACTAACCCTGTATTCAAGCTGTTGATTCGCTGGCTTTAATCCATGTGTCCACGCAGAGTCTATAAGTTTAAGTGGTGGACCTCAGCACACCTTATATTACAAAAAACTTCAACAGGACCCTATTTTTTGGTGGGACCCTAGACTTTAACCTAGTCAGCCTTGTGAATAATGTGGGACTGATGGAATTGACAAAAAATGATTTTTTTTTAAACAAATTTTTTTTTTAAACAAATTTTTTTTTGTGGATAAAGTATAAGTAGACAATTATCTATTGTTTCTCTTGTATTGGGGAGGGGGATGCATGTCATATTGATGCTATGTGGTCACATGTCGGATTCGTTTGGTTTGTTTTATGGCATATCAACCTTGGTGGGACATTTGATGCCGACAAAGTTTTAAAATAAATTCATTCTTAATGGATACTCAATTCTTTTTTTTATAAACTTTTTCTATTTAACCCATAGATGGGATCCTAACAGATATTACCACTCCAGGTCAGAGTGGACCAAGAAGCAATGGTGATGAATGGATGCTCCACATTCCCAGACCTCCAAAACTGAAAGCTCATCATCAGATAGAGTTAACATCATTCCTAGGACATGAAGACCCTCAGCCTCCGCTTTCTTGCACATATATAATATAAAATAGGGTTGGGGCTTGCCATAAGGGCAATAGGGTTGGGGCTTGCCATAAGGGCAATAGGGTTGGGGCTTGCCATAAGGGCAATAGGGTTAGTGCAATCATCTAGGTGGTGGGGCTTAACATGACCAGGCGATTGATCAGAACGGGCCTCTCTGACTGACCGTCAGTCTCTTTTGTGTTTGTTCTTTGAACAGTTAAGACATATAATTTTTTTAGTGCATATCTGGACATCCATATAAAAAAAAACTATTCAATTACATCTTTTTTTAAGAATATTTCTAATCTATATTAGCTTAGTTGGTAAAGTTTTCGGTTGGGGACCTCAAGATTCCTGGTTCAATACAGGCCCTTGCCAACTTAGCGTATGAATAGCACAGTGCAGTAAATTGAGGAAATGATGGTAGGTGTGGTGCTCCACTTCAGATGCTAAAAAACAATCTCCTTGGTCTAGCGCTAGTGAAAAGGGATAGATTCCCTTACTGTCTGGCTGATACTGACTTTAGGCCATGACTTTACTTGCTACTTACAATTTTATACTCTTCATTATAAAATCTATTTTCATGTGCATATTTTATAACTTTTAGTTTTTAAAAATATCCATGGGTGTAGATAAGGGGTCTTTAACTCAAGGATTCAAAAAGGCCATTCCTGGGGTAGATTGGTTTGGTTTGTTTTACGGCATGTCAACCTCAGTGGGTCATTTAATGCCGATAAAGTTTTGAAATAAATTCATTCTTAATGGATACTCAATTTTTTAAAAAAATACATTTTTCTATTTAACCCATAGATGGGACCCTAACAGGTACTACCACACTATTCCTGGGGTAGAGACACAGTGAGCCAAAAGTGAGGTGATGTTCGTAGGAAGGTATGATTTCAATCATATACAAGGGAGGCGCGTGACATAATGGTTAGAGTCGTAGGAAATGGACTCGTCGACCAGAGTTCAAATCCTAGACGAAACTGTTTGCATTTCATATCGCGCTAAAGGGAAAGATATGAATCGAACTATACTCCCTCCAGCTATGGGTAAATAATGGGGCAGACTGGTGTCTTCAACCTTGGTAAGGCAACCTGTCTAGAAGGAAAACTCTGAATTCAAACCTGTTAAACTCCGCTTAAGAAATTGACCTTGTGTCGCATCCTGCTCATGTGGAGGGGTTGGTGTCTGTGAGATTTATATATATATATATATATATATATATATATATATATATATATATACACACACACACACACACACTGGAGCTGATTTCTTTTTTTTTTTTAAAATCAAAATAAATACATACAACCAGGATGTAACACAAGGTCAAATTTTAAGTGGAGTTTAACAGGTATGAATTCAGAGTTTGTTCTCCGAAACTGGTAGCCATACCAAGGTTAAAGAGCCTCGTCTGCCCAACTATTTACCTATAGCTGGATAGAGAATAATTGAATTCATACCTTTCCCAAGGGTATCAGTGCTATGTGAAATGCAAATAGCCCTGTTCAGGATTTGAACTTTGGTCACAATATTCATTACACAACCAGTGAATCCATTTTTTCATTTCTGATGCCTGCAAAAGATTTCCTCTTATGACAATTCAAATGTCTTGTCCGTGTCATCGCATAACACACAGACATGTCTGGAGTAATGGCCACTCAATTTTCTATGGTTACTAATGGGACCCTAGAGCATTGGTTTTTACGTAGGAGTTTTTAAAGGTTCTAAAACCAAATTTTTAGCCAGAGGATCCATTTACAAAATAATTCTAAACTGTAGCCCTGTTCAGTTTTTATCTAAAAGTAGACATTGTACTGAAAATTTACTAACCAGAAACCAAGGTTATTAACCCTACCTACTAGCTTAAAGACAAAAAAAAAAAAAAAAAAAAAAGAAAGAAAGAATAAATGAAAAAATAAGAATAAATAGAAAAAAAAAGAATGAAAAAAAATGAAAATGAAAAAAATAAGAATAAATGAAAAAAAAAAGAATGAAAGAAAAAGAATGAAAAAGAAAGAAAAAAAAAATGAATAAAAAAAAGAATAAATGAAAGAATGAATAAAAAAGAATAAATGAAAAAAAAAAGAATGAAAAATAATGAAAAAAAAGAAAGAATGAAATATAGAAAATGAATAAATAAATAAATAATTTTTTTTTTAATCCTACCTTGAGAAATATTTCTTTGGTATAAATTCCTGTGCATATTTTTGACTTTTAATTTCAAGTTTCTTTTCAAGTTGTTTTCTTTTTCTGAAAAGAGGAGAGAGGAGAGGAAAAAAATTTAAAAATACATTTTATCCATTTTAACTAGAGCAGTGGTTCTTAACCTTTTTTCAACCCATGGATCTAACCCAATTGCCCTTATGGCAAACCCCAACTCTTTTTATCATATGGGTGCTAGAAGGCAGTGGCTGAGGTCTTCACATCCTGGGTATGACAAACTGATGGTTAGGTTTCAGTTCTGGAAGTTTGGGGAATGTGGAGCACCCCTTCATCACCACTGCTCCCAGCTCCACTCTGACCCGGAGTGGTAGTACCTGTTGGAGTCTCATCTCTGGGTTAAATAGTAAAACATGAGTTTATAAAAGAAAATCCATTAAGAATGAATTTATTTAAAAAACTTTGCCGACATTAAATGACCCACTGAGGTTGATATGCTGTAAAAAACAAAAAACAAACCTAAAATGTTTTAGGGTGGCATGAGCATTGCTCCTGCCTCTTGATATTTACAAAGAACATGAATATCACCAATTAATCTCACTAGAGATGTTATCTGCCCTGTTGGAGGGGTTTAGAATATACTGTATCCCCTGCAGAGAAGTAAGACCCACTCCCCCTAAAAATACGGTGACACTAAACTGCATCTGATGGTGAGGCCCAAGTTCTTGAGATATGGGGAGTGTAGAGTACACCTAACCAGCTCCACTGATCCAGAATGGTAGTATCTGTTAGAGTAGCATCTATGGGTCCAATAAACGTTTGAAAATTATCAATATTGGATAGGAATACATGAACATAACTGTGCAAGAAAAAGAAAAAAAAGTGAAAAAAAAAGAAAAAAGAAAAAGAAAAGAAAAAAAAAAGAAAAAAGAAAGAAAAAAAGAAAGAAAAAAAAAAGAAAAAAAGGAAAAAAAAAAGAAAAAAGAAAAAAAAAGGAAAAAAGAAAAAAAAAAAAAAAGAAAAAAAAAAAAGAAAAAAAGGAAAAGAAAAAAAAGGAAAAAGAAAAAAAAAAAGAAAAAAAGGAAAAAGAAAAAAGGAAAAAAAAGAAAAAAAGAAAAAAAAAAAGAAAAAAAAAAAAAAAAAAAAAGAAAAAAAAAAGAAAAAAGAAAAAAAAAGAAAAAGAAAAAGGAAAAAAGAAAAAAAGATGCAATGAAAAATTGAAAATATAGTTATGATTGTAATCAAACATTTAGAAAAGCCATAAAATCTCAGCATTAAATAACCCATACAGAGTTGATATGCCATTAAACCAATAAACCATCTAGGGTAGAGGAGTCCCTGTGGTGTAGTGAGTAATGTGTTTGACTGCAACATCATAGTAAGTGAGTGAACTCCAGTTGCGCTATTACATTCACTTTTGGACTAATACCATTGGGAAAGGTATGAATCCTCAGTTATGAGTTAATAGTACCACTACTGTTCTTCTACAAGGATGGCTTTGGCATTAAATAACCCAAGAAAGTTGATATGCCATTAAACAAAAATACCAAAAAATATAATCCATCTCGAGATACTATGAAGAATTTGCTCTTACTGAAAGTAACAGAGTTGCCTCCCTTGGACTATGAAAAATTTTTTTTTATAACACCGATATAAATTTTTCTATCTAAGTATATCTATGTAATATTGTCTGAAATTATTTTACATTGATATAGATATAAAATAAAAAACAACAATTAAATAAAGGGAAGAATTTAATTGTAAAAAAAACTGAAGAAGAAAGTGTTTAATCCGAACAAAATGATTAACTTTTGACTTAAAAGAAAAAAAAATTACAAAGAAAATTAATTTACAAAATATTTGCTCTGAAAAGATAAATCACCTTTAAATAAATTTTGTCATTATTATAAAATTAAACAATTCAATTTTCTATCAATTTAATTCAGTTTTCAGTTCACAAAGTTCAATTTGTCTTCAAGAGAATAAAATTAAAAAAAATAAATAAAAATAATTAAAAATAAATAAATAAAAAAACTTGAATATTAATTATAATACATTTTTCAAATTCTTAGAAATACAAAGTCTTATCCATTTTTGGTCCCCACCTACACCCTAGATAGATATATATATTTGTTTCTTAGAAAATTTTGTCTTATTTTTATATCTTTATCATAGCTAAATACATTTACAATAATGAAACTTACTTTCTTCTTATACATAAATTTTAAATTCAGATATTTGAGTGGGAAATATTTTTGGTAATCTGAACATTAGCTACATAAATGAGAGTAACTTCCCCTTGTTTGTTTCACTTTGAGGAAGCAGTTTGTTTTGTTTGGCCATTTTCATTTCCCCATAATCAATACAACTGCATGTTTTAACACAAAAATATCATAAAATATGTTTTTAATAACAATTAAGTTCATTTCAAATAATGCACAGGCACAATTAAGAACACATTTTATGATATTTTCGTGTTAAAACATGCAGTTGTATTGTTTCAAACAAATTCATATTTTCCGGTGTAGATTTACGGTGAAATGAAAATGGCCGACCAAAACATATGGCTTCCTCAAAGTGAAATAAACAAGGAGGTTACTCTCATTTATGTAGCTAATGTTCAGATTATCATATTTTTGGTCTTGAGTATTGCTTAAGATAAAATAAAATAGGAGGGTGTTGTTAATTTCCAAATAAATTAATCATAAATGTCAATTTCATTCACAAATAAATTTAATTCTAAAAAACTAACATTTATATTTTTGTTATGAAATCTACAATCTGGTCAATTTCTTACCGTGAAACGCCATAAAACCCTTTGACTGAGAAAGGCGCATGGTTATCTCCCTTAGCCTCCCGATCCATTTCATCAAAGTGAACTCAGGAAAAACCAATTACATTGATTTCTGTAATAGATTAAAGTATATTAACATTAATTAACTAAACATGATTTATTAATACAGTGGTACCTTGACTTACGAGTTTAATTCATTCTGCTTGTAATTCAATTTCCTCGTATATATAATAAATTTTCCCTATTGATATAAACTGAAATGCCATTAATCTGTTCCAGCCCTCATCCCTGCTAAACACCCTAATTTTTTGTGTTCATTTTTTTTTAAATAAGAAAAATAGCATTGTATTATATAAAAACATAATAAAATAGAATGTAATGAATTATGTGCTGTAATATGTTTTAATGTTTCTTTTTTCTTATAAATAATATTTTTCTTTAGCGTAAGAAATTTGGAAATGTTTTTAGAGAACTTATTAACATAAGTGTATCTGAAGCTCACTCATAACTCAAACTTTAGCTCTAAACAAAAAAAAAAAAAAAAAAATGACCAAGTGACAGTTTGTAACTTTGAAAAATCCTAAGTCAAGGTACCACTGTATTGTTATGCATGCTCCATCAATTAAAATACCATATGCAAATATTAACATTAAAATGTAATACAAGTGATTATGGAAAAGGACAATTGTAGCTGTGCTAGTACTACTGTATAGCTGAAATGTTTGGAAAAAAAGCAATATCGAAACTATACAAAAATGGGCTTGCAAATCGATCGGAAAATTAAAACATATTACAGATGACCCAGAAAAAAAGAACCCAAATTATTTTTTTTCCCATTAAATTAAACTAACCCTACCCCCCACCCTCTAGTTAACATTAATAGTTTTATTACAAAATTTGAGGGTTCTGTTTTTTTCTGGGTCACCTAGTATACATAGTGACCCAGAAAAAACAGAACCCAAATTATTTATTTATTTTCTTATTAAACTAATCCTAACCCTAAACTCCTGTAGTTAAAATTAACAGTTTTATTACAAAATTTGTGGGTTCTGTTTTTTCTGGGTCACCCTAATTTTCTGACTGATTTGCAAGTTTAGCCCAAAAATGTTACGTTCTTTTTAACAAATCCTAGAAGCAACACAATACAAAGCAACAACTGTAATACCACTTACCTCCCATTTCACAAACCAACCAAGTAATATAAACAAGACATACTGGGCACTGTTGGAGAAGTAAGGATGAATATGTAAGCAACATTCCCCTTTAGGCTCCTATACACCAGTGTTGTTCGAATAGCAAAAACTTATATTTATCAGCTCTGTGCAGACACTAGATACTGTTTAGAAGACTTACCAAGAGTAATGACCTGATAGGGACAGATGGCGAGAGAGAATCAAGGGAATCCATACTATCAGCATAACTCGATGATGATGATGATATCTAATCCTTCTTTTGTGATGTGAAATCCAATTACTATAATTAGTTATGTATTATTATGCACCTTTTATCCTATATTTTACAGCCTAAAAGACAGGGTTGTAAAATTGGAGTCAGGGGTTTTGGATAGAGTTGCAATCAAACCTTATACCTTCCGAATCTGCAACCTTGTTCTTTCTACCCTGTCAGATAAGCAGAAAAATACACTGACTGCACCTTGGTAATCTGAACATTAGCTACATAAATGAGAGTAACCTCCCCTTGTTTCTTTCACTTTGAGGAAGCCATCTGTCTTGGTCGGTCATTTTCATTTCAGCGTAAATCTACACTGGAAATATGAATTTGTTCAAATCAATACAACCGAATGTTTTAACACGAAAATATCATAAAATGTGTTCTTAATTGTGCTTGTGCATTATTTGAAATGTACTTAATTGTTATTAAGAACAATTTATTGAAACTAATTATTTTTCACATATATTAAATTTCAAGAAATGCAAATCAGTCATAAGCTGTATATAGTAATTAAGAATAATTAAAAAGAATTTATCCATAATTTTCATGAATCAGAGATTATTTAATTCTAAAATTCTGAAATAGGGTTAGGGTATAATGAATGATTTTGTAGGCCACATACTTTGTAGGCCACATACTATAAGAGAGATATGAAGTAGGCCACATACTATAAGAGAGATGATTTTTATACTAGGCCACATACTATAGAGACACATTCAAAAGGTAGGCCACATACTATAATGGTACTGCCAGGCTCACGTCATAGTGTAGAGCATGTGTCAAGTGACAATGATGAAATAATTTTTTTATAGTAAAATTAGTTTAGTTAGCTACTTTGCCTATGTTGACAGTCTAACTTTATCTATCTATACATATATAAAGGGCAGTTGGTATACATGTATGTATATATCTGGAGGAAACTATGAAAAAAAACTAAACAAAAAACAATCCAAAAAACAAAAAAAAACAATTAATGACAAAGTAAATATATATACACACATTCACTATCACCAGATCTTGCATTTTGAACAAAAATAATAAAACATTTGATTTATATCTATGAAAATAATTAAAAGATAAAATTTAAAGGATGACAGAATGGAATTTTTTTGAATTTGATATTTTGAAAAGTAGACATTAACGTTTGTTTTCAGAGTGGCTGGATCAAAAGATCTTTTTTTAAATGGGGATTTTAATGGGGCATTCTATGAGGATCCAACTCACTATTCAGTAATAATGATCTGCGGGACTAACTTAAAAAAAAAATCCACCCTCTCTACCCTGGCGATACCGGGTAGCCACTTCTAGTACATATATAAAGGGCAGTTGGTAGGCATGTATGTATCTGGAGGAAACTATGAAAAAAAAAAAATTAATGACAGGGTATATACACACATTCACTATCACCAGAGCTTGCTTTTTGTGCAAAAATAATGAAGATTTTATTTATATCAAGGAAGATATTTAAAAATTAGGATTTGAATAATAAGAAAAGGGAAAGTCATTGATTGCGTTTGTGATTAAAACATAAATCAATTATGTATGACTAAAACAATCAATGGATCTACGAGATTAACTTTTTATTATACCCCCTCTACCCAGGTAATGCCGGGTAGCCACTTCTAGTTCTAAATATGTTGAGGAGTCAGGAGTCAGAATTATAGGAATTGTCGGAGTCTGGCCTTATAACTTCTGACTCTGCAATCCTGCTAAAAGATAGGAGTGCATACAAGAGCTAATATTACCTTTTAATTTTGGCCAGAAACTGTCATATTAAAGAGAACATGACCAAAATTATTACTTGCTGTCCATTGTATCCGATGATGACACCACGCGAATCATTTTCCTCCAATTTATTTGGTCTCTTAACCATTTGCCTATGGGGATGTTGAAGTCCTTCAGGTTTCTCTTGATGTTGTCTTTGTACCTGAGCTTTGGTCTACCGATTCCACATGATCCTTCTCTCAGTTGAGAGTACAGAATCTGCTTTGGCAGTCTGTCATCCCAAGTCTGTTTAAGTGCCCAGCCCATGTCAGGCTGCATTAGACAAGTATTTTGTGCATGCCATGGAGTCCAGTTTTCTTCAGGATGGTCCTGTTTGAAATGTAGTAGACATGTAGTCCATGGGCATCCGCTTTGTGTACCGTACAGTAGGGTTGAGAGAACTATGGCACAAAATTAAGTTATATCTATAATCCGAGAGTCATGTGGCATAATTGTTAGTCATAGGAAATAGACTCGTATTTACATTTCACATAGCGCTAATACCCTTGGGAAAGGTATGCATCTAACTACTATACTTCCAGCTATGGGTAAATAGCAGGGCAGACTGTGCTCTTTTACTGTAGCTAGGTAACCAGTCCAAGAGAAGGAAAACTGAATTCAAATCTGTTAAACTGCTTAAAAAATTGACCTTGTGTGACGGAGAACGAGTACTACCGTACTCATTTAGAAAAAGAGCAAGACATTGTCTTGCCTGCAGGAGACGAACCCACGTCCTCCCGAATGCAAAAAAAAAAAAAAAATGCGATTTAGGCACTGCATGGAAATGAGGTTAAATTCAGGTGCCCGGATGTTGGGTCCTACACGCGTCGATCCGAATGCACGAGAATTGTGCATTGCACGGGCGCGAGGTGTGACTGATGTGCCCGGATGTTGGGGGACTATGCCCATAAATAAATAAAGTGAGTGGAGCGCTAGAAAAGTAGTTGGCCTACGCGAGACTGCAGTCAGTGAAGAAACACTTTGTGGATGACCCTGCATCAGAATTTGTTTTTGATTCAACATACCTTGTGTCACATCCTGCTTGTGCAGAGGCATATCCACAGGTCCTGCTAGTAAATTGTTATCAAGGTTAGTCTAGTAGAAGACCAGAAGTATTGAGCACCTGGTATGAATCAAACTAGCTGACTAACCATTACATCAAGTGAGGTTTAAGAGTTGAATGGATGGATGTTTCCTCTAATCCAATTAAATAATTGGAGTGCCATGTCGGATAATTCCACAATCATGGTATCTCTTGAGGCATTGGAGATTACTTTGCATTGGTCATCTCCTTTCCAAATAAAATGGCTCTTGATTTGATTGATTATTGAATACCCAATGATAGATCACCTTTAACAGGTTAAAAGATGTCCAACTCTCCTGTTGTATACCCATTGGGGCAGGGAGAAGAGGTTTCATGACTTTCCCCTAGGGCAAAGCATTGCACATTGTCCCAGTTGGATTTGAACTGTTGGTACTATTTAACACCTAGCTGGGGGATGAAGGAGGTCCATACCTTTCCTAAGGGTATTAGTCTGAAAGCGAATATAATATTGTAACGGGTTTGGAACTGCTTACTACGATGTCACAGTCTAGCATGTTAGCCACTAAACCTCACCCCCAACACAAACCATTCTGCAATTCTCTTAGGAGTTATCACTTTAATAAAAATTGGTTTAGTTTAATGACACAAAAATTATACTAAATTATTCCTTACTTTTAAGATTGAATTATGTTTGAAAAAAAAAAAATCCGTTTTAATTGGTTCTAATTAGTCATAATTTACAATTAAGTCAAAAACTGACAAATCTTTTACTTACTTTCTGCCTATCACTTTCTTTCCCACTATGTATCTCTTGATTACCTCCTCGTTATATATGATTAGTTTCTTTGGGAGAGTAGAGAGAAAAGAGAGAGAGACATGGGAGAATTTGAAATGTATTTCTATGTTAAATTTCACAAGCAGCAAACTGTAGCTTAAATTTGGTCAAATATTCCCTTTCTTAGAAAGCTTACATGATTTTAATGTTATGTTCAACCGTATTTATCTAAAAAAAATTTTTTATTCACTTTGCTAACTCACTTTTCCCTAATCTCAATTATATCTACCCAGAGCTGAATGGGTGGCCCAATGGGTCACATTTTGTCTAGTTTTAATCTAATTTCAATTAAAAAAAAATAAGACTCTTGACATTATCAGTCCTCTCACCTAGGCAGTTAGTGTCACTGGGGAGATCTGATAACAGTATAAGTAGAAGAGAATATGGGTACGTGTCATTGTAATGATAAGAGAGACATCAGCGCCAAAGAAATACAGTGAACTTGGTTGACCTAGGTCAAGTGAAACAGTTAGGGGAGATAACTCTTCCCTAGTACAAGGCAACAGATCATCAAGTAAGAAAAACAAGATGGCTATATGCGTCGATAGTAAATGCCTAATCCATATAAATCCTCCTGTACCATGGTTGGTGAGAAATAAAAAAAAATAAATACTGTTGCAGAGATGCTGATAGGGACGCAGGACGCATACCTGATGCACAAAAATCTAAATGAACACAGAGAAATTGTATCCATGCATCCCAGTGTTTTTCTTTATTCTTCCCTCACCATTTCAAGTTAACTGTAAATACATTTCAATAGTTTTTTTTTTTCTTTTATTTCTATTTACGGCATATCAACCTCGGTGGGTCATTTAATGCCGACAAAGTTGTGAAATAAATTCATTCTTAATGCATAATACAATTTTGTTTATCAACTCATGTTTTTCTATTTAACCCATAGATGGGACCAATAGTTTCTTGGAAACGAATTACACAAGATAGATTACAAGGTAGGAGTTAGACGGCTTTAGTTGGGCCGGTATAGCTCATGTTGGTAGAGTGTTCAACTGGGAACCTCAACATTCCTGGCTCGATACCAGCCCTCGCCAACTCAGCATATGAGTAGCACAGGGATCTCTGCGGTAAAGTGAGGAGCTGATGGTAGCTGTGGCACTACACCCAGGCGCTAAAAACAATCTCCTTGGTCTAGCACCAGTGAAAAGGTAATAGACTCCCTCGCTGTCTGGTTGATACCAACTTTAGTTCACCCCGATGACTTTACTTAGTTGGGACCTATAAATTTTCCTGGGGGACTCATTCAAAGCAAATATTTGCATCCCAGGATGCACTAAATCAAAAAGCTATGACTGTGTTGAGTTAAAAATACATTTAACTGTTTTGCATTATTATTTGTTGTTTTTAGCAACAATAAATGAAAAATAAAATTTTGTGATTCTTTGGCAACAGACAAAATCCATAATGGTTTAGTTTGTTTTACGGCATATCAACCTCAGTGGGTCATTTAATGCAGACTAAATTTTCAAATAAATTCATTCTTAATGGATACTCAATTTATTTATAAACACATTTTTCTATTTAACCCATAGATGGGACCCTAACAGGTACTACCACACCGGGTCAGAGTGGACCTGGGGGCAATGGTGATGAAGGGGTGCTCCACATTCCCAGACCTCCAAATCTCACCATCAGATAGATTTAACATATGAAGACCCTCAGCCACACCTTCTAGCAACCATATGATAAAAAGGGCAATAGGGTTGGGACAATCATACAGATGATAGGGCTTGATGTGACTGACTGCCCATACAATGGTAACCAAGACAGCAGGTATTGTAAGAAACTGGATATCAAAATGAACTGATTTGGTATTAGTGGATAAAGGCATTGGTTTAAAACAGTTATCTCTAGACTGCAGGTTCAATCCTGGTCAAGGGGTGACAGTAACATAGAATAATAATTAACACAGCTTAACACCTGTAAACCAGCTGTGTCTAGCGGAATGAGAACAGGATACCCCCATGGAGTGAATAAAGGTTTGGGTTCAAAGTTCCGTGATGACTCCCGATTACAACAAGAAGGTTCCTTGAGTTCGAAAAGGGTCCTCGAGTGTGATAAGAAATACCTGAAGAAGGCCAGAGGGCACATCGGCTGAAACGTTGTACAGATAACAATAAAGATGAGGACAATAGTCTGAATAATAATACTGACCCAAAAAGGGTTGATAAGCTGTAAAACAAAATAACCAATCTTCCCTAATGAACAATATCACTCTTTAGTAAAAGAGTAGTACAAAAGCAGCATCAGCCCATGATCATCAAGCAAGAAAACAAGATGGCTGCATGAACATGCACATGCGGACAGTAAATGACTAAACCATATCAATCCTCCTGTACCATGGTTGGTGAGAAATAAAAACAAATATTGCCAAGTTAAATATACATTTAACTACTTGGCATTATTTTTGTAGTTCCTAACATTCTGGGTTATAACAGGAATCTACATGATTAATCAGCTTTTTAATTTAGTTGGAGGTGCGTGGTGTAATGGTTAGAATTGTAGGAAATGGACTTGTCGACCCGAGTTCAAATCCTGAACGAGGCTGTTTACATTTCACATAGCGCTAATACTCTTGGGAAAGTATGCATCCAACTACTCTCTCTTCAGCTGTGGGTAAATAGTAAGGCAGATTGGGCTCTTTAACCATGGTTGGTAATCATTAATTGATATTAAAATTTGATTTTAATATATATTTGCTTGGTATTATTGATTTCTAATTATTTAGTTTTATTTTAATAAATATGAGAAAATTCACGGAGATAAATCTTAAAAGAAATCCATTAACAAGAAAAAACTTAATTTTATTCTTTACTTCCGATTTTAAGTAAATAGTTAAATTAGGAAATTTAGCAATGAAATATGGGAGTGTTGGAAGTATAAGTTTCAGTTGTATTTTTTATCCCTGTTTCAAATATTTTCATCTGCATTCTTATTTAATTTCATTAACCTTTCTAATTTAATATTTTATTGCATTAAAAATTAAAGGGTGCATATATTTGCTAGTACTATTAATTTACACATAATTATATGGTTTTAAGTTGTTCTTCATACAAATGATTTGCACAGTTGTAGGGTTTCAAGCATTTCTATCTAATATTAATAATTATATAGTTTCAAGTAATTATTTTTATTGAATAAGAGTCATTTGTTTGCACACAGTAATAGATTTTAAGTAAGCAAAAAAAAATCTTAAGAAAACACTTAACTATTCTTAATCCAAATAATTTACAGTAGGTATTACCCAAAAATTCGGCTGTTACGAATTTTAAAAATTAATTAAATCGATTATTTAAGACAAATTTTTGTCTAAGTTGAAAAGTCATAACATAATGAACATCAATAAAAAAAAAGCAAAATAATATTACACATTAAGTTTTTTTTGTGATTTTTTTTTACCTGGAATTTAAATAGAGTTTATTAAGGACCTCCAATTTGCCCTGTCAAATTTACCCCCCTATATTTAACACAATGGGACTTGCATAAAAGTTAATATTATCTTGAAAATTTGGTCCATTCAAAAGAAGAAACATAAAAAAAAAATAAAAAAAAAAAAAAAAACTCAAGAAAAAAAAAATTCAGTTTGCGGAAATAATGAAAATTATGAACGAAAGCAATGTTTACATTTTCGCACCGTTATATCAATTGAAATTTAACGTAGCCAAAAACAAGTTATGACTACCGGACTTTTATTTATTTATTTTTACCTGGAATCTAAATAGAGTTCAGTTCATGAAGGAAATTAACAATTGAAAATAAACATTAAAAAAATATTAATATATAAACAACCGGTTTCTCGTCGTGGTGAAATGGTTAGCAAGCTAGTTTCGCAGTCCGTTACTACTGAATAGCGAGTTCGATCCTCGTGGTGACATCGTGTCAAATCATTCCCGTTGTGTAAATAGTTTTTTTTTAACAACACGGTAGCCCGAAAGTCTTGTCACCCCAATATTTTCTATATGTAAAATAATTACGTAATACTAATATAACACGAAATTTTAGAAAATCTCTTAAATTCTAAAGATTTTTTTAGATGTAAAAAAAACAAAAAAAAACTAACTTATTTATTATATTATTAAAAAAATATGAAAGTTAAAAAGTAAAACAATATGTAGGGCTGACAAGACTACCGGACCACCTTGTATATTATCTAAAATACGTCCTAACAGACATTTTTCTCACTGTTCACAACCAACAATTTAGAGAGACCAAAAGAGAAAATTAAAAAATTAAAAAGAAAAATCTATTAAAAAAAACAACAAAAAACCTCAAATATTAACAGAAATTGAAACCTGTTGTTCGTTGTTTTAACTAAAACAAAAGAACAAATTTAGAAAAAAAAAAAAAAAAAAAAAAAAAAAGAGAAAAAATTTACTGAATTATTAAAAAAAAAAGAAAGAAAAGAAACAACCTTGAAACGTTCAAGCAATGTCCTAAATTTCCTTTGACTTTTCCAAATAGATAAAAATACATCATAATAAAACGTTCAACACTGTTTGACATTTTCTTTGCTTCTTTCTCATCGAAAAAGTCAAATAATTCAGCACAATAAACTTTTGATTTAATAAGAATTGAACCCAGAATGAATTCACCATATGTAATTCAATACAGTCTAGTTAAAAAGAAACAGTAATATATTCACTAAGATAATAATAATAACATTAACTAACTCCAAACAATTGCAACTCACCAAATATTGTATTATTTTAACGTAACACTTCCTCCTCGTATTTAGCGCCATAATCACTTAAATTATCTTTTGCATTTGAAGAGTTCCATTTACGTGAAATGACCGTCTGGTGATAATGTATTTTTTATTTTATTTACATACAATCACAGAACGTATTTCAAGCAATAATATTTTTGTTCAATTTACATGTAAAGTGTTTATGTAACATTTTCAAATTTAAAAAGATATATACACAAGTAATATTCCCAGTGTTTACATACAGAAATTTAAAAAATCTGATGTAAGGGATACAACTCTGCATAGCTTATTTTACTCTATAGGTTCACACAGATATACTATGATAAGCAAGCAAAAGATAACAGAAATTGGCTAGCGCGTTCGACTTTCACTATATGGTTAGCAATATAACCCTCGGTAAAAGTTGACTTTGTTTAATAAACAAAGATACAAATTGAAAATAATAATAATAATAATAATAATAATAATAATAATAATAATAATAGATATTTATTTCTAGAATCTAAAAATATAACATTTAAAACTTAACATCAAGCTTTTCATATTTTAAATGAATTTTAATTTTTCATAGCAAAAATACTAAATTAAAGTTTTGAAATAAAATAACTAATGCATTATAAAATTCATTAATTGATAAATCAAAATTTCATTAAAATCGGATAATTACCTGATTTTTGGTAATTTGTTATGCAATCGCAAATGTTACATTAAAATTGTAAACAAGCGCTTTAAAACCATTGAAAAAGAAACAGAATGGCGGATCGCGTTGAAATTGACCAAAACAAACCCTTTAAATGTATTAAAAAATAAACTGCACATGTAATGACATTTTTCTTTTTTTAATGATGGTCATTATGTTACTACTTATCGATTTAGACAAAAATTTGACCTTAAATAATAGATTTAATTAATTTTAATTCGTTAAAAGCAGACGATAAAAAGGGTATGCCTATATATATATATATATTATATATATATATATATATATATATATATATATATATATATAAAGTAATCCAAATGACTGGTAAGTAAGGGATGATTCTATTTGGGATCATCAGATATCACTGTACAACCATACTGTCTGCTCTTGTAGGTGCAAACATACTCATACAAGGATTTTTTTATAAATACCTAAAAAGAGCTCAATAATGTATAATAATCAGTATTATATATATATATATATATATATATATATATATATATATATAGGGTGTTCGGGATAAATTTGACATATTTTATATTTGGTTATTTTTCTCCGTAGGTTGGAGGTATTGACGCACACTACGCATCATTTAAAAGCTTGGATCCTTCTTCATTCATATGCGTGATGAGAGATAGAATGGATGACTGGAACCCACCTGAATAATGGAAGAGAATAACTTGTATCATGATGATCTCCGCCGGTCATTAAAATAAAATAATGGTCGCTGCCCAATGCTCCCTGAACACTGTAAAAACAATCAGCCATGAACTGGAGAATTGCAATGGAGACTACGAGGCTGTGGTTAGAAGAAAGCAACATAACAGACGGTCTGATTGCGTTCGTACAGCAGAATTTCTCGAAAATCTGCAGAAAAAAGGTTGGAGGACTCTCAGTTGCCTACGTGGAGTTGCTAAACATTACAGTCAAGCCCTGGATAACGAGGATAGCCAATGGTAGGCTATATGTATGGCACAGATACCTCTGGGAAAATCAAAAATGGTTGTCGGCGAACTACACTAGTCCCAATGTTTAGCCTCCGAACTCACCAGATCTTAACCCCATGGATTATTATATATGTGGCGCTGTTGAGAAAGACATTAATCGCCGTGCCAATACTATAAAAGCCCAGTTAATCGACAGAATTAAGTAGTTTTTGAGACCCTTCCCAGGGTAACTGTAACATCAGTTTGCTTCAAGTTCCGGAGCAGGATTGAGACTGTGATCGACGCTAATGGCGATTATTTTGAGTGAAACTTGTTGACAGTATGTAATTTCGTGCCTGTTGAATTTCTTTACAATCCATTAAAAATTTGTAGTTACCAAGCACTTTTTCTTTTTCCTCTGTCAAATTTCTCCCGAACACCTTGCATGTATATATATATCCCCCCATATATATATATATATATATATATATATATATATATATATATATATATATACTAGACCAAACGTTATCCGTTGGGTCACCTATTGAGTTCTGGGTAGATAATTGAGATTAGGGAAAAGTGAGTTTGCAAAGCAAATTGGATTTTTAAAAAATAAATACGACCGGATAAAACAATGAAATCATTTTGTAAGATTTCTAAGAAAAGTAACATTTGACCTAATTTAAGCTACGGGTTGTTGATATGAATTTAACATACAAATTCATTTCAAATTCTCCCATCTCTCTCTCTCTCTCTCTCTCTCTCTCTCTATATATCTACTGTCCAATAATAGGGAAACAGATGAATAAAAAATACCAAGAAAATTTGGTACAGTCGTAGGGAAAATTTGGTTGGCAAAGAGTTAAAAAGCCCAGAGTTAAAAAAAATAGAGTCGTCTGTCGGAAACTGAGAACTGAGATTTTCCCAAACAGAGAAGGAAATAGTATTTTATAAAAACATTTTCGAACTTATTTTGATAAAAATAATTATTTCAATTTCAGTTTTCTCAATTTTCTCGAGTTAATACTTCTTTAAATTGAACATTTTTTATCTTTATCTTTCCATATTTATTTAGTATTTTTCTGGGTATTATTTTTTTTTCTCCAAAAAATACGATCGACTGTATCTGCATTTGTATACCACTTGTTACCATGACGACTGCACGAGAAAAAAGGTTTGATTTTTTTTAAAGTTGAAAACACTTCATGACAAATATATATTGTCACACACACACACACACACACACACACACACACACACACACATAGGCAGAGAATTTGGAGATATAAGACACAAAAACAGAATGGACAATCACTAACAACAGCTTCAGTTTCAGAAATCTTCTGTCGAAGAGATTTATCTCGAAATATTAACAATAAATTAAAGGTTAACAAACAACACCATAGTTACCTTATTTTTCTTTACACTTGCATTTTTATTATGAATGCAAGTAATGTCAAAAATAACAACACAGATTTAACACAGAAGCTTATTTATATTTTGTGAAGGATAAAGATACAAACAATTATTTTAAATGAAAAATATAGATACCATTAATGACTTTGTGATCAAACATGTGAATTAAAAAAATGAATGAATTAATTAAAAGAAATGATAAAGGTAAATTTGACTATCATGAATAGCCTTCAAAACCAACCACCAAACCAATTTATTGTTATATTCATAGTTATAGCACTGGTTCTCAACCGGGGTTTACATGTACCCCCAGGGTCCATGTAACATTACTGGGGTCCACAAAAAATATCGAATTAGGGTCCATGGTTATATTTTAATGGTCCATACAGCATTTCTACTTCAGAACAATTGTTGTATATTGATAAACCGTTGTTTTGATGGTTAGTGTAGAGTTAGATTTTGAATTAAAAGTCATTGAAATTCAAAATCCGTAGCGTTAGATGATTGGCATGAAATAACCTTTAGGTGGCCTTCTTTCCGGTTACACACTGACCACGTGAAAGAAGGTTCAGTTAGCTTAGCTTAGTTAGTTGAGCGAGAGGCGTTATGATGTAAGCATCGGTTCTGTTTCGACTCCGCCGCGGTTGAGAAAATCTGTTTTATTAATATAAAAAAAAGGGGATACTAAAATATAAGCGTCGTGTTGTCTCTGAGTGAACTAAGTGGCAGCCTCTTATAGACTACAGAACCAGACCAGTTAGAAGAACAAAAGACAGACGAGACCAGTTAGAAGAAATGTCCTAGCTACGCAAGAAACAGACTAGAGAATTAAGGTACCAACACGCTACTCCTAAAGACAAGTAAGTAAGTAAGTAAGTAAGTAAGAAGGATTTGGATGTGGGAGCATAACCACGGACGCTTTCATATCTCATATAGCATACTCTTAATAATGGAAAAGAAATCTCCTCATTATATATCCAGCAGATGAAGTGCAGGACAAAGTGCCCAACATAGACGTGCTGGGACGAGCCAACATGAACAGCATGTTCGTCATTATCTTTTAGAGATGCCTGCGCTGGCTTGGTCACATCAAGAGGATGGACAAAGGTCGCATCCTCAAAGACCTACTGTATGGGGAATCAGTAGAAGGCACCCGACCGGTATTGAGACTACGCCTGCGCTTTAAAGACGTCTGCAAGAAGGACATGAAGACATGCCACATCAACACCAACACATGGGAGGCTGATGCTGAAAACCGTGCTCAAACAAGGGACGAAAAGGAGTGGAAAAGAGAGGAAAGAAGCCGTCACAGAAAAGATATCCAGAAGGAAGGAGAGACAACAGCAACTCCAGCAAGCATCTCTGTTTGTTTGCAATCACTGCACCGGAGATTGCCATTCAAAAATTGGCCTGTTCAGCCACTCACGCAGATACAGTAAAAAAAAAAAAATTGTGGACACTACGCCATCGTCTTTAGCAGACGGAAGGATGCTAACAACAACAAGATGAAGTGGTATATAACACAATTGTGATTACTGATTTCTACGGTAATCTACGCCATATTAAAATACTAAAAGTAGTATTAATGAAAATTCATTTTCTATAGAATTTAGTTGTTAAAGAATGTAGATCTGGCTCTTCGGAGCCGGGGGTCCTGTAGATGCAGCTCTGGACCTTATAAGCTAACATCGTTGATCCCAGGGGGCCATCCCCTCAGGCAACACCTGCCCCCTTGATTTAAAGGGACAGGGCTGGGTTTATTGCCCAGTGCCTAAGGGGGAATGCCGACGGGGTCAACGCATTTTTTGCACCCGCCACCCATGGGCTTCGGTTCGTGGTATCACATTAATAGGGCCTTGTGCTTAACCCGTACACGTGGGGTACGTGGTAAATATCCTAGTTGTTAAAGTTTATGTACAATAAATTAGTTATTCTTCAACAACACACAAGATATTCTAACAATTTTTTATACAGTTCCTAATAATATTTGATTATGATAATATAATAGGATTTTGGGAGTTGGGGAGGAGGTTTGGGTGTTTGTTTTACGGCATATATTACGGGTCATTTAATGCCGAATCAAGTAACTTTGATATCAGGTTGCTTATAGTACCTGCTGTTGCTTAAATGGTCACCCATCTAAGTATTGAATAGGCTCATCGCTGCTTAACGTCGATGTTCTAGCGGGAACTGGTGCTTTCAACATGATTTAACTCTAAGCCAGGAATTCACCAGGTTTGGTTGTTGTTTTATGGCATATCAACCCTTTTCGGGTCATTTAATACCGAATTAAGTCATTTTGATATCAGTACCTGCTGTTACTTAAATGCTTACCCATCTAAGTATTTAACAGGCTCGTCGTGTTACATCATATAAGTAGCCTGTGAATTATGTAAGTAGTGTAGATATATTTGTTTTAAACAAAATAGTCTTTATTAATTAATCCACAAGAGATGAACCGACACCCAACCCGAACGGAGCAGAAATCAACCATAGAAAAAGCCCAAAGGAAAATGGCGTCGACGAATTAGACAAGCAGAGAATAGAAGTAAAAAAAACCCTCATCCTCTCTTGCCTCTCTCTCTCCCCTCCTCTCTCTCTCTCTCTCTCTCTCTCTTCACACACACACACACACACACACCACACACACACACTGTTGGAATATTTAGTATATAAGGTGTGCTCTAATTCCCCACCTGGATTTATAGACTAGCAAAGATCACGTGAGTTGTTCCTGCAGCCAATCGCTAACCACACTGCGTGGAAGACACACTATTTACCCCCCCCCCACTGGTCATAATTACAATTACGCTCACTGAGGACGGACATAGGATTACCAATACTCAGGAAGGAATTATACGATTACCAGAGTAACCAAAGGATTCATTATCGAAGTACTCTTTACCAGGAACTGAGAACTCTTTAACAGAGGAACCAAAGGCTTCATTATCGAGGGACTCTTTACCAGGGATCCAATTCTACTGGACAAGCGCTCCTGCTTTAATGCCAAAGGATGGCCCATAAAAACTTAACACACACACACACACACATATACACACACACACCATTTATATATTCGATAAGTAAAGGGGCATATAACAATCGCTGCTAAACGTCGGTGATCTAGTGGGAACCGGTGATTTCAATGTGACTTGACCGTAACGTAACGTGACCGGATTCACTAGAGTAAAATAGGAAGAGTCAAATAGGAATCAAAGGGGTTCAAAGGTATAAAAAAAAAAAAAAAAAAAAAAAAAGAAAAAAAGGTTGAGGAATACTGGTTTAAATGAGAATAATATTTCTCCTGCAAGACCGATTCCAACTCTACGGAATATTTAATTATGATAATACAATAGGATTTGGGGTGGGTGGGTTGATCCACCCGAGTAAAATAGACATCAAAGAGATTCATGGTTTAAAAAAAAAGGTTGAGACCACTAGTTTAAAAGGAATACTTTTTTTTCTCCTGCAAGACCAGTTCCAACTCTATGGAACCGTAAAAGACCAAAATAATCTTTGATCATTCCAATCGTATATATAAACACATCTATAAAAGTGCACATAACTGGAAACAATGTCCGTGTACCCTAGAGAGAGGTATCATTTTAGAAAAAGAATGCCTTCTGTCATATAAGCTGTTTATTAATTTATAGCGAATGCATTACCATCGAATAGGTACAACAAAGAAGAATGTGCAAGAATAATCCTATTTAATATTAATACTCGTGTTACATAAAAGTATGACCATTATCATCTTGCAATAACCTCTGGTTCAAAATACATCAATACTCGTGTTCCTTAATTGTATGATCGTTATCACCTTGCAACACCCCAGGTTAAAAATGAGGCCGTCCAAAACGTCCAAGAGAAAAAAAAAAAAAAAAAGTAAATCCTCATTATCTGATGTTGCTTATCCGCCGAATTCTAATTTTTTTATGGGTGTCGTCACCTCAGCTAAACAATTGACTATTCCGTTTTTTTTTATTATAAAGAAAGAAAGAGAAGAAAAAAGGACATGTTACACAGAAAAGATATAATAAAAAGTAAGAAAAGAGTTGGGGAAAGTTTGAGAGAAGGGTGAGCGCGCGGAAGTGAAAACGCTAATCTGTTTCAATCGAACATAAACGAAAACATGAAAAGAAGAAAAGAAAGAAAAAAGTGAGAGAGAGTTAGACCAAGATTGTTATACTTTTTACATATTGAACAATCGCAATAGCTCTTATTGCAATAGCAAACATATCAAACGTTGTAATAATTAAATTATCATATTGTGGTGTATCCATAGGTCCTGCTAGTGAATAATACAATAAGATTTTTAGGGTGCGCTGGGTGATGGCGCCCCACAGTAAAATAGGAATCAAAGGGGTCCATAGGTAAAATGGTTGAGAACCAAAGGTTTAGAGGGAATAATCATTTTGAAATTAAATGATTGTCGTCTTCTTCTAAGCTGCAAAACAATTGACTATGTAGATCCCCTTTGTGATGGTCTTTAAGCTTTTCTTTCTTTCTTTCTTTCTTTCTTTCATTATTTCTTTCTTTCTTCTTAATTTCTTTCTTTCTTTCTTTAAAAATATTTCCCCACTTTCTCTTTTTCTTTCTTTCTTTCTTTCTTTCTTTCTTTCTTTCTTTCTTTCTTTCTTCTTTCTCTTCTTTCTTTCTTTCTTCTTTCTTTCTTTTTTTTTAATATTTCCCCATCTTTCTTTGTTTCTTTGTTTCTCTCTTTCTTAATATTTCCCCCACCTTTCTTTCTTTCTTTCTTTCTTTCTTTCTTTCTTTCTTTTTTAATATTTCCCACCTTTCTTCTTTCTTTCTTTCTTCTTTCTTTTTTTAATATTTCCCCCACCTTTCTTTCTTTCTTTCTTTCTTTTTTTTAAAAATATTCCCCACCTTTCTTCTTTCTTTCTTTCTTTTTTAAAAAATATTTCCCCACCTTTCTTTCTTTCTTTCTTTCTTCTTTTCTTTTTTAATATTTCCCCATCTTTCCCCACCTTTCTTTCTTTCCTTCTTTCTTCTTTCTTTCTTTCTTTCTTACCATGTGACCTTAGGCACCCCATTTGCGATCTCGATTCATAAGGAAATGTTTTTCATTTACACGGTCAAAATCCAGTTGTTTGTTAACAGACGATTTTTAGAGTTTTTTAAAATGATAAAACTAACCCCTAACCCTAACCCTAATCCCTAACAAACAAGTGGATTTTGACGGTGTAAATGAAAAACATGTTCTTATGAATCGAGATCGCAAAAGGGGTGCCTAAAGATCATATGTTCCTTCCTTCCTTCCTTCCTTCCTTTCTTTCTTAATATTTCCTCACCTTCATTTCTTTCTTTCTTTCTTTCTTTCTTTCTTAATATTTTCCCACCTTCATTTTTTTCTTTTTTCTTTCTTTCTTTCTTTCTTTCTTTCTTAGTTTCCAACCTTCATTTCTTTTCCTTCTCTTCTCTTTCTTTCCTTCTTAATATTTTCCCACCTTCATTTCTTTTCTTTTTTCTTTCTTTCTTTCTTTCTTTCTTAATATTTCACCACCTTCATTTCTTTCTTTCTTTCTTCTTCTTTCTTTCTTAATATTTCTCACCTTTCTTTCTTTCTTTCTTTCTTTCTTTCTTCTTAATATTTCACCACCTTCATTTCTTTCTTTCTTCTTTCTTCTTAATATTCCCCACCTTTCTTCTTTCTTTCTTTCTTTCTTTCTTTTCTTCTTTCTTCTTAATATCCCCATCTTCTTTTCTTTTTTTTCTTCTTTTTTTTTCTTTCTTTCTTTTTCTTAATAATTCCCCACCTTTCTTTTCTTTTTTCTAATATTTCCCCACCTTTCTTTCTTTCTTTCTTCTTGTAGCAGAGATACTTCTTTTTAGTTTAATTCAGAAGATATATCGTCTAGGGGGCATATAACTCAAACGTAAGACTCAAAAGACACATATAATTATTACGCTTTTGATCTCCCATACATAATAAGCCAATAGATTGTCGAAGTAATGTAAACAAAACACAGAGATTGGCCAATTAGCAGCAACAGTTTACGTTATAATAGACGAAAGAAATTATTTTTTTTGTTGAGACAAAAAATTATGATTATTTCGTTTTAGTAAGAAAAAAAGGAAATAAAAATATCACGAAGGACTTTTTGAATTCATGTGTTAAATCTTTGCCTACTTTAAACCGCTCACAGCGACTCTCCTACCACTACGATCCTACCGTAAGCCGCTGATGGTTACTTCATTATAATTGAGCAGAAGGACTCAGATTATGATAATAGTTCGTTTGAATAGAATGAGTTCTGAGTTAAATATATAGTGAACTTTGAATATGCCATGGAACTGATAAAAAATACCAAAAAAATATGGTACAGCCATGAGGAAAATTTGATAGGTAAAGAGTTAAGTATATGGGGTTAGAAGAGGTTTAGGTTTTAATGTTTAAATGTAGCTAGATATTCTGGTTGCGTGTTCTTAGGGTTTTCTCTTTTTACCCCATCTCATTTGGTGATCGCGCTGAAAAGGAAGAAATTTAAGGAACGAAAAGAAAGAGACAAAGGCAAGAGGTAGTTTTGACTTAGGCTTTATTGACCGGGTCATAGTCGACCGTGGCAAGGGGATATCCCCCTGGCTAGTAGGAGCGATCAGACCCAATTAAGGCCTAGACTCACAAATGGCTGAGATATTCTTTTGTGGGTCGGGGGACAGTCCCTTTTGTCGGACAAGCGCAGAGGGTTCTTCCGGCGAAGGCCCATGGGAGTTTGTTTTTTAATTTTATTTTTTATTAATCCTCACAAGTATAGTTTGGTAAGTTCCCACACAAAAAGACCGCGTTTTTGTCTTTGAGCACGCCTAAAATAAAACTAATTTTAAATTTTAACTCGTTGCAGTTTAACTAATCTAAATCTTAGAACACGAAAGGCAGCTTTTATTTGTGCTGCAACCTATAAGTACATATACCCGGGTTTAAAATGAATTCCAGTTCGGGAATCCCCATTTCTATGTCGCTATTGCCTTACTTAACAACTTTAACAACTTATTGCCTTACTTAACAACTGTTAAATAACATATTACAGTGGTACATAATTGATAGGTTGCCTATTAATTATGTTTAGTAAGTGTTGCATATATATAAAACTAACGGTTTGTGGAAAACACAGGAAAAGTGATTACCACTTTTTAATACTGTGTTGACATACTCTTTCGGTTCGCCAGTGCGAACGTGACAAGTTTATTAGAGAAAATCAATATTTGGCTCGGCGCTGAAAGGGACAGACCGTAATAGCTGGTTCCGTTCAATTAGCATAATTCTCACACGCGTGTTGTTGATTCTTAAAAATAGAATATGAGCTCAAAACCAAGTAAAGTCTCCTGTCTTCACTAAGGACAAAAACAAACAACACATGCATAGAAGATCCAGCCTAGATTAAGAAACATCTATCAGATCCAAAGATAGACAGATCCAGCCGAGCTAAGATGGAAGACAACAAGATAGAAGTGTAGGGGATTATCTTCCTTTTGCCGGTAGAGTTATCTTCTCGCTGCGTTGCTGTTTGTTCCCACTAGGGGGACCTCTGGTAGTTAAGAGCGTTCATTCAAACGCTACTTCCTTTTTTTAGTTGGATCTTCTCAAGAACTGCTATGGGCTAGAGTCTATCTACCCCCCCTTCTCGGTGGGGCTTTTGCCTTCCCTCTTACATTACTGTAAGTCCTTTATACAGCATGGACTATCCTTTAGTTCCATGTCTGTAACATTTATATGTTAGGTACATTTGGGTATATTGTTTATACCTAAATATTGTATATGTATTTACATGTTCTATTCTCCTGTACATTATGTATCTTATCGTTTCCATGTGCTGTTATATATATTAAATGTTTTGTCTCACAACGTGTCGGAATTGTATGTTATTCAATTATCAACTTTGAATCTTACAGAAGAAACAGAAGCTAAGTATCCAAGCAAAGAAGATAAGAATACCCGTATGCAGCCACGGGTATACAGGTATGCTATATACGAATAAATAAGGTATACAAGATCAGATAACAGCCATAACAGAACTACCCAGAACTATCAAAGAAATACAAGTACACGTTAAATTAGAATGAGTATACAACAAGAGTATAGACTAAATCATAAAACTTGTCTTGGCAACCGACCTAGGAGAAAGAAAAATATGACTTCAAAACAGTTGTAAAACCTCCCTTTGGGGGGTGGGGATCGAGCGCACCTGTAGACTCTTTGCTGTGTATTTCCTGCAACTTCTAGTTTTTCCAACTTTTACTGGCCATGGTCGTCTCGTGATCGTCTGCTTACTTGACCCTCACTTAGGACCTCCCATCGAAACACAGACACTCACGTGTAAACACATATGCATACATAATCTTACATACTATATATTCACATAACTAATGATTACACCTATATATATATATATATATATATATATATATATATATTTTGGGGGGAGATTATGTGCTTAATTAAAGTCATACCTAATTTGTTAATTAATTAATTATAATTAAATGAATTAGGCGTGCATATCGGTTTAAATGTAAAGTGTAAACAAATCGATAAAAAGTCGATCTCTGTATGTACATTTCAGCCCATTAGGCCTCATCAACAGAGCTATAGACAGGGCAGTGCTTTGTGCGCGATTCGGACCCTACCTGTCAGGCTGACAGGTGGACATTCTAACCACTACACTAGCTGGCTTCCCCAGAAGCAAATCGCACGCAAGGATTGAAAAAAATAACGTAGCGTTCAACCGTTATTAAACAGCCATAACAGAAAAATTGGAGAAACACACACAACCTATCAAATATCGGAAATATTCTGCCAAATTAATAACTCAATGCCTGAAGAAGACAACAGATCAGAAACACGTGTCGCGTATATAAGATAACAAGAATAAAACATTTTTTCTGAGAACATAATTCATTTTGCGGACCTTCTTCTTTTTTATAAAATATTAAATTTTCTCCCGTTGGAACCAGAACAACATTATATATATATATATATATATATATATATATATACACACTTGCATGCCTCCAAATGCATTCTGCATCTGACGCAATATCTTCCTATCTCTCATTTTTATTTATTTATTCATTCCTTTACATTCCTTAGTCATATTCACTCATGTATACACATATGATCCACTATCCCACCCAAACACACAGACACTCACGTGTAATCACATATGTATCCATAATCTTACATACTATATATTCACATAACTAATTATTACACCTATATATATATATACACACACTTGCATGCCTCCAAATGCATTCTGCACCTGATGCAATGCATAGTATCACACTGTTGGTGACTGGGCAAGGGATAGATCTGCCACGCTATTCTTGCTGACGACATGTTGCACAAATAGTGACCCCACTATTCACAATCATCATTATCATATCGCGCAGTTATTACGGATATCCAGGAAAATCTCTTGCCAACCTTCTCTATCATTCATTGTCCCAGGGAGGTCCTCTTTGCAGCATCCAGTATCCGCACAAAGTTGGTCATGTAGTCCTTGCTGGGCGGCCCACATTAGCATGTCCATGTGTTGGTTTCCACAGAAGAACATCAATTATGAGTTTGTCCTTGCTCCTCCAGCAGTGTCCAGCATGTATTGTCCGTCTCACTCGGATGGTTTATGAGATAGAGGGCAGGTGGCCGTACAGCTGTTTCCTTGTGAGGTGCTGCTTCCACGACTTGTTCAAGACTACACGCAGCATTCTTGTACAGCTCCCATCTAGCTTATTCTCAAGGCGCCTCGTTAGTGGTGCAGTCATAAAATTCTTCAGAAACCCTGTTCGTGACATTTTAATACGTGTTTGTCTAACCATATTTCAACCTCCAGCTATAAAATTACAAGAGGTAAAAGACCCCCTGTTATATATATAGAGAGACCGATAGTAGATATATTAGATGATAATAGTTGATTGTTTTACTTAATTACGCTGCTTCTACCTTTGCCGCCATCTTCTCTCGTCTAGTTGGCTCCTGCTGTTAAGGGTTAGTCTTATTCTTCGTCAATGTTGCGTACTGGGGTTTTCACTGTACCAAAAGCAATATATGTAGTAGTCGCTTAATGAAATCTACAACACGTGGGAAAAGTAGGAGTTTTGACTTTATTTCTCTTCTCGGCTGTACGTGGGGCGGCGAGCGTTGACAATGACTACTACTACTGCTGGATGGTGAGGTAAAGGGGGCTGGTGGCGTCTCCCCGCCCTTGGCCGCGACGGACCGTGTCGACAGTCGGTCCTTGTGCTCTGTTCGCCGTCCGCTGTCTCTCTACCTGCTGTCGGCTCGAACCCTCAGGCCTTTTATATTGATAGGTACTCCTACGCATCTTTATCTTTTGATCTGATAACGGGCATTTGTTATATATTTCTTTATCTTCTCCCTGCTTCTTTGACCGGAAAGCCTCGCTTCCGTTTTTTAACTCCTTTGTTCGCTTTTAACCGGGAAAAAAGTCCTTTGTCATTTCTTTTCGTCTTTTCTTTGTTTAATTTAACCAGAAACTCCTATTTCCGTTTGTACAATATACAACAAATTCTTCTTTGTGCTGGGCTGGTTATTGTTGTTAATATGGAATTAACAAAACAAGACTTGGTTATTTCTTGATCAAGCTTTTATTTTCAACCCTGTCCAGTTGATTCCGCCGCGGGTGAGTTGCAAACCGTAAAAGACATCCTCTCTGATAGGGTGCCGGCTCGCATCTGACTAACTAAACTAAACCTATTCCCACGCGTCCAATCGCACGCTTTCAAGGGCCAAGTAAATGACCATTACCCGCCACAACTGTGGGTAACTTTCCATGGACCCCGTCATTTTGATTTAATGGATCCTAATTCAAAATTCTAACTACAGGTACGCTCATAATTTATGACTGCTGATGTAACACCCATCAAAAGAAAACAAAAAACAAAATAAAAAAAAACGTGGAAGGGAATCTTATTCAAACGATGAATACATTGTAGCGACCCCAGGTGTATTAATTTCAGGGTTGTTATTAATCCATTAAGAAAGTACAGGTGTGCCACCCCCTGGTCAATTCCAATTTAGAGTGAGGGACACTCCAACTGGATTGTCACATGACTAAACCAACCAATGTGAGAACTACTAACAGGTCAATTAGGGATGAAAGGCTGTCAATTAAACTACTGGTTATTTTCCATGTTCCTTCTAACAAATTACCAGTAAACTTTTGAATTCAGATATTTCTACATTTCCTTACACAATGGATAGGTTACGTATGTAACAAACTCTTGTTGGGCTATTTATCAAATCTCCATGATAATGCCTGAAGAAGGTCGGAGAGTAGACTGGCTAAAAGACTGACTAAGTCTCCATGATGATGTCTTATATTAAGACTCAATTTATCTTTGATGTCTTTATTTTAATTTCCTCTAATCATGTTTCTAATTAGCTGAGAGGAATTCTGGGACAGATATCATTCACTTATTCCCAATTGATCACCTAGTTTACACTGTCTAAAGCTAAGCCTTTTCCTGCTAATTTCAGTCATGTACAGGGGTGGGGTTTCCATGTTTGGGGGGGTGGATTTGTCTAACTACTGGTAACAAACCTCACCTAATATTAAACTGCATCCAATGGTGAGGAATTAGTTCGTAAGCTCTGGGGAGTGCGGAGTACCTCTACTTTGCTCTAACCATTATAATAGAGTGAAAAATTAAATATCAAATATGAAATAAGAATAGTTACTTGAAATGATAAGTAACGTAAAAAATGTAAAGACGTCGGGGTTGCCTTAAAGTGAAATAAACAAGGGGAGGTTACTTTCATTTATGTAGCTAATGTTCAGATTACCTTTAGTGCCATACCCAGGACACCCCATGCTCATGGCATGACGGTTATCATTGTAGGAAATAGAAGTGGTGACCCAATTTCAAATCCTGGACGAGGTTGATTGTATTTCACTTTGCGCTAATGCCTTGAGAAAGGCATGAATTCGTCTCTTCTTCCCCCAGCTATGGGTAAATAGTAGGCAGACTCTTTAGAAAAAAAAAACTCTGAATTCAAACCAGCTGTAAAGTAAATCGGGGTGGCCTAAAGTCGGTATCAGTCAGACAGCGAGGGAGTCTATTCCTTTTTTCACTAGCACTAGACCAAGGAGATTGTCTTGCCATCTGGGCAGAGCTACCATCTGCTCCTCACTTTACAAACATATCCTTGTCCTGGTCATAAGGAATCAAAGGATGCCAATAAAACTACTGGTTATTTTCCATGACTCTTTAACGGATTACCAGTTAACTTTTGAATTCAAATATTTCTACACTCTCTAACATAATGAATAGGCTTCAATCCATTATGTGAAAGATTTACGAACCTGAAGTTATGATATGAGATGAGAGATAATAGTGGAGTCTAAAAACTTCGAGTGAGAGAAGAAAAATGAAGAAAATGGTGTTTGTTAAGAAACGAGACATGGGGAAATATATTTCTTTGACACTATAGGTGCACATAGGTGCAATAATGCACATGCGTGTAGATGCAAACATGTCTATATGAGTATATGTATATGTTCGACTCCATCCCGAAGTAGGTTGTTTCCAAACAGAACGTCAACGTCACCATCAGATTATCTATTGGGATACACGTTCGTTTTCCAGCGAGGGGTCTGCGGCTAACTCAATTGCGGTCATTGCTATGCTCGGATAGACAGGGAATACCTTAGGAAGACTGGAGGATACAGCAACCGAAACGTTGTTTTTACGTACCACAATAAATATGAAAACAATAGTCCGAAAAATAGACCCCCCACAAAAAAAAGTACAGGCGTGCCACTAAAAACATTTTTTTACATCCCACAATAAAGATGAAGACAACAGTCTTAAAAATCAAAAAAGAACTTACCCTCTAGTGGGTTTTACAGTCCCAGCGAACTACAGAG
This sequence comes from Doryteuthis pealeii, assembly GCA_023376005.1. Lineage (NCBI taxonomy): Eukaryota > Metazoa > Mollusca > Cephalopoda > Myopsida > Loliginidae > Doryteuthis > Doryteuthis pealeii. Next base: position 62,468,944 of record CM042148.1, on the reverse strand, counting down.
GGAAAATGAAAAAGCGAAAAGATAAACATCTACTTGAACCTTGCTAGAGAACTAAAGAATTGTGGAATATGTGGGTGACGGTGATACCAATAGTAGCTAGTGCGCTTAGAACGGTCACCAAAGGTTTAGAAAAGAAACGGGAGAAATTGGAAATCGAAGGAAGAATCCGGACGATCCAGACGTCAGCATTGTTAAGCGGCTAGAATACTCAGAGAGTCCTGGAGACCCGAGGAGGCTGCCTGTCAATCAGACTCCATTTAAAGATCACCAGCTGTTGTAAAGAACAGCATGGTTTGAAAAAAAAGTTTAAAACAAAAATTAAAAATAATAAATAAATAAAAATCCTTTAGGCCGAAATATCGTTAGCGAAGACCCCTCCCACCCCCTTGAAGAATTTGAAAGATAAACTAGTTCTGGAGACCTGAGGAGACTTGTTGTCACTCAGACCCTAGTGAAAGATCATCAGCTAACGTTGGCGGGAAAAACTCACAAGGAGTGAAATAATAATAATAATAATAATAATAATAATAATAATAATACGAAGCACAGACGGATCATCTAATCCCGGCCAGGAGACCGGACCTAGTACTGATTGACAAGAAAAAGAAAACCTGGATTTTGCTGTCCCAGCAGACCACCGAATGAAAATGAAAGAAAGCGAAAAGATAAACAAACACTTAGACCTTGCCAGAGAACTGAGGAAGCTGTGAAACATGAAAGTGAAGGTCGTACCAATTGTAATTGGTGCCCTTGGAACGATCCCCAAAGCTCTGGAAAAGAATTTGGGGGAACTGGAAATCAGAGGAAGAATCGAGACCATCCAAAATACAGCAATGTTGGGATCGGCTAGTATACTCAGAAGAGTCCCGGAGACCCGAGGAGACTTGCTATTACTCAGCCTCCAATGAACCACCAGCTTCGGCAGGTGTTGAAAACTATAATAATAATAATATAATAATAATAATAATAATAATAATAATAACTGTAGTTAGTGCATTTGGAACGGTCTTAAAAAGCTTAGAAAAAAGATTGGAGGATCTGAAAATCAGAGGAGGAATTAAGACCATCCAGACAACTGCATTGCTGCAATCGGCTAGAATACTCAGAAGAGTCCTGGAGACATGGGGAGACATGTTGTCCCTCAGACTCCAGTGAAAGACCATCAACTAAAAAGAGTGAAAATAATAATAAAATAAAAACACATATCGGCAGCAAAGGAAAAAAGAGACACAGAAAGGCAACACTAAAGAAGAAGAAGAAGAAGAAGAAGAAGAAGAAGAAGAAGAAGAAGAAATGGAGTACTAACAGGTACTACCACTCTGAACAAGAGTGGACTTGGGAGTAATGGCAATGGAGGGATGCTCCACACTCTCCAGAATTGGAGCCTCACTACTTACTACGTTAGCCAGTCCAGTACGTTAGCCACTACACCACGAGGACTCCGCAAGAAGAAGAAAAAGAAGAAGAAAAAGAAAAAGAAGTATTGGGTGCAGAATTTTCCTTATTAATTCTAAGGATAATACATGGTTTGGGGAACGTAGAGATCGCTTCATTATTGACCATAAACAGGGAAAGAAGTTCCAATTATCAACGAATTTAATTAAAAAACAATCAAATGGCGTCTTTCTATTGCCGTAAACTGATCAGCTTCTACAATTTGTGTGACCTTTGACCTAATCATAGGACCGAGATAGTGATGTATTGGGGGAAAAAGCGGATAATTAAATTATATCCGGCGCTAATCATATTTCGCATGCTTCTCTTTTGGAGAAAATGGCATCTTAAGAACCAAGATCCACTTTGTTGGTTTCGGGAACGGCTAGAAATAAGTGAATAGGTTTATTTTCGGTAGCGACCAACTCTTGTCTTTTGTTAGATGCAAGGGACGGTGTTTGAGAGGTCTGAAAATAAAGGTATTTACCCAACTCGTTCGCTACGGATAGGATGTGACACAACTTTGTTGGTTTCGGGAAGCGTCAGAAAAGTGAATAGATTTTCTTTGGTAGCAATCAAGTATCATAACTTTTGTTAGGCATGACATAAACCCAGACGGGTTGATATGCCGTTAAAATCAGTCAACCGACTGACCAACCTCTTCGTTTAGTATCATCATGGACAGCTGTTACCACAAGCACCTAGGGGTTGTCGGTTCTTCAGTAGCAACCAAGTATCATAACTTTTGTTAGATGTGAGGCTTGGTGTTTGAGAGGCCAACAAATATTTACCCAAACCGTTCACCATGGGTAGGATGTGACATAAGGTGGCAAATATGGGGCATCCAGCGTGGATCAGTAATTGGTCTATAGGACTAGCTTGCTAACCATTACATCACGACAATGCGAGAAAGACCATCAGTGTGTTTGGAGACCGGGAAGGACGACTTTCATATATTTTTTATGAATACTACTTCATGAAAATTGGCGAAGTAGAATAGATTGTGTGTGTGAGTGTGCGCGTCTGTGTGTGCTAACGTTTGTTAGATGTGAGGCTTGGTTAGGCAACCAGTCTAGGAGAAGGAAAACCCTGAATTCAAACCTGTTCAAAAATTAACCTTGTATCACAGCTTTCTCGTGCAGGGGTGTGGTTAATATGAACAATAGATATTTTGTAAAGGGAGGTGCCCTTAGCGTAACGGTTATTGTCGTAGGATATTTGAATCGGCGAGCCGAGTTCAAATTCGGAACGAGGCTGTTTGCGTTTCACTTCGAGTTATTACCCTTGGGTAAAAGCATTAACGCAAATGTTTGAATATTTTTTGTTGCGTATCCTAGGGGCTCTGAGGAAAAAGCCTATGACTATTCCACTTTTTATCTTATTGTTGTTAGGATATGCAACAAAAATATTTGGATGAGCAGTTTAACCATATTGAAAATTCTTTCACAAAATTACAATACCCATTAAACTTCATACACCGCGCTAAGAAGAAGGTTTTTTTTTTTAAATACACAAAAGAAAAAATAATCATACAATTCCTAATAATACACATTCAAATAAAACTAATAATTTTACTAGATACATCATTCTACCCTATAATCCTATCACAGATACAATAAACAAAAACCTGAATAATATAGTGTTGGAATATTTTGTTTATATATTTATTTACTAAGCTTAGCTTAGATGTGACACAAGGCCAAATTATGGGGCGCCCAGTGAGAATCAAACTCACTAACAAAGACTGCGAATTTAGCTTACTAACCATTACACCACGTGAAGTGCCCATATTTTGTTTATATTCTTATTTACTAAGCGTAGCTCAGATATACAAGGTCAGAAGTATGGGGCACTTAGTGAGAATCGAACTCACTAACAATGGTTTACGAATCTAGCTTGCTAACCATTACGCCACGTGAGGTGCCCATATTTTGTTTATATAGTTATTTACTAAGCGTAGCTTAGATGTGGCACAAGGCCAAATTATGGGGCGCCCAGTGAGAATCGAACTCACTAACAATGGTTTGCGAATCTAGCTCGCTAACCATACACCACATGAGGTGCCCGAAAGTCAACTATAGTTATTTAAGCTTAGCTTAGATGTGACACAAGGCCAGACGTATGGGGCGCCCAGTGGAGTCGAAGTCACTAACAATGGTCTGCTAATCTAGCGCGTTAACCATTACACCACGTGAGGTGCCCATATTTTTTTTTATATAAGGCATGCTGGAAACCACCACTTAAGCTTATAGACTCGGCGTGATGACGTAGTTTAAACCTCAGCCAAATCAACAGCTCAAATACGTGGTTAGTTAACTATTTAATCGTCAATATGGACTGCCATTCATTTGCATCTTATTCGACATTGACGAACGGACTTGCAGACGACGAACTTTGCTAAATGCAAGGATTTTACCCAGTACTAAGGAATACCAAGGAGAAATTCCTAAGAAATATAGTTAAAAATTAGAGTTTTAGTTTGTTTTCGAAGAAGACATGGCTTCTTCAACACGTATTTTCGTTTAACATGGGTTGAATAAAGACGTCTAAAAATCATTCTAAGTCTTGTGTTCGTTACAAAGAACAATACCGGATACAATGATGAAGAAATTCCTAAGAAATATAGTTAAAAATAAGAGTTTTAGTTTGTTTTCGAAGACATGGCTTCTTCAGCACGTATTTTTGTTTAACTTGGGTTGAATAAAGACGTCTAAAAATCGTTCTAAGTCTTGTGTTCGTTACTAAGAACAACAACGGATACAATGATAAAAAAAAACTCCCAAGTAGGTACAACAAAGCAGACCAGAAGAACAGAGATAGAAAAAGACCAGCATACAAAACGCTACATAGCAGAGTAGACGAGCCGACCAAGAAGATAGAATAAGATAAGATGGTAAGAATAAGTAAAAATTAAAGAGCTATGTAACATGATGAGTATAGAGTACCCCTTCATTGCTATTACTTCTTGGTCCACTCTGACTCGGAGTAGTAGTACCTAGTACCTTGGGTTCCATCTGTGGGTGAAATAGATCCGTTTAAATATTATTCGTATCCGATAGGACCGTGTACAAAAAATAAAATAAAAAAATAAATAAAATAAATAAAATAAATAAAAAATAAAAAAACTAAAAAAAACTTAAGAAATAGGTATGTCCAAGATTTTGGTACAACATCACACCCTTTCTTTGAACCTTTGTAAAAAAATAAGAATTGTAAATTGTCACTTACTTTATTTTTTCTCATTAAGAACAGAGCCTAAACTCAGATATAATGTTTTTCTGTGAATTTCTTAATTATAACAATAAAATAAATGATGATAAAAGAGAAAATCTTCAATATAGAAAAAAAAATTTAAAAAAATGGTGTTACATATGTGTGGTCATGGGTTGTTGACAAAACTCTGTATTTAGTTTGAAATAGATTCATTGTAATTAAAAGCATAGGCGTGTAGATTTCCAACTCCCCTAGAGATGCGCGAATCTCGCGCGCCATGAGAAAAACGTAACTAGTTAGATTTAGTTTCAACCTGAGAATTGAAGCAGAGTAGACGTGCTCTGCTGAGTTGATTCTCCCGCGCGGCGAATAAGAATGGGTCCAATAAATCTTGATAAAAAAAAAATGTATTGTGGTTTGATTAATTGCATGACTAAAAAGTTATCCCTTAGAAGAAGCAGCAGGCAGTAAAGAAGAAATGAAGAACAAGTAAGTCTCTGTCTGTGTCTGTCTGTCTATCTATCTATGCTTCTGTCTCTGTCTCTCTATCACCCGGAGTCTCCTTTCTCGTTTATATACCCGATGTTCGACGTACAATGTTATAAGGGGTATACAACACCGGCAAAAATGGGCCACTTTTACAGATACAGATTTAATCTATAAATTTCTCCCCGTTTAAATATTGCAAAACAATTTTTTTTACATATCTACTCAAAACTGAGGGAGAAAAAGAGATGAGTTAGTGCTTTTACCCAAGGTAATAACTCGAAGTGAAACGCAAACAGCCTCGTTCCGAATTTGAACTCGGGTCACCGATTCAAATATCCTACAACGATAACCGTTACGCTAAGTGCACCTCTCTTTAAAGATATATATTGCTCATATTTAACCTCCCCTCCGCATGAGAAGGATGTGACACAAGGTCAATTTTTAGGCGGAATTTAACAGGTTTGAATTCAGGGTTTTCCTTCACCTAGACTGGTTGCCTAACCAAGATTAAAGAACCCATAGCCGAAGGGAGAGAAGGTGGATGCAAACCTTTCCCAAGGTTATTAGCGCTATGTGAAATGTAGACAGCCTCGTCTAGGGTTTGAACTCGGGTCGACGAGTCGATTTTTTTCGACTCTAGCCTTACACTAGGCGCCTTCAAAAATACTTATTGTATCCCTACAATCTATTTGATAAATTTTTGTTGAGTCTGGCATGGGGAATAATAGTGAGCACCCGATGAGTATCGAGCTCGTTACACTGGAGAATTGGTACACGAAAAAAGATCGCTAAGTATCACGCAACAACAGGCGACATAAACAGTATTTGTCTGTCTGTCTGTCTGTCGTGTTTTCCTGTCTCAACAAGAACAAACAAAGCGAGAAAAGACGAAAGAAAAGATAAATGAAAGCACTTGCTACACTATTCCTTTTGTGAGAACACTGGACATAGGTCTGGTATTCCAACCACTGAGCTACAAGCTGGTGGCTGTATTAGTAGGGTGAGGTTAAGGGTGGGGGTTGGGGGGTTGTGTGTATGTGTGTATGTGTGTGTGTGTGGGGGGTTCGGACAGTAATGACCATATTTCTGAATATAGATGGCGTCTTCCTGATAGTGTTTTCCATCACGCAAACTTCAGTCGCGAAGCAAGCAGCTTTTCTTAGTTTGGCCAACAATAATCAATGTCGTCTACCGTATCGATTATCTTCCTACAAACAGACACGGGTCAACCTTTTGTTGTAGTTTCTTACCGCGTGCGTGTGCGTGTGCGTGTGTGTGTGTCTGTGTCTGTGTGTATGTGTGTTGTCTTACCGCCACGGCCACGGCCACGGCTACGGCCACGACCGCCGCGGGCTGCTGCTGCTTACAGTTGATGGCCATCTTAACACTGTGCTTACATCGAAACTAAATACCCAGCAGGACAAGGTTTCCATGACACTTTGTTGTCTTCGTTTCACTAACTGTTACAGCCCCCCCCCCTCTGGAGGAGAGAGAGGTAGATGACTACAGGGACAACTGAATCAGCATAATGGAGGGAGTGCCAAAATTTTGTTTCATTTTAATTTAAAAAAAAAATAGTTATTAGATTTTTCTAGTGGAAATCTAAGAATATCCCCGAGACTGGATTGTTTACTTTAGGGATGTCCAATCTGAAGTGTAAATTATACCCCCCCCTATATTTAACACAATGAAACTTGAATGAAGGTTAATATTATCTTAAAAACTTTTAGACCATTCAAAAAATGAAACATCTGATGATTTAAAAAAAAATTCAGCTTACGGAAATAATGAACATTATGAAAGAAAACAATGTTTACATTTTCGCTCCATTAAATCAATTGAAATTTAACGTAGGCAAAACCAACCTACGACTACCGGCTTTTAAAATAAAGCTATGAAAAATCAATTAAGAGTCAAATTTTCACGAAAATTTCGATACTTATTCACTTGTTAATGAAATTATGTTTAAAATAGGTTTTTTCTAAAATATATTAGGGAAAATATTTGTTTACGAGGTCTCCCCTCTCCCACCTATTTCATTCTATGAAATCTGAAAAAATGAAGCCATAAAAAAAAAAAACGATTTTTAATTTTTTTCTATAAAGATAAGAGTGAATAATTATATCAGAAGATTTCTTAAGATTTCTTTGAAAAAATTTTTCTTGGCAATTCAATTAAAAAAGCAAGTAAAAGTTTGAAAAAGAATAATATTATGACATTTTTTAGCAGAATTCAGAATTCATGGATTAGATAAATCACGTATAAAAACTTAGGAAAATCTTCTGATATATTATTATTATTATTATTATTATTATTATTATTATTATTATTATGTTAGTTTTCACACCAGCGTTTCACTGGAGTCCGATTGACAACAAGTCTCCTCAGATCTCCAGGGCTCTTCTGAGTATTCTGACCGATTGTAGCAATGCAGTGATCTGGATGGTCTCAATTCTTCTTATGATTTCCAGTTCCTTTCAGCCTTTTTCCAAGCTTTTTGGGATCGTTCCAAGTGCACCAACAACAATTGGTATCACTTTCAGCCTTATATTTCACAGCCTTTTCAATTATTTTGCAAGGTCCAGGTATTTGTCCATCTTTCCGTTTTCCTTCATCTTCACCATGTGACCTGCAAAGTCTACTAGTTGACTGGTTCTCTTCTTTTTTTTGTTAATCAATACTAGGTCAGGTATCCTAACCGGGATAAGGTGATCCGTCTTTATCTCGGAGTCCCAGAGAATTTTATGCGTTTCATTCTCAAGAACAGATTCTGGTTTATGCATATACCATTTTGTTGTAAGGTAAAAATTTATTTTTTGCATAATTCCCAGTGGATCACCTTTCCAGCCCAGTTGTACCTAGCTTTGTATTCCCGTTGTGCTAGTTTGCTATATTCGCTTGATACATGGTTTATAGTCTCATGTGTCACCACACAATCTTCATTTACTGTTTGTTGTGTCTTATCAATTTTTGCTTTTATTATTATTTGCTCCTTTTGAGTTTTCACATCAGCATTAGCTGATGGCCTTTCACTGGAGTCTGAGTGACAGCAAGTCTCCTCAGGTCTCCAGGACTCTTCTGAGTATTCTGGCAGATTGCAGCAGTGCAGTGTTCTGAATGGTTTCAACCCTTCCTCTGATTTCTAAACATTCCAGACCCTTTTCCAATCCTTTTGGGACTGTTCCAAGTGCACCAACTACAATTGGTATCACTTTCACTTTCATATTTCATAACTTTTTCAGTTCTCTGGCAAGGTCCAGATATTTGTCCATTTTTTCATTTTCCTTTAGCTTCACCCGGTGATCTGCTGGCACTGCAAAATCCACCAGTTGACAAGTTCTTTCTTTTTTGTTTATCAACACTAGGTCTGGTCTTCTTGCTGGGATAAGGTGATCTGTTTTTATTTCAAAATCCCAGAGAATTTTATGCGTTTCGTTCTCAAGAACAGATTCTGGTTTATGCATATACCATTTTGTTGTATGGTCAAAATTTAATTTTTTGCATAATTCCTAGTGGATCACCTTCCCAACCCAGTTGTGTCTAGTTTTGTATTCTTGTTGTGCTAGTTTGCTACATTCGCAGAGTATATGGTTTACAGTCTCATCTCTATTCCTGCAAAGTCTACATTTACTATTTTGTTGGGTCCTATCAATTTTCGCTTTGATGTAGTTTGTCCCTATGGCATTATTTTGTGCAGCAATTATAAGTGATTCGGTTTCTCTTTTGAGGTTTCCTTTTCTTAACCATGTCCAAGTCTTTTCATGGGCAACCTCTTCAATTTGTCGTTTGAAGCGTCCATATAATTGTTTTTCTTCCCATTTCTGTTTTTTAGTCTTTGTTGTTTTTCTGAATGTCCATCTGTCGCTTCTACTAGTGTTGGCCACCATAAGTAGTTTGTCTTTGCTTTTTCTTGTGTAATCTTCAAGTTGTTGGATTGTGGTTTCTACGCATTCTTCTATGTTGGCAAGACCTCTTCCCCCTAATTATTATTATTATTATTATTATTATTATTATTATTATTCAATTATTGTGTTAAATATAGGGAGCGAGAATTTACACGTCAGATCGAACATCCCTAATAACCTATGAACCTCCTGGTTTCTTGTGGTAACATCGGTCCATGATGATATGAATCCTTCTATTTAGAAATACGTGAATGACTCTTAATAGCATTTCCTACTTATCTCGGTAATATAGAGAATTTGGAGATGTTTGTGGTGTAATGCTACTGTACGGCTGCACCACTTGAACTCGAAGCGCACAGAGAAAATGTAGATGGGAACTACACAAGGATGCTGCAAGCTGCCTTGAACAAATCCTGGAATCAGCACCTCACAAGAAATCAGCTGTACGGCCACTTGCCCCTATCACACTAAACCATCAGTTGCAACTTGTGTGAAAAACTTGCAAAGAGAGATTCTCTGTTACTTTTAGTTACCAATGTTCCAATTTAGTTACTTTTAGTTACCAACGTTATAATTTAGTTATATTGAGTTACCAATGTTACAATTTAGTTACTTTGAGTTATCAACGTTACAATTTAGTTATATTGAGTTATCAACGTTAGAATTTAGTTACTTGCAGTTACTAATGTTCCAATTTAGTTACTTTGAGTTACCAACGTTACAATTTAGTTATATTAAGTTACCACCGTTACAATTTAGTTACTTGCAGTTACTAATGTTCCAATTTAGTTATATTGAGTTACCAACATTACAATTTAGTTATATTGAGTCACCAACGTTACAATTTAGTTACTTGGAGTTACCTTGAGTTACCAATGTTCCAATTTAGTTACTTTGAGTTACCAACGTTACAATTTAGTTATATTAAGTTACCAACGTTACAATGTAGTTATATTAAGTTACCAACGTTACAATTTAGTTACTTGGAGTTACTAATGTTCCAATTTAGTTACCTTGAGTTACCAACGTTCCAATTTAGTTATATTGAGTTACCAACGTTACAATTTAGTTAGTTACTTGGAATTACCAACGTTACAGTTTGACTTACCAACGCATCATCCAATCAAAGCCAGAATACCAGACTTAGTTTTAATTAATAAGAATAAAAGAACTAGTGGATTTAGTAGTGCCAGAAGACTACAGAGTGAAAGTGAAGTTTTTCCTATATAAAAACTAATAACTATTAGATTATTAGATTTTTTACAGGAAAAGCTAAGTATATCCTTGAGACAAGATTATTTACTTGCTATAATTACGAAAAAAAAAAAACCCCCAAAACAAAACAAAACAAAACAAAAACAATTACAGTCTCATATTTTTCCTTGCTTATACATATTGCCTCGACGGATATGTCTATTACGGAACACAGGCCAAAAATGATATTGTCAATAACATTTCGAAAATGTTCAAGATTTAAACAAACCAATATTGTATTGTTGTGTAGGTATAAAAGAAATAATCATCTCCTTTACATAATGTGTGCCTCGTAGGATGTCACATGACAGTTCTATTAACCATCTTCGATCTCTTTAGTCTCAGTTCTTTGAATAGTAGAGACGTTGTCTCTTGCCTCTATTACGTAAGAGTAAGGCATATATAGCCAGCATCATATAAGCTTTTTTCCATTTTCTCCCACTTTCACATACTGCTTGTTCGGACACAATTATAGCTTCAAATAACTATACTTAATACAAATAATCTACACATAGTTGTATAGTATCAAGTATTCCTATCTAATACCAGTAATTTTAAAACAAATTTATTTATTAAGAAATAGATATTAAACATATTACAACACACAATGTTACATAATTTATGAGCTGTCATAAATTATGAACGTACCTGTAGTTAGAATTTTAAATAAAGTTCATGAGATTTAAAAGCGGAGGTGGGGAATTTTCCATACCCGTTTGGGATTATGAGTGACGTGACGATGATTCCAATTGACCTTCCGGTACAGACACGTGAATAAGTTTTAGTTTAGTTAATCAGATGCGAGCCGGAACTATAGGAGAGAGGATGTTTCTTAAGGATCGCAACTCACCTGCAGTGGAATCAAATGGGCAGGGGTGGAAATAAAACTTGATCAAAAACAAAAAAGTCTTGTTGTTAATTGAATATTAAGTAAATGTTAAAACAAGCAATGTCCAGCCTTGTAAGAATAATTAATAAAGAAAAGCAACTTCTGTTATATACATCACAGCAAAGATACTGCTGCAGTACAACTACGGTGGGCCCAACCGAGACCTACCTCAGCTGCTGCTGATACTATACTCGCACTGCCCTGCCCTTGCTGCTGCTGTTACCCCAAAACCTTTAGTACAGAATAAAATCTTTGTACCTAACACATCTGAGCATCACTTCTTCGCTATTCTCTGTCACTCAGACTCCAATGAAAAACTATCAGGGCTGGTGGGAAAATGATAATCATAATACCAAAGAGTCTGGAAAAAGGACATGGGAAACTGAGAAAGCCTTGGAAGGATCGAAATCACTCAGACCAGATCATTATTGATATCGGATGGAATATCAAGAACACTCCTTAAGTGATTGATTGATTGATTATAAGTGTATGTCAACCTGTTTAGGGTTATTTTATGCCTAAATGTCAGAAGCCCACTAGACGAAAGAACATGGCGACGAGATAGAACTACCAAGTAGAAGTGTAACAAGAAAGTAAGACAATCAACTATTATCTACCATATCTATTTCTCTGTCTGCCCCCCTCTCTCTATTATATACTAGAGACATGTTAGGAGTATATAACAATAATTGGACCAAGTCACCAACAGGCACCCCAGCCCAGATAAGTTTTGAAAGGAACTAAAATTTACTTTTCACCGGTTGTCAGTAAACAAAATCAGCAGCTGATAAAAAACGAAAGGCACGTTTTTATACAAAAATAGTTTTTGATTTTAATAAAAAAAATTAGTTATTTCATGTTGTTGTTGTTAGCATATGTGAAAAAATTGATTTTGCACTAAAGATAAACTAATATTGTTATTAAAAAAAACTTAAAACGAAAGACACGTTTATTTATTTTCCATGTGCCTCTACGGATAGTTAATAAAACAGATTTATAAAAAGTATATTATAAGGTTATAATAATAACTGCTAACCCTAACCCTAATCCTAACCCTAACCCTAACCCTATTTCAGAATTTTAGAATATTTTGGAATTAAAATTTGATAGCGGAACCTTTTTCGTTTTTATCGGCTGCTGATTTTATTTACTGACAACCGGTGAAAAGCAAAATTCAGTTCCTTTCAAAACTGATCTGGGCTGGGGTGCCTGTTGGTGATTTGGTCCCAATAATTAATTACATTCTCTTTTGTTATGTTTTTATACAATACAGAGCTATATTTCTCATTATAGGACCGGTTTAGCTCAGTCGGTAGAGCATCTGCCTAGGAACCATAAGATTTCGGGTTCGATAACGGCCCTCGCCAACTCAGCGTATGAGTAGCACGGGGGTTCTGTGCGGTAAAGCGAGGACCTGATAGTTGGTGTGGCGCTCCACCTCAGATACAAAAACAATCTCCTTGATCTAGCGCTAGTAAAAAGGAGGTAGGCTCCCTCGCTGTCTGGCTGATATCGACTTTAAGACACCCCGACTACTTTTACTTTGTTTTTACTTATTTCTCATTAAAAAAATGTTACAAATATATGGTGGTTGTAGGGGCTGGAACGGATTAATGGCATTTCAGTTTATTGCTATGGGAAAATTTGATTTGATATACGAGGAGGTTGAGTTACGAGCTGACGAATTAAACTAGTAAGTTAAGGTACCACTGTATACTTAAATTTAGTCAGATACTATAAAACCCAGGCATGGACGGTTTGGTTGGTTGGTTGGATTTTACGGTATGTCAATCCTTGGTTTATTCTCTACCGAAAACGTTTTTGTTTTATTCATTTTTGTTGGTTTAAAAAAAATTAGACTCCTTTTTTTATACAGATCTTTCTGAATGTATTTTAAAAAATCTATTTAACCCATAGATGGGACCCTAACAGGTACTACCACTCTGTGTCAGAATGGACCTGAGAGTAATAGCAATGAAGGAGTATTCCACACTCCCCAGATTTCCAAAACTGGGTCTTCATCATAAGACGCAGTTTAGTATTATACCCAGGACACAGCCTTTTCTTGAGAGGTAGGGGTATTACTCCTTTCAGTCAGTCAGCGTATTTATATATTTATATATTTACCAGTCCCTCTGCGCTAGTAGGATGGGACACAAGGTCAATTTCTTAAGCGGATTTTACCAGGTTTGAATTTAGAGTTTTCCTTCTCCTAGATTGGTTACCTAGCTACGGTTAAAGAGCCCAGTACCGCCCTATTATTTACCCATAGCTGGAGGTAGAGTTTTTGGATTCATACATTTCCCAAGGGTATGAGACCTATATGAAATGCAAACAGCTTTGTCCAGAATTTGAACTTGGGTTGACGAGTCCATTTCCTACGACTCTAACCATTACGGGCGGTCGGAGAGGCCCCCTCCGATCAATTGGCTGCTCACTTAAAGTCCTAGCACCTATATGATTTTCTCAACCCTATTGTCCTTATGGTAAGCCCCAACCTTTTTATCATATGGGTGCTAGAAGGTGGTGGCTGAAGGTCTACATGTCCTGGGAATGACGTTAAAGTCTATCCGATGGCGAGGTTCAAGTTTTGGAAGTTTGGGGAATGTAAAGCACACTTCACCATTGCTCCCTGGTCCACTCTGACCCGGAGTGGTAGTACCTGTTAAGGTCCCATCTATGGGTTAAATAGAAAAATGTGTTTATAAAAAAATTAAGAATCTATTAAGAATGACTTTCAAAACTTTATCGGCATTAAATGACCCACTGAGGTTGATATGCCTTAAAACAAACCAAACCAAACCAAACAACACGCGCCAGTCAGCGTATTTAAGCTGCTTATGAACAAGGGTAAAAGGATTTGTCCAGACCCCAGACGGCAGTATTTGCAGATATCAGAGAGAAGATGAAAGAAAGCGAAAAATTGGACAAATACCAGGATTATTGCACGAGAACTTAAAAAGATGTGAAGCGTGAAAGTTAGGGTCATGCCCATAATAAAGGAAGCACTTGGAACAGTGCCAAAAGCAATAGAGTTAAGACTGCTTGAATTAGAAATTGAGACAGACAAGACGATTGCGCATCTGACGTTTGTGTTGATACTGAACAAAGTGATAGAAGAAAATTCTGTCAATCAATCTCCGTCCTTATACACTTGATATTTGACATGGACATGCAAATGTAGTGAATAATGGATACTTCAGGTGACAAACTGCGGAGATTGCACACGAAACAACCTGGATATGGCGAAGAAGGAGAAACCGCAAGAAAGAAACCGAATCCTTTAACTAGCAGAACCTGTGAATATACCACAGTATGATGATTTAGTTATCACAACGTTTGCTAATTGAGCTTGCCCCAACCCTATTGCTCTTTTGGTAAGCCACAGCCCTTTTTAACATATATGAGCTAGAAAGCGGAGGCTGCGGGTCTTCATGTCCTGGGAAGGACGTTAAACTTAGAAAATAAACGGGACGAACTAGAGATTAGAAGAAGATAAGACCACAGCAGTGCTAAAATTGGCTTGGATTATTAAAAGAGTCCTGGAGACCTGAGGAGAATTGCTGTCACTCAGACTCCAATGAAAGCAGGTGGGAAAATGATAATCCTAATCCCAAAGAGTCTGTAAAAAGGACATAGGAAAGTGAGAAAGCCTTGGAAGGATCGACATTATTCGGACCACAGCATTATTGATATCGGATGGAATATCAAGAACACTCCTTAAGAACTGATTGATGGTTGATTGATTATAAGTGTATGTCAACCCGTTTAGGGTTATTTTATGCCTAAATGTCAGGGAATCGCATTTCTTGTACATTCATCTTTACATTTTTATGTTGTTGTTTCTTAATAGTTTTTTTTATACACAGTCCTATCAAATACTAATAATTTGTACATAGTTATATGGTTACAAGTATTCGTATCTAAAACTAATAATTTTTAGACAGATCTATTTGACTCATAGATAGAACCTTATCAGTTATTACCACTCCTGGTCAGAGTGGATCTGGGAATAATGGCAATGAACAATTCATATCTAATACTAATAATTTATAAATAGTTATATGGTTACAAGTATTCTTATCTAATACTAATAATTTATACATAGTTATATGGTTACAAGTATTCTTATCTAATACTAATAATTTATACATAGTTATATGGTTATAAGTATTCGTATCTAATACTAATAATTTATACATAGTTATATGGTTACAAGTATTCTTATCTAATACTAATAATTTTCAGACAAATCTATTTGACTCATAGATAGGACCCTAATAGGTACTACCACTCCGGGTCAGAGTGGACCTGAGAGTTATGGCAATGAACTATTCCTATCTATTACTAATAATTTATACATAGTTATATGGTTGCAAGTATTCTTATCTAATACTAATAATTTATACATAGTTATATGGTTGCAAGTATTCTTATCTAATACTAATAATTTATACATAGTATATGGTTACAAGTATTCTTATCTAATACTAATAATTTATACATAGTTATATGGTTATAAGTATTCTTATCTAATACTAATAATTCATACATAGTTATATGGTTACAAGTATTCTTATCTAATACTAATAATTTTCAGACAAATCTATTTGACTCATAGATAGGACCCTAATAGGTACTACCACTCCGGGTCAGAGTGGACCTGAGAGTTATGGCAATGAACTATTCCTATCTATTACTAATAATTTATACATAGTTATATGGTTGCAAGTATTCTTATCTAATACTAATAATTTATACATAGTTATATGGTTACAAGTATTCTTATCTAATACTAATAATTATACATAGTTATATGTTATAAGTATTCGTCATAGTTATATGGTTACACGTATTCTTATCTAATACTAATAATTTATACATAGTTATATACAAGTTTTCTTATCTAATACTAATAATTATACATAGTTATATGGTTACAAGTATTCTTATCTAATAATACTAATACATACATAGTTATATGGTTACAAGTATTCTTATCTAATACTAATAATTTTCAGACAAATCTATTTGACTCATAGATAGGACCCTAATAGGTACTACCACTCCGGGTCAGAGTGGACCTGAGAGTTATGGCAATGAACTATTCCTATCTATTACTAATAATTTATACATAGTTATATGGTTGCAAGTATTCTTATCTAATACTAATAATTTTCAGACAAATCTATTTGACTTATAGATGAGACCCTAATAAGTATTACCACTCCGAGTCAGAGTGTGCCTCTGAGTAATGGGAATGAAGAGATAATCCACACTCCCAAGAGCTCCGGAACTGAATCCTCGCCACCAGATGCAGTTTAGTATCAGGACATCCCCCCTTTTTTTTGCGGGGGTAGGGTGTACCCCTATTCAAAGTGTGTAATCAGCGCATTCTTAGTCTCTCCACTGGGTGGGTAAAAACTGAGGAGTCTTGCTATCATTGGGACGCCAGTAAAGACAACACCAGTTAGTCATCATCGTTATGCTGACAGCACGGATTTCTCAGGCTCTCTCTTGCTCCCGTCCCTATCGATCATCACTTCTTCTAAGTCTCAATTAATCAAAGTAATTTTCTGCTGGACGACCACAACGGGTGTGTCCATGTGTAGGTGTCCACAAGAGAACATCGCTTATAAGTTCGTCCTTACTTCTACAGCAGTGTCCAGTATGTTTTATTTGTCTTACTCGGACGGTTTGCGTGTGGAGGTAAGTGGCCGTATGGTTGCTTTTTTTGTGACGTGCTGCTTCCAGGATTTTTTCAAGACAACAGGCACCATCCTTGTGTAGTTACCATCTATTTTCTTTATTTCCAGGCGTTTAGTTAAAGACTAAGCGATGCAGCCATACAGTAGCACTGACACAGCTACAGCTTGGAAGAATTCCCGCTTTATTTTATCAGTATGAAAAGGCGCAAAAAGGAATCCCAAATATCCCATCATCAGCAGCGTTAGTAGCAGAGAACGAGCCGATTAAAGAAACTTATTAGTTAATTAAAAATCGTTAGGATATTTAAAAACCACGTTCTGAGAGAAAGAACGTCGTCCGCCAGTCAAACATGAAAGAACGCGCACGACGAACTGGTGATGAGCGATTAGCGATAGTCGTCCACTTTCTTTCTTTCTTCTCTTCTTTCTTTCTTTCTTTCTTTTTCTGTCTTGTCTCTATTGGCGTAAACAACAGCTCTCTATTTCCATCTCTCCCTCCTGCTTTGGTGACTACTATTATAGACGGTCACTGATAAACATAAATTTGATATTGACATATAAGTAAAACGATTGGCGTTCGATTCCTTTTAACGTGGGTTATCACAGGAAACGAGGATTTATTGAGGAAGTAACACAACAGTTCTTAAGCGGAGCTGTAACGCAATACAAATAAGTTTGAGTTGAAACAGAAATTGTTTTATACATATATATGCATACATATATTATTATTATTATCATTATTATTATTGAACAACAGCTTATAAAATATATATTGTATGGTCATTAATTAGTGGATGGACATGCTATGATATTATTTAAAAACTTGTTCATCAGTTTCAAAGTTTCTTAGAGGATAAGACTTAGTTACCGCCGTAAAGTTCTTGGACTGATATTTTAGCTATGTTATCAACGATAATGCGTTTCAAGGATGTCTGCAAGAATGATCTCAGGTGCTTTGGCATTGCCCCTTCCAGCTGGGAAAATTTGGCTCAGGCCTGCCCTCGTTGGACTGTTTATGTCTGAAGCCACCCTGGCGCAACACCATGAAGCCAGGAGGTCCAGAAGAAAGCAGCAGCAACAAAGCACCGGCACATCAACATCTTCAGGGACAGCCTTCAGATGCGAGATCTGTGGTCGAGAATGTTTTTCGAACATTGGACTTCACAGTCACAGGAGGCGCTGTAACTTCAGGGGCACAAAAACTTTATAATAGTCTTCCGAGACTGAAGTGCCAATGATATCAACGATGGCATTGATTTTTATTGTTTTATTTGGGATCCTTTTTACTAACTCCTTTTAATTCTATTGGTTAATTCCTATCCCTTTAATTCTAAATTGTTAATTCCTATCCCTAAGAGGTCCGTTAACTGTAGGGATTGTTGAATTGGGATTTGGCGTCTGTTAGTTTGATTGGTAATCTGAACATAAATCAGAGTAACTTCCCCTTGTTTGTCTCACTTTGAGGAAGCCGTTTGTTTTGGTCGGTCATTTTCATTTCACCGTAAATCTATACTGAAAATACGAATTTGTTCGAATCAATACAACTGCATGTTTTAACACGAAAATGTCATGAAATATGTTCTTAATAACAATGAAGTTCATTTAAAATAATGCGCAAGCGCAATCAAAAACACATTTTATGATATTTTTGTGTTAAATCATATAGTTGTATTGATTCGAACAAATTCGTATTTTCAGTGTAGATTTACGGTGAAATGAAAATGGCCGATCACAACGAACGGCTTCCTCAAAGTGAAACAAACAAGGGGAAGTTACTCTTATTTATGTAGCTAATGTTCAGATTACCGTTTGATTTAGGTATATTTTTAGAAATATGAAATGTTTTCTTTTTTTACTAATAGGACATTTTAGAAAACGGTTTTTAAAATCCGTTTTTAGTAAAAACCACACTACTTAAGAACCATTAAAAGTGCAACGTTATTATCACCATAGCTTGAACAGAAGAGATTTTGCAATTTTCTGTTTCATTCTGTGAAGGGAGATAACTCTTGGTTCGGAATAAGTTCCGTTAATCCACTTAAAAGCAAAAAAAAAAAAAAAAAAAAAAAAAAAAGAAAGAAATAATTGGATATCTCGTATCTTGTTTCTGATTGGTGAATGTGAAAGCCCGTGCCTGATAGGTTTTTTATTTTTTTATTTTTGTTGTTTTATTTTTTTTATTATCTATTTATCTATTTATACATATGTATATTTTTAAACTTTTATTATGCAACAGGCGACTCCGACCCCTCCCCGCACCCATGGAAAATGTTGTCGGTGAAGGTGAAGCTGTTAACTTGAGTCGATGATGAAATAGACAGCCGCTAGCGAGATGTCGGTACCAAAATAAAGTCCTTCTGAAGTTCTTTAGGCCGTGCCGCTTTGATAACCTTACTTATCCGATCACAGAGATATGAAGAAGTGCTTCCACCCCCCCCCCTACTGTTCCGTCTTCGTAACATACAGAAGAACGATGCTAAACACGTAACATACAGAGAGACGATGCTAAACACGTCTTCCGCAGAATAATCCCTTTACGTGTTCTGTTGCAATTATATTAGTATTATTACCAATATTGATTTTCTTCTTCTTCTTCTTCTTCTTCTTCTTTCTTCTTCTTCTTCTTCTTCTTCTTTTAAATTTTAGCAGCAGCAGCAGCAGCAACAGAAGAAGAAGAAGAAGAAGAAGAAGAAGAAATCAATATTGATAAAAATACTAATTCTCCTGCTGCTGCTGCTGCTGCTGCTGCTGCTGAAGAAGAAGAAGAAGAAGAAGAAGAAGAAGAAGAAGAAGAAAATAAAAAAAAGAAGAAGAAGAAGAAGAAGAGAAAAGAAGGAAATAAAGAAGAGAAGAAGAAAAGAAGAAGAAGAAGAAGAAGAAGAAGAAGAAGAAGAAGAAGAAGAAGAAGAAGAAGAAGAAGAAGAAGAAGAAGAAGAAGAAAATAAAGAAGAAGAAGAAAATAAAAAGAAGAAGGAGAAGAAGAAGAAGAAGAAGAAGAAGAAGAAGAAGAAAGAAGAAAAAAGAAGAAGAAGAAGAAGAAGAAGAAGTGTTGTGGTTCAAGAGAAGAAGTAAAGAATTTGAAAAAAAAAAATAAATAGAAGTAAGGCTTAACTTCTTTTCTTTTTTTTTCTTCTTTTGGTAACCTCGAAAGTGGCCTCCATCTGCCCAGAAACATCATAATGTGGAAATATAATAGGAAATATAACGATTGCAAGAATAGCATATATGCAATAGTGTAGATACGAAACACTTATCACACACACACACACACACACACACACACACACACACACACAATATATATATATATATATATATATATATGAATGTTGTGGTATGTACGTGTTGACTTAAAACTTCGAAAAGAGATGTAATTCAGATTTAAAATTTCGCCGACACCGTAATCTACAGGGTGTTCGGGAGAAATTTGACATATCTATATTTGGTTATTTTTCTCCGTAGGTTGGACGTATTGACGCACACTACGCATCATTTAAAAGTTTGGGCCCTTCTTCATTCATTTATGTTTTGACAGATAGAATGGATGACTGGAACCCACCTGAATCATAGAAGAGAATAACTTGTATCATGATGACCTGCGCCGGTTATCAAAATAAGGAGATTATGGTTGCTGCCCAATGCTCCCTGAACACTGTAAAAACAATCAGGCATGAACTGGAGAATTGCAATGAAGACTACGAGGCTAGAAAAAAGCAACATAAGAGGCGATCAGCAGAATTTCTCAAAAATCTGCAGAAAGGGTATCTGGTTGAATTCAGATGCCTACGTGGAGTTGCTAAACACTATAGTCAAGCCCCGGATAACAAGGGTAGCCAATGGCAGCAGGATTCGGCCCCTGCCACACCTCTGGGAAAAATCAAAAATGGTTTTCGGCGAATTTTTACGACTACACTCCTCAAATCTTAACCCCATGGATTATTATGTGACGCTGTTGAGAAAGACACCAATTGCCGTGCCAATACTACAAAAGCCCAGTTAATCGACAGAATTAAGGAAGTTTTTGAGACCCTTCCCAGGGAAATTGTAACATAAGCTTGCTCCAGTTTCCGGAGCAGGATTGAGGCTGTGATCGATGCTAATGGCGGTTATTTTGAGTGAAATGTTGACAGTAGTGTAATATACGTGCCTGTTGAATTCTTTACAATCCATAAAATTTTGTAGTAGAGGAGGGACAAGAAAAAAAAAGTAAAAAAAAAACAAAAACAAAACACCCCCCCCAAAAAAAACAAACAAAAAAAAACTGGTGTATTGATTTGTTTACTTTCGAGATCTACAAATACTGGACATTTTAAAGTAAAATTTTAATGCTATTTCAATGTATATTTTGATTTTTAAATATCTTCAAATATAAATCGAATCTTTATAATTTTTGCACAAAAAGCAAGAATTGGTGATATTTAATGCGCATATATATTTATTTTGTCGTTAATTGTTTTATTTTCATTGTTTCATCTGGACATACATACATACATACATACACACAACTTCCCCTTATATATTAACTAGAAGATGCGTCTGATGATGTAGCTTGTTTCGATAGTTTTCCCCCCCCAGACTCTCTCTCTCTTTCTCTCTCTCTCTCTCTCTATCTATCTATCTATCTATATATATATCTGTCTATCTATCCACGCCATCCTTATGTATGTATGTATGTATGTATGTATGTATCTATCTATCTATCTATCTATCTATCTATCCCCACCCTCATAATTTACTATCTACCCACGTTTTCCGTATCTATCTATCTATCTATCTATCCACGTTTTCATTATGTATCTATCGATCCACATTTTTTTTATCTATCTATCTAACTATCTATCTATCCACATCTTTCTATCAACATAATGAAGATGTGAATAAACAATAATGATCTATTTATTTATTTATTTATTTATCTATGTCTTTATTTATATCTATCTATCTATCTATCTATCTATCTATCTATCTGTTAGTGCGTGTTTCCTAATTGTCTCTATATCTATCAGCGAAAACATCCAAGTTTATATCCGTAAATGTGACCCTTAACATTTTCGTCTTCACACTATCTACTTTCATACTGGTATATCTTGTTCAAAATGTCATTTATATGAAAACTATATTTACTTTTTAAACACGATTAAAATGTCTTTTTTAATAAACCTCGACGATGAAAAAATATAATCACACCAAAATTTTAAAGAAATCCAAGTTTGGTCAGTAAGTGTTGAGGAATTTTTTTTTTCACATTTAGTACAGAATCTTGAGTGTCCTGGTTATGATGCTAAACTGCGTCTAATGGTAAAGTTCCAATTCTAGAGCTCTGCGGCGTGTAGAGTAGCCCTTTATCGCTATTACTTACAGGTCCACTCTGACAATGAGTGGGTATTAGCTGTTAGGGTCCCATCTATGGGTTAAATAGAAAAAAAGAGTTTAGAAAAAGAAGTAATTGAATGACCATCAATAATAAATTAAACGTCTTTGGCATAAAATAATCCAACAAAGTTGACATGGCGTAAAATCCAACCAACAACAACCAACCAACCAACCAACCAACCAACCTTCCACGTGAGTTCCTATAGAGGTCAATGACTCTTGCTGCCTATCTAGGCTATGCAGCAATGATTCAGCTTGTGAAGGTGTATTTGTGAAAAGCACTAGATCATCTGCGTAGTTCTGTTAACTGTTTTTGAGGGATATCACCAGCTCCTTGTTTTTTTTTTTTTTTTTTTTGCGTGAAGCACTTTTATTTTATGGGGTCTAATGATGTTCGTAGTACGTAATAACCATGAATAAAGAGTCAGGTACTTATGCACAATGGCGCGCAAGAGATATCATTAAATTACGTATAAAAACGTTACATTTCATTACATTTCACGGAAATACCCAAAATCTTTGAGACACTATGGTTAGGGTAAGGGTTAGTGTTAGGACTAGGGTTGGGCTACTTTGGGAGTTTCCTAATCTAATGCTATTTATACGTAAGGTGCAATTTTAATGATATCGTCTCTTGCGTGCTATTGTGCATTAGAACCAAGAGTCATTCACCTCTTCCTAAATAAAGTCATTGTATCCCGATTATGCATTGGTCACACAAGACTAACACACTCCTATATACTCAAACAAGAACAACAACCACAGTGTGAAACATGTCAAACACCTTTGACTGTTAAACACTTATTCATGGAATGCATGTTTTTGCTCACATCAGAAACCCTTATTTTACTGCAAACAATACGAAAGATCTATTTGAAAATGTCAACATGGGGGATATTCTCTCCTTGTTGAAGGAAATAAAATTATACCATAGAATATAGACATGAACCTAATCAATACCATACAGCATGATCCCCAATGATGCTAACACATTGTTAAAACCAATTACTACAAAAGTGTAAATATAGATTCACAACATATATTACTTCCTAACCGTTAGGCATGACATAACCCCATACGGGTTGATATGCCGTTAAAATCAACCACCCAACCAACCAACCCGTTCGCTACGGATAGGATGACACACAACTTTGTTGGTTTCGGGAAGCATCAGAAAAGTGAATAGATTTTCTTCGGTAGCATCCAAGTATCATGACTTTTGTAAGGCATGACATAACCCCAGACGGGTTGATATACCGTTGAAATTAGTCAACCGACCGACCAACCAACCTCTTCCTAAATAGAAGGTTTAGTATCATCATGGACAGCTGTTACCACAAGAACCTAGGGGTTGCCGGGTCATCCAATTAATAATTGACAAATCCGATAGAAAATTATTAATAATCTACGCAGAAATACATTAATCAATATAAGTTAGAATGTAGCGTCTAAAATCTTTAGGTATTGACAATTGTTCTTCCTCTTTCTATGGAAGATTCTAGTGACCTTAAAAATATTTTCTGTTGAGTTTATTGTGAGTATATTTCATATTTATGCACAGTTCACCGCTGAAAATAAAACAATAAGAAAAAGGGAGGAAAAAAAAATTGAAAGAAAAGATTGTGTTATAATCAAATCCCACTCGCACGGTTGTCTCCATACTGACTTGGCCGTCAGTCTCACTTTGTTTTTTCTTTTTTTCTTTCTTTCTTTCTTTCTTTTCTTTCTTTCTTCTTCTTCTTCTTCTTCTTCTTCTTCTTCTTCTTCTTCTCTTGAAGTTCAAATGATGTCCAATGCAAACGGGACAGGCCTAAGGTGTCTCGGCAAAGATGAATTATTAGAAAGGTGAATTAGAATCAGGAATCAACAGACTTGATGAAAATTTTTCCAATAATTGCTTTGTTTTCTCATCTATTTTCCTGTCCGAGTCATCCACTTTTTTGGCTCATTGTTATCGATTTTTATTTCTTTTACTTCTTTTTGTCGCTACACTTCCTTTTTTGATTTTATTTCTTCTTGGGGATATTTTGTCGGCGTCAAAAACTGGGAAGAGTGAAAGGACAACGATTGCACGCAACATGGCGTGTCGATTGGCTACGTAAAAGGAAGAAGAAAAAAAACACAAAAAAAGACAACAGCAAAAGACGACCAGTAAAAAAATAAACTATCAAATATATTAAATTAAATTTTTCTTTGTTTCAACGAAATTTATTGAAGGATAATTTGTACGCCCAATATAGAAGTATTTTAGTCAAACTGTTTGTAAAAAACAAACAAACAAAACAAAAACAAAAAACAAACAAACAAAAAAAAAAAAAAAAAAAAAAAAAAAAAAAACAAATAAAAAAACAAAATCAATTTTATTCCTTCATTCTTTTCTTTTCTTTATTTTCTTGTCTTATATCTTTAAATATTTCCTTCGTCAAATTTTTCTTTCTTTCTTACAAATTTTCCTTTTTCTCTTGTTTTTTTCTTAACTCTTTCATTCATTCATATTTTCCTTCTTTGTTTTTTAATTCTTTCATTCATTCATCATTCATTCATTTTTTTCTCCTTCGAATTTTAATTGTTTCATTCATTCATTCATATTATTCTCCCTTGTTTTTTAAATTCTTTCTTTCATTCATTCATATTTTTCTCCTTTGTTTTTTAATTCTTTCATTCATTCAGTCATATTTTTCATTCATTTTCTCACTTTTCTCTCATTTACTGTCTTTTTATTTTGTTAAAGTCTTTCTTTCTAAGAATTCCTCTTTCTCTCTTGTTTCTTAAATTCTTTTATTCATTCATTCATACTTTTTTATTCATTTTCTTCCTTTTCTCTCATTTTTTGTCATTTTTATTTCAAGTCTTTTTCTAACAAATTTTCCTCTTTCTCTCTTGCTTTTTTTCATTCATTGATTCATGTAATATTTTTCATTCATTTTCTTGCTTTTCTCTCACTTTTTATTTTTTATTTATTTTGTCTTTCTTTCGTTCTTACAACTTTTCCCCTTTCTCTCGAGTTTTTTTCTTTCATTCATTCTTTCATTCATTCAAATAAATTTTTCATCAATTTTCTTGGTTTTCTCACAGTTTTGTTCAAGTTTTCCTTTCCTTATTACAAACTTTTATTCTAATTGTCATTCTCTCTAGTATTTTTTTTAATAAGTATTTTTATCATTAATTCCTTTATTCATAAGACATTTCGGTCGAGTAACGCTAAAAGTAGCCGTCCCCGCTAGATCACCAAAGTTAAGCAGCGATGGACCAGTTCAATATTTAACTGGGTGATCACTTTCCCAGCTGGAAGGGGCAATGCCAAAAGCACCTGAAATTATGGCGCTCCGTAGCGGACTGTTTATGCCTGAACCCACCATGGCGCTCCACAATGAAGCCAAGAGGTCTAGAAGAAAGCAGCGGCAACAAAGCACCGGCACATCAACATCTTCAGGGGCAGCCTTCACATGCGACATCTGTGGCCGAGAATGTTTTTCGAACATTGGACTTTACAGTCACAGGAGGCGCTGTAACTTCAGGGGCACAACACTATATCATAGTCTTCCGAGACTGAAATTTTGGTTTGGTTTGGTTTGTTTTACGGCATATCAACCTCAGTGGATCATTTAATGCCGACAAAGTTGTGAAATAAATTCATTCTTAATGCATAATACAATTTTGTTTATCAACTCATGTTTTTCTATTTAACCCATAGATGGGACCCTAACAGGTACTACCACTCCACGTCAGAGTGGACCAGGGAGCAATGGTGATGAAGGGGACTTCACATTCCCCAAACCTCCCAAACTGGAACCTCACCATCAGATAGAGTTTAACGTCATTCCCAGGATATGAAGACCTTCAGACATCGCTTTCTAGTACCCACATAATAAAAAGGAATTAGGCTTGCCATAAGGGCAATAGGGCTGGGGCAATCATATAGTTGCTTGACGTGACCAGCCGATTGATCGTAGGGGGCCTCTCTGACCGCCCGTCTAGTCCAGTAAGTACCAAAGTGGAATATTGCATGTCATGGACTGCTCAACCACCTGGGTTCTATCCTTAAACATCACGGGTTGCCACCTACGGCCAACAGGTGGCCCCATTGGGGGAGTCTTATCCCTATGAAGAGGTGCAGTCGGTGCATTCTAACGCCCCAGCCGACAGGGCAGGAGACTGAAATGCCAATGAAGATGAAGATCCCTTAAGCAACAGCAACGACTGTTAGCAACCCGAGTCCTTTGTTTATCAAAATGACTTGATTCGGCATTAAATGACCCAACGGGTTGATATACCATAAAATAAAAATCATAATTTTTCATTCATTTTCTTGCTTTTCTGTCATTTTTTTTTATTTTGTTCAATTAATTAATTAATTCATTCTTTCTTTTTTCTTTATTTCTTTCTTTTTTACAAATTTTTATTCTTCTTGCCATTCTCTTTTTTTTATTAAAAAAAAAGGACTTTTATCATTCACTCATTCATTTATTAATTCATTCATACAAACCTTCATTCATTTTCTTGCTTTTCACCCATTTCTTGTCTTTTCAAAAATTTCGTTCAAGTTTTTCTTTCTTATAATTTTTCATTCTTCTTACCACTCCCTCTTTCTTTTTATTCCTTTCAATATTTTTTTTAATCTTTCATTCATTCACATAATTTTTCATTCATTTTCTTGCTTTTCTCTCATTTCTTGTATATCCTTTTATTTCGTGTAAGCCTTTCTTTTCTTTTTCTTTCTTTTTTTTTTTTTACAATTTTTCATTCCTCTAGTCATTCACTCTAGATTTTATTTCTTTGTTTTTATGATTCATTTAGGGGAAAAGGATCTTGCCCATCACTTTAATGCAACTGACACAAGCGCAAGGAATTTTAGTTTACTGCTGACCTTATTGTTTCTCCGTTGATGGGCACATTTAGAGAGAGAGAGAGAGAGAGAGAGAGAGAGAGAGAGAGAGAGAGAGAGAGACAGACAGACAGACAGACAGACAGACAGACAGACAGACATGACCTTGATGATAAGGAAATGTGCAAAATATCCAGAAATCCTCCGTATTTTAAGCGTGGCCTAATCAGGTAGAGAAGATAGCAAATGCCGGATTAAATACAAACTTTAAAATCTGATTATGTAAAATCTACGAATTTGAAATTTGCATCATCATCATCATCATCATCAAGTCGTGCTAACAGCATGGATTCCCATGACCCTCTCTCGTCACTTGTCCTTATCGGTCGTCGCTCCTTGCAAGTCCTCAACCCGGAATCCAGTCTCTGTACATAGCTGCTGTATTCAATTCTTTTTAATGGACGGCAAACACTCGTGTGCCTCTATGTATGTATCATTACTTCTCCAGCAGTGGTCGTATCACTGGGTTTTTTATGCTACTTCCAGGATTTGTTTAGAAACGTACGCAGGATCCTTTTGTAGTCTCCATCTAGCTTTTTTCTCCAAGAATTTCGTTAAAGTTCAAGTGGTGCAGCCGTATAGTAGCTCTGATACGGCTATAGCTAGGAAGAATTCCCGTTTTATCTTATCAGAGAGATCAGCTATCCATATTATTGATTATCTGTCCATAGTAATCAATGCCTTTCCTATGTTTATATTGACATTGCTTTCTGTTGATAAGATTCTCCTACCTAGGTTAGTAAACTGGTCTATTAATTCCAGATGCTTACCATCCAATGTGGAGATATCTCCATCTTGTTCAAAACACATGGACTCTGTTTTAGCCGAGTTCACACAGAAGCCAATACCTCTTACCACAACTATTTCTGGTGTATTTTCGAGAAGCGCAAGACCATCTGCGTAGTCTGCATCTGTATTAGTTTAGGCAGGTTATCGTATGCTTTTCTTTAGTGTGAAACCTTTTTCCTTCATGAACTAATGATGTTCGTAGTATATCACCTGGGCAGATTATAAATCGGAATTTATGTAGTTTATGTATTTATAATTTAATGTATCTCCTTGTAGGACTTCAGGTTTCGGTTTTTATGTTTTATGATATATCAAACTTCGTGGGTTATTTAATGTTTGGTTTGGTTTGATTTGTTTTACGGCATATCAACCTCAGTGGGTCATTTAATGCCGACAAAGTTT
>CM042148.1:62428103-62433103 GCA_023376005.1 Doryteuthis pealeii | reverse complement strand
AAAATGGCACCTTAAATGTATTGTACACTATAAAAATAAATACAGCTCTTACACACGTAATCGAGCACTTTTTTTTCAATTCTCCAATACTAACAAAGGACTACCAGTATATATATACATATATATATATATACAAAACTTATTGGTAAACCCTTGCGGTAAGAAAAAACCGGCAAATAGTTTGATTGTAAAAATATACTACCAAACCTCCCCTAGGGAAATAAATGTAAAAAAGAAAAGACCAAGAGGGTCGTACCAACAGAAAATAATCGATTAATACTATAACACTTGGCCAAAAGAAAAAAAAAAATATATGAAAACTATATGTATGTCAACCGGTAGGGTTATCTAAAGCTAAAATGTAAAAAGTACTCAATACCTAAGTAGAGTAAATAATAAAGTTAAACCTAATGAGTCAGATATACTGACTAATAGTTTCGCTTTGTAGCTCATCAGGGCAATAATCTATCAGATTCTGGCTCTAATGAGCTACTAAGCGAAACTATTAGTAGGTATATCTGACTCATTTAACTTTATATATAAGTAAAGTCGTCGGGGTGGCCTAAAGTCGGTATCAGCCAATCAGCGAGGGAGTATATCCCCTTTTCACTTGCGCTAGACCAAGGAGAATGTTTTTGCGTCTGAGGTGGAGTGCCACATCTACCATCAGCTTTTACTTTACAGCACAGATCCCTGTGCTACTCATACGCTGGGTTGGCGAGGGCCGGTATCGAACTAGGAACCTTGTGATTTCTAGCCGAACGCTCTGCCGACTGAGCTTTAGTACCTGTGTTTCTTTGCGACATTTCTTTTTCAAGATAGGGTTTCAATTTTCTATCATGCCCCCCACATGCAACCTCTCCCCACAAAAAAAAACAATAAAAAAAAACAATTGATTTCGGTTTCCGACTTTTGTAAACAAAGATCTCCCAAGTGATTGTTGTAAGAAGAGTAACACGAATCGACCGTCTCATACGACGTACGAAGTCCAGAATGCAAATGGCGGCGCCCACCAGTCATTAAATAGAGACTTACCGACGGCCTGCCACTAATATTTGAATAACACCACGAACAGTCACTCTAAGTTAACTATCAATAAAGAGAGGTTACTCTAACCTACCCACACAATTGTATATGAAAATGAAAACTCTTACCATATTTATTTGTGTCGTTGTTTAAGCTGTGTTTTCCATAAGTGTATTAACCTAACATTCCACAGAAGAGCTTGGTTACTTTTTATTTTCTTATTTTCCCGTCTGATGATTGAGCACACTACACAAGAACGGATTTGTAATGTTCATGATATGTTTTTGGTTTCACGTGAATGTATATATATATATATACATATGCACACACATTAGTTACTACATATAACGCATATTACACGTTGATCATGCGTATTATTGATTTAACGTGATGTAGACTGTTTTGGTATTAGATTGGATGCAGAAACACACACAAATTCGTATTTTATATTCTATTTTTTAAGTTTAGAGGGAAAAGGTAGAAATATATCAAGCGAAAATCGATTATATTAACTTGGACAAATGGAAACAAAACCATTCCTGATAGACGCGGTTTGTGACTTGAAGCCATCTGGAATCCCTAGAATTTACCATTCAAAATCGAATTATAAATTAATTTAAACTAAATTAAATTAGATTAAATTTTAAAAAAATCTTGTTTCTTTTTGCTTAAGCATGTACAAGAATTACAGTGGAAGAGCGGTCGTGTGAGTGGAGGTGTGAGTGACATGAGTGGAAGAGCATGTCTCATGAGTGGAAGTGCGGGTAGCATGAGTGGAACTGCGAGTATCATGAGTGGAAGTGCAGGTGTTATCAATGGAAGTGCTTGTATCTTGAGTGGAACTGCAGGTGGCGTGCGAGGAAGTGAGGGTGGTATGTATGGAAGTGCGAGTGGTGTGAGTGCAAATGCGAGTATCAAGAGTGAAGTGCGTATGGGATGAGTTGAAGTTCAAATGGCATTAATGGAGGTGCAGTTGTCATGAGTGGAAGTAAGAGTGACATGAGTTGAAGTACGTGCATCAACAGTAGAAGTGCGCATGGCATCAGTGGAAGTACGGGTATTATGAGTGGAAGTGCATGTGGCATAAGTGAAAGTGCGGTTGACATGAGTGGAAGTGCATATGGTGTAAGTGAAAGTGCGTATGTCATCAGTGGAAGTGCGAGTGGCGTGAATGGAAGTGCAAGTATCATGAGTGGAAGTGCAGGTGGCGAAGCTGGAACTACAAGTGGCTTGAGTGGAACTGCATATGGCGTCAGTGGAAAAATTAATGGAAGTGTGAGTGGCATGAGTGGAAGTGCGGGTATCATGAGGGGAAGTGCGGGTATCATGAGGGGAAGTGCGGGTATCATGAGGGGAAGTGTGAGAGACATGAGTGGAAGTGTAGATGTCATGGGTGAAAGTGTGGGTCGTATGAGTAGAAGTGTAATTTGCATGAGTGGATATGCAAGCGGCATGAGTGCAAGTGAGTGCGGGTATCATGAGTGAAGGTGTGAGTGACATGAATGTAAGTGTAAGCGACATGAGTGGCAGTTCGCATGATATGTATGTAAGTGCAGTTAACATGAGTAGGAGCGTAAGTGGCATGAGCGGATGTTCGAGTGTCATGGGTGAAAGTGCAAGCAGTATAAGCATATGTGACCTGCATGGAAAAGCGGATGCCATGAGTGAAAGTGTGAGTTAGGTTTTTTCCAGTTCTGAAAATGGGTTTGGCAAGCCGAGTTCAAATTCTGATCGAGACTGTTGCTCTGAAGTAGAATTGCTCTATGGGCCACAAAAATATCACATTGGACCCCCAATTCGGCATTTTATTTTTGTGTAGACCCCCAGTAATGTTATTTGGTCTTCCCAGGGTCAATGTGGACCCCAGTTCACAATTATTTCACACATTTTTTGTTTCTTTTTTCTTCTATCTTCATTCTTTCTTTTTTCCTCTGATTTATTTCTTTTCTTTTCTACTTTCTCTCATATTTTTTTTTTGTTACACTTTTCTTGTTTTCCTTCTTCCAATTTCTGCTTTCTTTCTTTCTTTCTTTCTTTCTTTTTTACTCTTATTTTTAATTTTTTCTTAATTTTCGCCTACTTTTTTCCTTCCTTGTTTCTTTTATTACTTTTCTTTCACTTGCCTTCTTTTGTTGATTTGTTTCTCTCTTTTTGTTTTACTAACGCTGTTTTTACTCCCTTTTCTTTCTTTCTTTCTTTCTTTCTTTCTCGTTCCAATTTCTTTTTTTCTTTCTTTCTTTCTTTCTTTTTTGCTTTACTTGCCTTCTTTCATTCTTTTACTCACCCCTTTCTTATTTCCTTTTTATTTTATTTTTAATTTCTTAAAAAAATCACCTTATTTAATTTACCATTAATCTTTTTTTATTCACTTTCTTTCTTTCTTTTCTTTCTTTCTTTCTTTTCTTTTAAAAAATACTGTTTCTTCATCTTTTTTTCTTTAATCGTTGTTTTTCTTTTTACTTGCCTTCGTTCGTTCTTTCGTTTTTTTTCTTTCCTTCTCTTTTGTGTTTTCTTTTCTTTCTTTTCTTTTTTCTTTTCTTTTTTTCTTTGTTTTCTTTCTTTCTTTTTTCTGTTTTCTTTCTTTCTTTCCTTCACTTCTTTGTTTTCTTTCTTTCTTTTTTTCTTTTTCTTTTTTCTTTTTTTCTTTTTTTTTCTTTCTTTTCTTTTGTTTTCTTTCTTTCTTTTCTTCTCTTTTTAGTTTTCTTTCTTTCTTTTTTGTCTTTTTGTTTTCGTTCTTTGTGTGAAAAAGTCATGAACGCATCTCTTATCACAGAAAGAATTGAAGTATCCGATTGAGGTCTTTAGCCTTGGTGGGCAATCAGTCAAGGAGTAGGACGACTTTAGATTTAAGACCATCTGCAAAAGGTTTAGTAGGCCAGCAGTGGATAACAATCGCCAGAGAAAACAAAGGGAGAAGAAAACGGTAGACTGCTGACGTCATCTTACCCGCAACACATACCTAATAGACAAAAAAGAAAAAAAAAAAAAAAAGAAAGTAAGTAAGAAAAAATACGAGGGTAAGTAAAAAAGTAATGCCATTTTGTTTAGGACAGGTATAATTACCAACACAGGAATAGGAATCATACATCAAAATGAAGTTGGCCCTATGTGAATCACATCCCTACTTCTCCACATAGTCACCGTTTCTTTCAATAGCAATGTTCTGCCTTCGAATGAGAGCACGTATCCCTGTCTCATAAAAGTCTGTTGACTGTTCTTTGAGCCACTTCTTCACTACAGATTTCACTTCCTCGTCACTAGAATAATGTTTGCTCTCAAACCCTTTTTCATGGGGTCGAAGAGATGATAGTCTTAAGACGCTAAATCTGATGAGTATGGAGGATGCGGTAAAGTTGTCCACCCGAATTAGACGATTTTGTCCTTTGTCCTGATGCTTGTGTGTGGTCGAGCATTGTCATGCAGTAGAAGGACATTGTCGATCGGCAAGTTGGGTCTTACTCGTCGGATTCTTGCTCTGAGCCTCGTTAGAGTCTCAATGTAGGCCTTAGTCTTATATATAAAAAAAGAAAAAAAACTTTACATGAAATAAAGAAAATGGCATTAATTTTTGACTGACCCTCGTAGATTGACAAGTCTTATCTGATTTCAACGACGCTTTAAATTTCCGACTGAAATAGCTTGAACGAACGTTACGCTATTGTTATCAGCTGAGTTAATTAAAACCAGTGCACTTTGTGGAGACAGCAACAGCTGCTTTTATAAACATTACTCAGTGACCCTTTAAACCAGTGATTATCAACTGGGGTCCACATAGACCCTTGGAAGACCAAGTGACATTACTGGGTATCTACACAAAAAGAAAATACTGATTGGGTGATATTTCTGTGTTTCCTAGATACAATTCTCCTTCTACTGAGAATTATTACATCTTTACAATAATCTACGCCACACTAAAATACTGAAAGTTATGAAAAATATGGGTTATTCACGCCCTAACATTGTGGACCCGATAA
>CM042148.1:62413103-62423103 GCA_023376005.1 Doryteuthis pealeii | reverse complement strand
GAGTCTGAATAATTATTTTAAAAGATTTATATAGTTTTCTGTGTTGAATGATGTTAAATAAGTAAGGAAATTGTTACTTGAGTAGTTATATAGTTTCGGTTACAGACAAACACAGAATCCCCATATATATATATATATATATATATATATATATATATATATACACGCACACAATAATTTAATACATCTTGTGTAGCAACTAACAAAAAGACGGACTTCATCACTTAAAAAAACAATTAAAATTAATCAAATTAATTTAAAGCTAAAGTTTACTTTTAGTTGAAAAATAGTTACATAATGACCATCAGTAAAATAAATAAATGAAAAAAGGAAAAAAAAAGAAAAAAAGAAAAATGATATTACATATGTAATTAATTTTTAATACATTTTAAACATCAAATTAGCCCCAAAATTTACGAAATCCGACACTTTAAATGAAGTAATCACGTACTTACAAAACCCATTATATATATATATATAATATATATATTATATATATATATATATATATATATATATATATAAAGTAATTGGTAATTTGTTGGCCGTGGGTGTCGACCCGTGATGCAGGTGGTTGAACAGTCCATGACATGCAATGTTCCACTTTGGTCCTAACTGGATTAGACGGGCGGTCAGAGAGGCCCCCTCCGATCAATCGGCTGGTCACATTAAGCACCTATATGATTGCCCAGCCCTATTTCCCTTATAGCAAGCCCCAACCATTTTTATCATATGGGTCCTAGAAGGCAGTGACTGGGGTCTTCATGTCCTTGGAATAACGTTAAACTCTATCTGATGTTGAGGTTCCAGTTTTGGAGGTTTGGGAAATATGGAGCACCCCTTCATCACCATTGCTCCCTGATCCACTCTGACCCGGAGTGGTAGTACCTGTTAGGGTCCCATCTATGGGTTAAATAGAAAGATGTGTTTATAAAAAAATTGAGTATCCATTAAGAATGATTTTATTTCAAAACTTTATCGGCATTAAATGACCCACTGAGGTTGATATGGCGTAAAATAAACCAAACCAAACTAAAATTAATGACTATTCTAACAAATATCTAATGTATTTAGTTAAGATTTAATAGTGTAATTCTAATAATATTTTACTGACCGGTTTAATCTATGTCTACAATTACCTATTCATTCAATTCTACTATTGAAAAGATTTTTCTTATTTGGGAATCTAATTATAGCTAATCTTTCGTATAGACACAGGAAATATGGATCATTTAGAACTCTGCACACGTTTGATTTTCGTACGATTTTACATTCAATAATTTTTGTTATGTTTTTATCCTTTAAATCCCAAATATACCTAAATAGAGTTGTTACGTTTCTAAGCTTAATAATAATAGTAATACAATTATAACTCTATGTTTATAGTATATTGAACACTCTTGGATAAATTCTAATGCCACTGCAACGGAAAAGTTTATATATATATATATATATATATATATATATATATATATATATACTAGCAAATATATGCACCCTCTGGGTGCAAGTATTTAAGTTTTAATGTAATGAAATATCGTATTAAATTAGAAAGTCTAATAAGAAGGCAGATAAAAAGATATGTAACAGAGTGGGGGGATAATAGAAAAATAGAAATGAAACTTACTCTTCCATCACTCCCGTCTTTCATTGCTGAATTTTACTTATTTAACTATTTAGTTAAATTAGGAAATAAAGAATAAAATAACATTTATTTTTTCTTGTTAATGGATTTCATTTAAGATTCATTAAGAGATTTTTGCTTATATTCATTAAAATAAAACCAAACAATTAGAAATCAATAATACTAAGCACATATTTAATAAAATCACATTTTAAATATCAATATGCAAATTAGCCTTCCCATTCACACTGTAAACCGCTATTTTTTGTATATATAAATACAATTGCATGTTATTTGTATGTAGATATGGACAACACTAATAAAAAGGTGAAGCAATTTTATTAATAATTGAGGTTTAAATATAAATAAAATCATGGAGAATGTGATGTAAATAACGAAGGGAATTGTGACTTGAGTAGTAATATAGTTTCGGTTACAGACAGAAAAACACACAATCTCCATTATAATAAGATATATAGTATCCAGTTGCTGCTTTAACCTTTCCGTTTCAGTGGCATATCTGTAAATAATCAAAAAGTGCTCAATATATTAAAAACATAAAGCAGTAATGATAATAATAATATTAGTTATAGTATTAGAAGAAAAGAGTTAAGGGGTTACCATGGTTTCAATCCAAATGATTTCATCAGGATCCTACCCTACGCCTAACTTACATCGATGTAAGTTAGTTAACGTAGAGTAGGGTCCTGATGAAATCCTTTGGATTGAAAATATGTTAGACCCTCAACTCTTTCCTTCTACTACTATAATATATATATATATATATATATATATATATATATATATATATATATATATATATAAGGTGTGTCATAAAAGAGTAAAGTTGAATTTACGAAGATAGAAATGAACAATGAATGGAACGTTAAATAACGTTCCATTCATTGTTCATTTCTATATTTTAGAATACAAGGTGTGTCATACATGTGTCGAGTTGGAAGCTGTGTTTACCAAAATAGAAATGAACACTGAATGAAACTTTCATTTTTTCAGAATACAATGTGTGTCAAAAAGTCTCGATACTTTTTTGACACACACCATATATATATATATCTTATTATAATGGAGATAGTGTGTTTTTCTGGCTCTAACCGAAACTATATTACTAATCGAGTCACAATTTACATAGTTTATTTACATCACATTCTCCATGATTTTATTTATATTTAAACCTCAATTATTAATAAAATTTCTTCACCTTTTTATTAGTGTTGTCCATATCTACATACGAATAACATGCAATTGTATTTATATATACAAAAGATAGCGTTTGCAGTGTGAATGGGAAGGCTAATTTGCATATTGATATTAAAAATGTGATTTTATTAAATATGTGCTTAGTATTATTGATTTCTAACTGTTTGGTTTTATTCTAATGAATATGAGCAAAAATCTCTTCAATGAATCTTAAATGAAATCCATTAACAAGAAAAAATAACTGTCATTTTATTCTTTATTTCCTAATTTAACTAAATAGTTAAATAAGTAAAATTCAGCAATGAAAGACGGAAGTGATGGAAGAGTAAGTTTCATTTCTATTTTTCTATTCATACCCCCACTCTGTTACATATCTTTTTGTCTGCCTCTAATTTAATACGATATTTCATTACATTAAAACTTAAATACTTGCACCCGGAGGGTGCATATATTTGCTAGTATATATATATATATATATATATATATATATATATATATATATATATATATATATATGAGTGTCTGTGTATGTGTATGTGCGTAAAATATCTATTCTATACACAGATAGCGTTTATTTGTCGGAGGTTAATCTAAATCATGGGCTTCCATACAAAACGGATTTATACGTCGCACACTCATGTTTCGATTCGTTTCATAGAATATTGATTACATCTTGATAAACGCACTTTTGTGTTTCATTCAGGAACACATTCCGAGCGCCATTTTGGAAGGCCCAATGTTTTGAGCTGCAAGAGACAGATCATAAAAGAATGCTTTATCAGAATGATATTCCATTAAGAGGACCCTCGATTCTTTGCCATTTGATGTTATGTTCAATATTACGATGAATGTTACTGCTCGGAGGACAGTCGTTCCCTCACCCTCAACCTCTCATAAGATTCCCCTTCCTCCTCCTTTCTCTATCGATGATTTCAATCTTCTTTCTTCTTTCTTCTTTCACACGGACTCGTTCCTCACTCGAACGGCAATGAAGAAAATCTTCATTCGGAAACAAGAGGCAACTTTTCTTCAATGAGTTAAAAAAAAAAGAATAAGGATGAACAAATAGAAATAAAAGAAGGGATGTCGGGGAAGGAAAATGCGTCTTGGTTTATTATTTGAATTTTTTTAGGAGAAGGGCCGGGGTGGGTGGGTGGGGGCGCTGTTTAGTAATCAATATAGTGAATAGAGTAGGGTCCAAAGAGCTAAAGGCTATTTTATAGCTTAATTTTTGTGCGTTATCTTTCTTTCTTTTACACACTTTCTTTCATTCTATTAGTTTAAAATTCTTTTTAAATACTGGCTATCTTTCTTCTTTCTTTCTTTCTTTGTGCCTTTCTTTCTTTGTGCCTTTCTTTCTTTGTGCCTTTCCCTTTCTTTCTTTCTATTAGTTTACAATTATTTTTAAATCTGGCTATCTTTCTTTCTTTCTGCTTTTCTTTCTTTCTGCTTTCTTTCTGCCTTTCTTTCATTCTATTAGTTTAAAATTCTCTTTAAATACTATCTATCTTTCTTTTTTTCTTTCTTTCTTTCTTTTTTCTTTCTTTCATTCTATTAGTTTAAAATTATTTTTTAAATACTGGCTATCTTCCTTTCTTTCTTTCTTTCTTTCTTTCTGCCTTTCTTTCTGCCTTTCTTTCATTCTATTAGTTTAAAATTCTCTTTAAATACTATCTATCTTTCTTTTTTCTTTCTTTCTTTCTTTCTTTCTTTCTTTCTTTCTTTCTATTAGTTTAAAATTATTTTTAAATACTGGCTATCTTTCTGTCTTTCTTTTTTTCTTTCTTTCTGTCTTCCTTTCTTTCTTTTATTTTCAAATCTTTATTTCTCCCTTTTTTTCTTTCTTTCATCACTGTTTTTCTTTCACTTGCCTTCTTTTGTTCATTTCTTTCGGCTCTTCTTCTTTCTTTCTTTCTTTCTTTCTTTCTTTCTTTTCTTTCTTTCTTTCTTCTTTCTTCTTTATTTTCAAATCTTTATTTCTCCCTTCTTTTCTTTCTTTCACTTCTTTTCGTTCTTCCTTTCTTTTCTTTCCTTTTTCTTTCTTTCTTTCTTTCTTTCTTTAATTTTCTTTTTCTTTCTTCTTTTTTCTTTCTTTTCATCACTGTTTTTCTTTCACTTGCTTTCTTTCGTTCATTTCTTTATTCCTTTCTTTCTTTATTCCCGCTCTTTCTTTCTTTTTTCTTTATTTGTTTATTTGTTTATTTATGTTATTTTTGAGTCTTTCTTAATTTTCGCCTTCTTTTTTCCTTCATCTTTCTTTTATCACTGTTTTTTCTTTTACTTACCTTCCTTCGTTCGTTTGTTCTTTCTTTTGTTTATTTCTTTCATTCTGTTTTCTTTTATTTTTAAGTCTTACTTAATTCCCGCCTTTTCTTCTTTCCTTTGTTTCTTTGATCACTGTTTTTTCTTTCACTTGCTTTTTTTCGTTCTTTCGTTTATTTGTTTCTCTCTTTTTATTTTACTAACGCTCTTTTTACTTCTTTCTTTCTTTCTTTCTTTCTTACTGCCTTCTGTCTTCCTTCTTTTTTGCTTTACTTGCCTTCTTTCCTTCTTTCTTTTACTCACCCCTTTCTTTCTTTTCTTTCTTATTTTCTTTTTAATTTCTTTAAAAAAATCACCTTATTTAATTTGCCATTATTCTTTTTATTATTCAATTTCTTTCTTTCTTTCTTTCTTTCTTTCTTTCTTTCTTTTACTTATTCTCTCACTTTTTTCTATTTTCTTTAAAATTTCCTTCCTTCCTTCTTTCCTTCCTTCCTTCTTTCTTTCCTTCTTTCTTTTTTTAAATAAACAATAATCTTTCACCCCCTTCTTAGATACAGGTAAGTATAAAAAACAAAAAACAAAAACAAAACAAAACAAAAACTCATTAACAAGCAAGAATTTTTATCATCATATCTTCTCTTCTTCTCATAAACACCTCAATCCACAACCACCCACCCCCACCCGCCAACATACAGTCTCAACCCCCACCCCAATCACTCCGTGTCTTTTCTCCGCGAGGGGGAATCAATAGTTGTGTTAACTGCTCATATATGCTGTGGAATTTCTTTCTCTCACATTTACTCCCTCCCCAACACATAACACTTTCTCTCTCACATTTACTCCCCTCCTTAACATATAACGCTTTCTCTCTTTCTCTCTCACTTTTACTCTCTTCCCTAAAATATAATCCTTTCTCTCTTTCTCTCTCACAGTTACTACCCTCCCTAACATATAATCCTTTCTCTCTCACATTTACTCCCCTCCCCAACACATACCCTTTCTCTCTTTCTCTCTCTCACATTACTCCTCTCCCTAACATATGATCTTTCTCTCTCTCACATTTACTTCATAACATATAACCCTTTTCTCTTCTCTCTCACATTTACTCCTCTCCTAACACATGACTCTTTTCTCTCTTTCTCACATTACACCTCCCTAACATATAACTTTTTCCTCTCTCACTTTACTTCGCGCCATAACATATAACCCTTTCTCTCTTCTCTCTAACATTTACTCCCTCCCTAAATAATAACCCTTCTCCCTTTGTCTCTCACATTTCTTCCCTCCCCACACATAACCTTTCTCTCTTTCTCTCTAACATTTACTCCTTCCTAACTGACTCTTCTCCTCTTTTCTCTCACATTTACACCTCCCTAACATATAACCTCTTTTCTCCTCTCACATACTTACTTCCCCCCATAACTATAACCCTTTCTCTCATTTATTACCCCTCCCAACATAACCTTTCTCTCTTTTCTCTCTGACAATTTACTCCCCCAAACATATAACCTTTCTCTCTTTCTCTCTCACACATTTTACTTCCCCCATAACATATAACCCTTTCTTCTTTCTTCTCTCACATTTACTTCCGCCATAACATATAATAACTTTCTCCTCTTTTTCTCTCTCACATTTATCCCCGCCATAACATATAACCCTTCTCTCTTTCTTTTATTTACTTCCGCCATAACATATAACCCTTTCCTCTCTTTGTCTCTCTTTCGTATTACTCCGCTCCCTAACATATAACCCTTTCTCTCTTTCTCTCTCACATTTACTTCCCTCCCTAAATAACCCTTTCTCTCTCTTGTCTCTCTTTCATATTTTTACTCCCTCTCCTAACATATAACCCTTTCTCTTTCCTCTCATATTTAATCCCCTCCCTAACAAATCCTTCTCTCTCCTTTGTCTCTCTAAATATTTACATCCCCTCCCTAACATATAACACTTCCTCTCTTTGACTCTCACAATTATCCCCTCCCTAACATTAACCCTTTCCTCTCTTGTCACCTCTCACATTTACTCCCTCCCTAACACGTAAACCTTTCTCTCTTCTCTCTCATATTTACTCTCCACCAACACATAACCCTTTTTCCTTTTTCTCTCTTTCCTCTCTTACATTTACTTCCCTCCCTAACATATATATCTTTTTCTCTTTCCCTCTTTCTCTCTTTCCCTCTTTTCTCTTAAACAAGCACCCATCTTTTGCCCCCCCCCCCCCCACAGTGTCCGTTATTTAAAATAACCTAAACATTTTCACTTGTGCACGTTTTTTCTTCATTTCTTTTCTTCTTCCTACTCCTTCCTATGTCTTTCATTATTCCGCCCACAAAATTACAACTTAACTCTTTTCTCTTTTATCCACACTTAGATGAATAAACGCCCTTTTTGTTATAACCGAATAAATACGAGGCAACTATGGCGTCCATCGCGGTGTAATAGTTGGCAAGTTTGTCTCGCAGATCCATTTTCCTTTCGTATTACGGAAAAGCCAAGCCGAAAGCACTGGAACACCGAAGTTTGTTTTAACCACTCACAGCGGCACTTCCACCACTGCAATCCTACCAGTAAGCCGCTGACAGCAAGTCACGCTGAAAGCACTTGTTCCAGCTAAAACACCGAGTTTAACTTTTTGCCTACTTTAAACCACTCACAGCAGCTCTTCGATCACTGCAATTCTATCGTAAGCCGCTGGCAGCAGCTCTCGCACGTGTCACATGTTCACACTGAAAAATCTCTACGTTAACACCCCTGCTCTCTTTTGTTTTGTCGGTGAACCAACCCTGACACTGGTACTTGACCCTTTTGCAATCGGGACATCATAGAGTAGATATATAAAAATTCGTCTGCTACATTTTTTAAAAACGAATTAAAATTAATTAAATCTATTATTTAAGATCAAATTTTTGTCTAAAACGATAAGTAGTAACATAATGACCATCATTAAAAAAAAGTAAAATATAATTACATATGCAATTTATTTTTTTGATACATTTAAAAAGATTTTTTTTTGTGTCAAATTTCGATCGTGTTCGGCCATTACGCTCTTTTTATAATGGTATAAATGGCTTTGTTACAATTTAATGTAACATTCGCGATTGCAAAAATAATTGCCAAAAATCAGGGGAATTATTCGATTTTGATTGAAATTTTCAGTATTGATTTATCTATTAATGAATTTTATAATGCATCAATTATTTTATTTAATGCACTCAATTATTTTAAAACTTTAATTAAGTATTTTGCTATGAAAATCAATTTAAATTCATTTAAAATAAAATATTCTGATGTTAAGTAAAATGTTATATTTGTAGATTCTAGAAATAATTATCTATTTAATGCAAACCTTATTTTAGTAAAAAATTATAAGTTTTGAAGAAAAACTCTATTGAAAATTCAAATCCCTCTCTTCTTAAGCAGAAAAAATATCGATGCATATTTTTTTCTTTTATAAGATAATAGCCAATTAAATAATTATCGAAATGAGTAAAAAAGAAATCTACCAAAAATGTTTTATTTTTTTTTTTACATTTTATTTTCCGATTTTCGGTACTTATTTTCTTATAAAATATTCCCCTTAAATTTTTTTTCTATTCACAACTTCGATCTTTTATCTTTTCATTTCTACTGCAATTAGTATCAAACGCTGACTAATTCGCCGAGATTTTACGCCACCCAAAATAAGGGTGAGTCAAAATTAAGTGACCTGAAAAAAATCAGAAAGTTTTAAAATAAAATAGATACTGCATTATAAAGTTAATTCATTG
Organism: Doryteuthis pealeii; assembly: GCA_023376005.1. Classification (NCBI taxonomy): domain Eukaryota; kingdom Metazoa; phylum Mollusca; class Cephalopoda; order Myopsida; family Loliginidae; genus Doryteuthis; species Doryteuthis pealeii. The sequence goes on along the minus strand of CM042148.1, from coordinate 62,414,229 downwards.
ATAAATCAACACTGAAAATTTCATTAAAATCCGATAATTCCCTGATTTTTGGTAAATTATTTTCTGTGGGGGGGGGCTAAATTTATTTTGTCAAAAACGCATTTTAGGTCAACTCTGTGTATACCTAGTAAAGAGCTAAGCAGCGGCGACCATGTTTAATACTTAATTGGGTGATCACTTGAGCAATAGCAGGTACTGTAAGCAACTCGGTTCCTTTGTTTATCAAAATTGATTCTGCATTAAATGACCTGAAATGTGTTGATACACTGTAAATCAAAATAACCAATAGAATTACAAATTAATTACTTTTCTTTGTACCATATGACATTTAGGCACCCCTTTTGCGATCTCGAATCGTGGGATCATTTTTTCCATTTACACCGTCAAAATCCGGTTGTTTGTTAGGGGTTAGGGTTAGTTTTATAATTAAAAAAAACCTCTAAAAATCGTCTGTTAACAATTAACCGGATTTTGACGGTGTAAATGGAAAAATGTTCCCACGAATCGAGATCGCAAAAGGGATACCTAAAGGTCATATGGTTCTTTTTTTTTACCCACACTTAGATCAATAAAATCATTTTTTATTAAAACCGAGTCAGCCCTGTTGGCTGAGGCTTTAGAATACACTGACTGCACCTCTGCAGAGGGGTAACCCCCCAATGGGGCCATCTGTTGGCCGTGGGTGACGACCCGTGATGTTTAAGGACGGTATCCTGGTGGGTAAAAAGTCCATTGACAGGCAACATTCCACTTTGGCCCTTACTTAGGCTAGACGGGTGGTCACGGGCGGTTACTATACACTCCCCAAAGCTCTAGAATGGGTAATTCATTACTAGATGCAATTTAACGTCATACCTAGGACACTACAACCCTTAACCACCGTGTTCTATCACATATATGATAAAAAGGGTTGGCCATAAGAGCAATAGAGTCGGGACAATCAAGCTAAGGCTTGACGTAACCAGCCGATTGATTCGGAGGTGACCTCTCGGACAACTCGTCTAGCCTAAAAATGGAGCGTTGCATGTTATGGACTGCTCAGCCACCAAGATTCCATCCTTAAGCATCACGGGTCGCCACGCCATTTTGGGGGCGATTTTAGCTATCTGCAGAGGTGCTGTCAGTG
>CM042148.1:62393103-62408103 GCA_023376005.1 Doryteuthis pealeii | reverse complement strand
CTCTCTCTCTCTCTCCTCTCCTCTCTCTCTCTCTCTCTCTCTCTCTCTCTGTGTGTGTGTGTGAGGGGTTCATACCTTAACACAGGAAGGTCTGGAGACACTATCTTAAGAGGACATAACCAAAAACCAAAAGAAAACAACCAAAAGCAAAAAAATATCAACCCTTTTCAGTCATTTTGTTTTACGGCATATCAACCCTTTTTTTAGTCGTTTTGTTTTACGACATATGAACCTTTTCAATCGTTTTACGGCATATTTCCCTTTTCAGTCGTTTTGTTTTACGGCATATGAACACTTTTCAGTCGTTTTTGTTTTACGACATATGAATCCTTTTCAATCGTGTTTACGACATATGACCCTTTTCAATCGTTTTGTTTTACGGCATATGAACCCTTTTCAATCGTTTTGTTTTACGGCATATTTACCCTTTTCAGTGGTTTTGTTTTACGACATATGAACCCTTTTCAGTTGTTTTGTTTTATGACATATGAACCCTTTTCAATCGTTTTGTTTTACGGCATATTTACCCTTTTAAAGTCATTTTGATAAACAAAAGATTCAGGTTGCTTACCGTAGCAGTACTTGGTTGACAGAAGGAGAAAATCAGACAAGTGATTAGACAGTTTCGAATGCAGCGTTCTCTTGGCATTCTACATTGTGTAAAACAACTGTTCACAACCGTATGTAGTGCCAAACATGCTCACTCCTTGTTGGAAGTGGGTGATACTATTGGGGAGGATGTCACATCGTGTTGTAATGATTAGCAAGCTAGTCTTGCAGATCCATTAATGATTCATTCAATACTCGCTCGATTCCCCACACTTGCGACCTTGTGTCACATCCTACATATGACAATAAACTCTTCCTAATCAAACCCACTTTGGGAGGCTGGAGACCAAATTTAAGGAAGTCTAGAGAGGAACAAGTCATTGTATCCCGATTACGCATTGGTCATACAAGACTAAGGCACTCCAATATGCTCAAACAAGAACAACAACCACAATGTGGAACATGTCAAACACCTTTGAAAGTTAAACACTTATTCATGGAATGCAGGTTTTTTGCTCACATCAGAAACCGTTATTTTAAAGCAAACAATATGAAAGATCTGTTTGAAAATGTCAACATGGAGGATATTCTCTCTTTTTTGAAGGAAATAAAATTATACCATAGAACATAGACATGAAACAAATCAATACCATACAACATAATTCCCAATAATGCTGACACATTTTTAAACCCAATTACTTAAAAGTATAAATATAAATGCACGATATGTATAACTTCCAAACCGTTAGGCATGACATAACCCCAGACGGGTTGATATGCCGTTAAAATCAATGAACAAACAAACAAAAACACAAGCAGTAGAATTCTGAGTCTCCCAGAGGACACGGTCGATAAAATGGTTAGTTAGGTTTCCTGGAAAATGTACATCCAGCAAACCACAAGAGACCATTGATAGGACGAAGTAAACTCGGAAATAATTGAGGCCAGGTGTGAACACATTTCCACAGGACAAACACTGTCCTTTCTTTTCACAGGAATAAGCTATACTACAATTTTGCTTAGTTGTCTGTAGGGCTGTTAGGTTGTTCTGTTGAAGATAAGGATATTTTATTTGACTAATCCCAACCATTTTTGATCTTGAAAGAAGGAAGGAAGACAGACAGGGAGAAAAGAAAGAAAGAAAGAAATGAAAGTGAAAGGAAGAGAAGATAAGGAAGGAAGGAAGGAAGGAAGGAAGATGGATGGAAAGAGAAAGAAGAATGAAAGCAGGAAAGAAGGAAAGAAAGAAGGAAGGGAGACAGACAGAGAAAAGAAAGAAAGAAAGAAAAGAAAGAAAGAAAAAGAAAGAGAGAGAAGCGGAAGGAAGAGAAGAAGAGAAGGAAGGAAGGAAGGAAGGAAGATGGATGGAGAGAAAGAAGAATGAAAGCAGGAAAGAAGGAAAGAAAGAAGGAAGAAGAAAGACAGAAAGGAAAGGAAAGAAAGAAAAAGAAATAAGAAGAGAAAGCGGAAGGAGAAAAGAGAAGGAAGGAAGGAAGGAAGGAAGATGGATGGAAAAAAGAAAGAGAATGAAAGCAGGAAAGAAGGAAAGAAAGAAAGAAGGAAGACAGACAGGAGAAAAGAAAGAAAGAAAGAAAGAAGAGAAACGGAAGGGGAGAGAAGAGAAGGAAGGAAGGAAGATGATGGAAAGAAAGAAGAAGAAGCAAAGGAAAGAAAGAAGAAGGAAAGACAGGAGAAAAGAAAGAAAGAAAGAAAGAAAAAGAAAGAAGGAAAGAAAGAAGGAGAAGACAGAAGGAGAAAAGAAAGAAAAGAAAGAAAGAAAGAAAGAAAGAAGGAAAGAAAGGAAGGAAGGAAGACAGACAGGAGAAAAGAAAGAAAGAAAGAAAAAGAAAGAAGAAGAGAAAGCGGAAGGAGAGAGAAGTAAGGAAGGAAGGAAGAGGAAGATGGAAAGAAAAAGAATGAAAAGGAAAGAAGGAAAGAAAGAAGGAAGGAAATAAGGAAGGGAGACAGAAAGAAAGAAATAAGAAGAGAAAGCGGAAGAAGAGAAAAGAAGGAAGGAAGGAAGGAAGGAAGGCAGATGGATGGAAGGAAAGAAGAATGAAAGCAGGAAAGAAAGAAAGAAAGAAAGAAAGAAGGGAGACAGAAAGAAAGACAGAAAGAAAGAAGAAGGGGAGACGGTAGGAAAGAAAGAAAGAAAGAAAGAAAGAAAGAAAGCGAAAGGAGAGAAAGGAGGAAGAAAGAAAGGGTGGCATAAAGGAAGGATGAAAGCAGGGAAGATGGAAAGAAAGAAAGAAGGAACACATAGAGGTAGAAAAGAAAGAAAGGGGGAAAGCAGAGGAAAAGAGCAAGGAAGATAGAAAGGAAGAAACGGGGTAAGATGGAGGGAAAGACAGGGAGGACGAAAGAAAAAAAGAAAGAAGGAAAGCAAGAAAGAAAGCAGCAGGAAAGAAGAAAGAAAGAAAGAAGAAAAGAAAGGAAGAGAAGAAAGAAAACAAGGAAGAAAGAAAGAAAACAAGGAAAAAGAAAAAGAGAAAGAAGGCTGGAGTACCGATTAGAAACAAGGGAAGCAAAAGAAAAGAAAGAGACAAAGCGAAAAGAAGAAAGACAGAGAAAGAAAGAAAGAAAGAAGGAAGGAAGACGGTTGGAAAGAAAGGAAGGAAGAAAGAAAGAAAGCGAAAGGAGAGAAGGGAGGAAGAAAGAAAGGATGGAATAAAGGAAGGATGAAAGCAGGGAAGATGGAAAGAAAGAAAGAAGGAACACAGATGTAGGGAAAAAAAAGATCGGGGGAAAGCAGGGAGAAAGAAGCAAAGAAGATAGAAAGAAGAAACGGGGTAAGATGGAGGGAATGAAAGAAGATAGGGAGGAAGGAAAAAAGAAAGAGAGATGGTTGGAGGAAAGAAGTAGGGAAAAAAGAAAGAAAGAGGGAAAGAAAGAGAGAAAGAAAGAAACAAAGAAACAAACAAAGAAACAAACAAAGAGAGAAAGCGGAATGAAAGACATCTCTTCTTCCTTTCAGCAATGCACATTTGACTCTTTAGTTTTGGCACGGCAACCAACCTTGGAGAAGAAAAATTCTGAATTCAAACTGTACTTGGCTTAAATATTGGCTTTGTATAACATCCTGTCCGTGCTGGGGTGGGGTGGTGGTGGGATTGGGTAAATACATACCGATTCTGATCGAGAAATCTACACAATTATATTAAGCCGAAAGGTATTGGCAAAGATAAGACATGAGTAAGTAAATTAAGGGTGTAGGGTAGGGGAAGGTAGCAAGTTAAAAAAAAGAAGAGAAACCAGTAATCATCATCATCATCATCATCATCATCATCAGGTCGCGCTAGCAGCACTGATATCCATGACAATATCTAGCCAACCGTTCCTATCGCTCATCGCCATCCACCGGGAGGTCCTCTGTGCAGCATTTAGAATCCGCACAGAGGTAATCAATGTTAGTCTTTGCTGGACGGCACTCATGTGCAGGTTTCCACAGGAGAACGTCGCTTATGAGTTCGTCCACGCTTCCCCGGCGATGTCCAGCATGTCTTGTTCGTTTCACTCGGATGGTTTGTGTGATAGGGGCAAGTGGCCGAGCGGATTTTTTCTTGTGTTTCCACGATTTGTTTAAGACTGCACGCAGCATTCTTGTGCAATTCTCTAGGCTTTTCGTTCGGGTCCAAGTGGTGCAGTCATACAATAGCACTGATACAGCTGCATCTGAAAGAATTGTTGTTGTAACTTATCAGTGAGTCCAGATATCCATACGATTGATAATCTGTCTACAGATGCATACATTAACACCTCTTTCTGTGGATGAGATATTACTACCTAGGTACGAGAACTGGTTCACCGATTTTAGACATTTACCGTCGAGTATGGAGAAGCTTCCTGTCTTTTTAAAACACATGAACTCATTTTAATCGGAGTTCACATAGAAGTCGATGTTCCTTGCTGCCTTCTCTAGGCTATGTAACAGTGATTGGGTTGGGAAGGGGAGTTGTAAGAAGAGCTAAATCATCTGCGTAGTCTGCATCCGTAATAGTCTCAGCGGGATAATGTCTGCTTGCAGCCTTTTGTTTTGTAGGCTGAAGCTTTTGTCTTTTATGGGATTTAATGATTTATGGGTCTTTTATGGGATTTAATGATGTTCGGAGTACATAATCTAGACATATTATAAGTACTAGCAAAATAAAAAAACACCCTCCGGGCGATGTAAAAATACATTGTTGAAACATATTGCCTGAAGGGTGGGAGTTAAAAATTCAATGTCAGCGAGTTTGTACCCTAAGTAAGTAAAATCATCAAATTCATTAAAGGATTAAAAAAATAAAACAATTTGAAATGTAAACTTTAAATATGTATTAAGATAAAACAAACTATATATAGATATATAATATTAGTCATATATTTATTAAAACTTGTTTTAAAAAACAATGAGAACTGTCAAATGTTGCATGTTCAAATTTTGAGTGTATTTATTCTATGTTATGACGATTTTGGGTAATGTGACGTAAGCAGTGACGTAGTTTTTGTTACAAACAAAAACTGGAAGCGAATCTCCATTATTAATAGATATACTATGCTAACGTATCTCCTTGCAGGATTCCAGTAATAATATTAAAAAATCTGTGTTACCATCTAGTAAATGTACACCTCCACAAGTATATATATATATGTCGTCGGGGTGGCCTAAAGTCGGTATCAGACAATCAGCGAGGGATTCTATCCCCTTTTCACTAGCGCTAGACCAAGGAGATTGTTTTTGCGTCTGATTTGGAGCGCCACACCTACAATCAGCTCCTTACTTTCGGCTGTACTACTAATACGCTGAATTGGCGAGGGTCGGTAACGAACTAGAAACCTTGTGGTTTCTCGCCGAACGCTATATATATATATATATATATATATATATATATATATATATATATATATATAAGAAAGGGAATGTTTGATCTAATTTAAGCTACGGGTTGCTTCTCATGCAATTTAACATAGAAATACATTTCAAATTCTCCCATCTCTCTCTCTCTCTCTATCTATCTATCTATCTATCTATCTATCTACTCTCTCAGAGAAACTAATAATATATAACGAGGAGGTAATCAAGGTGTACATAGAGGGAAAGAAAGTGACCGGCAGAATGTCAAGTAAGAGATCGGTCAATTTTTGACTTAATTGCAAATTACGACTAATTAGAACCAATTAAAGTGTAATTTTTTTCAAACATAACTCAATCCTAAAAGTAAGGAATAATTTAGTATAACTTTCGTGTCATTAAACTAAACAGTAAAAAAGGAGACAAAAGTTGATTCCCTCAGCTTTAGTATAATAATAATAATAATAATAATAATAATATATATATATATATATATATATATATATATATATATATATATATATATACGAGGTTGAAAAGTTCATGTGATGACGTTATATCTGCTGTTGATAACATTTTTGACCAATGGGTTTCAAGCTGAGGTGACGGCATTCATAAGAAATAATAATTCGGCCGATAAGCAACACCAGATAATCAGAATTTACATTTTTGCATTTCATCTTGGACAATTTGGACGATTTCATTTTTAACGAGAGGGTATTGCAAGATGATAGTGATCAGACAATTGAGGAACACGAGTAATAATAATAATAATAATAATAATAATAATAATAATAATACAACTGGTGAACTTTGCAGTTCCAGCAGATCGCAGGGTGAAGCTGAAGGAAAATGAAAAGATGGATAAATACCTGGACCTTGCCAGAGAGAATTGAAAAAGCTTTGAAATATGAGAGTGAACGCGATACCAATTGTAGTCGGTGCATTTGGAATGGTCCCAAAAAGCTTGGAAGAAAGACTGGAGGATCTGGACATCAGAGGAAGAATTGAAACCATCCAGACTACTGTACTGCTGCAATCGGCTAGAATACCCAGAAGAGTCCTTGAGACCTGAGTAGACTTCTTGTCACTCAGCCTTCTGTGAAATACCATCAACTAACACTGATGAGAAAAACTAAAAAGGAGTGAAAATGATAATAATAATAATAATAATAATCTACGGCTGGTTTTCCCTTGATGGCCAACATAGTGAACCTGGTCAACATCCTTTGAATGTTGGCTATTCTAATTTCAGGTACACAAACAAAGGAACGCATTATAATCACACTAATGTGATAATACCACAAGAAGACAGAAAAAGTGTTGGAATAAAGCGGATAACAGATTAGTAATACATTGTTATTTTAAAAGGAACCACACTCAATGAGGCTACCGGAAATGAATGATGTGAATAAGGGAAGATTTTACCAAATTTTATGAATAATAATAATAATAAGAAGAAGAAGAAAAAATAATAATATTAATAATCTTATTATAATGGAGATTGTGTGTCTTTCTGTCTGTAACCGAAACTATATTACTAATCGAGTCACAATTAACATAGTTATTTACATCACATTCTTCATGATTTTATTCATATTTAAACCTCAATTATTAATAAAATTGCTTCACCTTTTTATTAGTGTTGTCCATATCTACATGCTAATAACATGCTATTGTATTTATATATACAAAAAATAGCGGTTTGCAGTGTGAACGGGAAGGCTAATTTGCATATTAATATTAAAAATGTGATTTTATTAAATATGTGCTTAGTATTATTGATTTCTAACTGTTTGGTTTTATTTTAATGAATATAAGCAAAAATCTCTCCAATGAATCTTAAATGAAATCCGTTAACAAGAAAAATAACTGTCATTTTATTCTTCACTTCCTCTTTTAACTAAATACTTAAATTAGAAAAAATAACAATGAAAGACAAGAGTGATGGAAGAGTAAGTTTCAGTTGTTCTATTTTTCGATTATACCACCCTCTGTTTCAAATCTTTTTATCTGCATTCTTATTTAGTTTCATTAGTCTTTCTAATTTAATATAATATATTATTACATTAAAACTTAAATACTTGCACCCGGATGGTGCATATATTTGCTAGTAATAATAATAATAATAATAATAAAATTAAAATTTGACCACACAACAAAATGGTATATGCATAAACCAGAATCTGTTCTTGAGAACGAAACGCACAAAATTTTCTGGGACTTTGAGATAAAAACGGATCACCTTATCCCAGCAAGAAGGCCAGACCTAGTGTTAATAAACAAAAAAGAAATAACTTGTCAACTGGTGGATTTTGCAGTACCAGCAGATCACAGGGTGAAGTTAAAGGAAAATGAAAAAATAAACAAATATCTGGACCTTGCCAGAGAACTGAAAAAGTTATGGAATATGAAAGTGATACCAATTGTAGTTGGTGCACTTGGAACAGTCCCAAAAGGATTAGAAAAGGGTTTGGAAAGTTTGGATATCAGAGGAAGGATTGAAACCCTTCAGAACACTGCACTGCTGCAATCTGCCAGAATACTCAGAAGAGTCCTGGAGACCTGAGGAGACTTGTTGTCACACAGACTCCAGTGAAAGACCATCAGCTAACACTGATGTGAAAACTCAAAAGAAATAATAATAATAATAATAATAATAAGAAGAAGAAGAAGAAGAAAAAAATAAAATAATAATAATAATAATAATAATAATAATAATAATAATAAGAAGAAGAAGAAGAAGAAGAAGAAGAAGAAGAAAAAAAAAATAATAATAATAATAATAAGAAGAAGAAAATAATAATAATAATAATAATAATAATAATAATAATAATAAGAAAATAATAATAATAAGAAGAAGAAGAAGAAGAAAAAAAAAAAAATAATAATAATAATAAGAAGAAGAAGAAGAAGAAAAAATAATAATAATAAGAAGAAAAAAATAAATAATAATAATAATAATAATAATAATAATAAGAAGAAGAAGATGAAAATAATAATAATAATAATAATAATAATAATAATAATAAGAAGAAGAAGAAGAAGAAGAAAAAAAAAAAAAAAAAATAAGAAGAGAAGAAGAAGAAGAAGAAGAAGAAGAAGAAGAAGAAGAAGAAGAAAAAATAATAATAAAGTAACAAATACTTAGGAATTTTAGAAGCAGAGATGAAGAGAAAAGTTTAAAAAAAAGAATAACTCAGAAGAACAAGAAAGATCTTAGAAACCAAGCTCAACAGCAGAAATCTTATCAAAGGAATAAATACTATTGACCGTCCCCGTTATAAGATACTCTGGGCCATTCTTACAATGGAAAAAAGAAGAACTCAGACAGATCAACCAAAGGGCTAGGAAATTAATGACAATGCACACGGCTCTACACCCTAAATATGATAGAGATAGGCTATATGTATAAAGAAAAGGTGGAAGAGGTCCTGCCAACATAGATGATTGTGTAGAGGCCACAATCCAAGGACTCGAAGAATACACAAAAAAGAACAAAGAAAGATTACTTATGGCAGCTAACAACAACAAATGTAATATATGGACAAACAGAAAAATAACGAAAACTAGAAAACAAAGATGGAAGAAAAACAATGCTATGGACACTTCAAACGACAAATCGGAGAGGTTGTACATAAAAAAGACTTGGGCATGGTTAAGAAGAGGAAGCCTCAAGTGAGAAACTGAATCACTAATAATTGCTGCACAAAATAATGCCGCAAGAACAAATTATATCAAAGAAAAAATTGATAAGACACAACAAAACAGTAAATGTAGACTGTACAGTGACAGAGATGAAACTGTAAACCATGTATTTAGCGAATGTAGCAAACTAGCACAACGGGAATACAAAACTAGACACGACAGGGTTGGGATGGTGATCCACTGAGAATTATGCAAAAAAAAAAAAAAAAAGAAGAAAAATTGACCATACAACAAAATGATATATGCATAAACCAGAATCTGGTCCTGAGAATGAAACGCATAAAATTCTCTGGGACTTCGAGATAAAGATGGATCACCTTATCCCAGCCCGGAAACCTGAACTAGTTTTGATTAACAAAAAAAAAGAAAAAAAGAAGAGAACTTGTCAACTGGTAAACTTTGCAGTTCCAGAAGGGTGAAGATGAAGGAAAACGAAAAGATATAAAAAATACCTGGACCTTGCCAAAGAATTGAAAAAACTGTGGAATATGAGAGTGAAAGTAATACCAATTGTAGTTGGCAGACTTGGAACGGTCCCAAAAAGCTTGGAAAAAAGAATGGAGCAACTGAAAATCAGAGGAAAAATTGAGACCATCCAGACCACTGCATTGCTACAATCGGCCGGAATACTCAGAAGAGTCCTGGAGACCTGAGGAAACTTGTTGTCACTCGGACTACAGTGAAAGCCCATTAGCTAACGCTGGTGTGAAAAACTCTATAATAATAATAATAATAATAATAATAATAATAATAATCAGAATAATAATCAGAATAATCAGAATAGAAAGTGTAGAATGTGTGGAGACAAAGACGAAACTTTTAATCACATAATAAGCAAATGCAGCAAACTAGCACAAAGGGAGTACAAGACTAGGCACGATTTCATTTGGAATTGTGCAAGAAACTAAATTTTGACCTTACTACAAAATGGTATATGCATAAACCAGAATCCCTTCTAGAGAATGAGACTCATACAATTCTCTGCAATTTTGAAATACAAACGGATCACCTAATCCCGGTTAGAAGACTATACATAGTACAAATTAACAAAAAGAAAAGTCATCTAGTTGATTTCAACGTTCCGGTGGACCACAGAGTGAAAATAAAAGAAAGCGAAAAGATTAATAAATACTTAAATAAATTACTTGTCATAGAATTAAAAAAAAAATACTGTAGAATACGGGAGTGAATTTGATACCAATTGGTTTGTGCCTCTGGAACGGTCTCTAAAGGTTTGGAAAAGGGACTGAAGGAATTGGAAATCAGAGGAAGAAGAGGAAGAAGAGTCCAAGAGACTTGTTGTCACTCAGACTCCAGTGAAAGACCCACAGCTTACACTGTTAAAAAAACTTACAAGGAATAATAATAATAATAATAATAATAATAATAATAATAATAATAATAATAATAATAGCAAATTAGCACAACAGGAGTACAAAACTAGACATGACTGGGTTGGAAAGGTGATCCACTGGGAATTATGCAAAATATTAAATTTTGATCATACAACAAAATGGTATATGCCTAAACCAGAATCTGTTCTTGAGAACGAAACGCATAAAATTCTCTGGGACTTTGAGATAAAAACGGATCACCTTATCCCAGCAAGAAGGCCAGACCTAGTGTTAATAAACAAAAAAGAAAGAACTTGTCAACTGGTGGATTTTGCAGTACCAGCAGATCACAGGGTGAAGCTGAAGGAAAACAAACGAAATAATAGACAAATACCTGGACCTTGCCAGAGAACAGAAAAAGTTATAGAATATGAAAGTGAAAGTGATACCAATTGTGGTTGGTGTACTTGGAACGGTCCCAAAAAGCTTGGAAAATCTGGAAATCAAAGGAAGAATTGAGACCATCTAGAATACTGCACTGATGCAATCTGCCAGAATACTCAGAAGAGTCCTGGAGACCTGAGGAGACTTGTTGTCACTCAGACTCCAGTGAAAGACCATCAGCTAATGCTGATGTAAAAAAACTCAAAAGGAGTGAACAATAATAATAAAAGGAGAACTTGTCAATTGGTAGATGTAGCAGTCCCAGCGGATCAGAAGATAAAAGCGAAAGAAACAAACAAACAAAAAATATCCTGGAAACGAATTACACTGTATGGAGTACAAGGTAGGGGTTAGTTGCTCATAAATAAAAACTATAATTTACTAAAAAAAACTCAAATCAGATACATGCGTCATAGGACGCACTAAATTAATTACTGCCATACACGAGATGCAAACTAATCTAAAACTAAACCTAGGCCAACTGGTACATCTACAATTTCCAACTGCAAGAGTAAAAAAATAGTATTATTGGATCATATGCGAATATATATGGTATTTTGGTATTTATTGGGCTATTTCAAATTTCTTGTGTGTATATAGTGGTTCAAGGCTAGGCCTTGGCCATCTGGTAGGCCTACAATTTCTAACCACAAAATTCAACAGACTCAGATATTATCAGATGATACTCTAATATATACGGTTACATGAAAATAACAAGCAATTAAATTGAAGTAAACTTTAATATTCACATATATTTAAACAGACATTAAAGTTTATTTATGCACAAAGTCAATTTCAGTTTAAGAGAGCTTTCAACGTAATGCGTCTGATAATATAAATGTTTGGTGCCAATAAAACACTTTGGCATTCAGAATCTCCAAATTCTATATTCAGGTGCCAGCTATTTGTTGAAGTGTCTCCCGAGAATATCCAAAGTTCATTCTCCGTGCAGTTTGGAGGGGGGAGGGGTAATCTGAGTGCTGATTCTTGGGCATTTTGCTCTGTTTTCCATTGTCTCATTTTCTGCAGCTGTTGGAGCAATGGCATCTCTAACTATTTTCTTGAAATCCATTTTTATCTGGAAACTAAAGGGAAATAATCTGCGAGCTAAAAATGATTTAGGATGAAAAATTAAATGAAAGGGGTGAGACGTAGGGGTAGGATTTAATTATAGATGTTTTAAGCTGGAGGTGCGTGGTATAATAGTTATCGTCGTTGTAAATGGAGACGACGATACGAGTTCTAATTTTACACCAGGCTGGTTGCATTTTACATAGCTCTAATATCCTTAAGGAAGGTATGAATCCAACTATTCTCCCTCCTGCTATTGGTAAATAGTAGGGAAATCTGGGCTTATTACGGGTCCTATTATTATAAGCGAATACAGAAAACTAGCACAAAAGGAGTACAAGACTAGGCACGACTGGGTAAGAAAAGGGGATTTCAATTGGAATTGTGCAAGAAACTAAATTTCAACCATACTACAAAATGGTACATAAACCAGAACCCCTCCTAGAGAATGAGACATAAAATTCTCTGCAATTTTGAGATACAAACGGATCACCTAATCACGGTTAGAAGACGATACATAGTGCAAATTCGAAATGATCCCTAGTGATCATAACTATTTGCTGGTTCTCCCATACAGCGTTTAGCCATCCAACATTCTATGATTCTGCTAGCCAATATTATCAGGTCGTAGCTGTTGTACTGGTATTCCGTCCGCACAATAACGCATCGTATTGTAAGATTCAAAGTTAATTAATGAACATACAATTCCGACACGTTGTGAGACAAAACATTTAATATATATAACAGCTAATGGAAACGATAAGATACATAATGTACAGGAGAATAGAACATGTAAATACATATACAATATTTAGGTATAAACAAGATACCCAAATGTACCTAACATATAAATGTTACAGACATGGAACTAAAGGATAGTCCACGCTGTATAAAGGACTTACAGTAATGTAATGGGGGAGGTAAAAGCTCCACCGAGAAGGGGGGTAGATATACTCTAGCCCATAGCAGTTCTTGAGAAGATCCAGCTAAAAAGAGGAAGACAAGTTCAAATCAGACGCTTAAATACCAGAGGTCCCCTAGTGGGAACAAACAGCAACGCAGCGAGAAGATAACTCTTCCGGCAAAGGGAAGATAATCCCCTACAGTATAATGAATGATCCTGGTTGCATTTTATATAGCTCTAATACCCTTGAGAAAGGTATGAATCCAACTATGGAACATGCGAAATCTGTATATACCAGAATCATTCAAAAGTAAAGTTACTCCAGTAAGTTAATTTTATTGCAGTTTGTTTGCAATTTTAACTCTTTCTCTCCCCCCCTCTCTCTCTCTCTCTCTCTCATATATATATATATATATATATATATATATATATATATATATATATATAATTTTTTGTTATTAATATTGGAGAAATGATTATAAAGTGCTCAATTATTTCTTTAAGAGCTGTATTTATTTATTTATTTAAGTCACCAATACAAAGTTCTTTTTTTTTAAGTCAACGTCTCTGATGACGGATAAACATCTGAAACCATTGGTAAGACGAACTTTGTATTGGTGACTTATATATATATATATATATATAATATATATATATATATATATATATGTGTGATTATTTTCGATGATCTCAGAAATGATGGTATGAAAAAGATTTTAAGAGGGTATTTACTTAACAGAACTTGATCAGTATATAAGTAAAGTCGTCGGGTTGACCTAAAGTCGGTATCAGCCAGACAGTGAGGGAGTCTATCCCCTTTTCACTATCGCTTGGCCAAGGAGATTGTTTTGGCGTCTGAGGTTGAGTGCCACACCTACCACCAGCTCCTCACTTTTACCAACAGATCCCTGTGGTACTCACACGCTGAATGGACGAGGGCCGGTATCGAACGAGGAACGTTGTGGTTCCTAATCGGGTGCTCTACCGACTGAGCTAAACCGACCCCTTGATCAGTATATAGATATTGTATTGATATTGTGTTTCTTCTGAGCAAAGATTCTTCTTTTTTTAAAGATTGATGTGAAAAGATAGTAAAAAGGAGAGATGCCAAATAGGGTAGTTCGATTTTTCACTTTTTAAATATATCAAATTGTCCATCTATGTGAAAGTTGTGTGTTAGTATAACTGAATACTGATACCAAAAATGAGATCTTTTACTTGCACCGTTATGTGAGGAAATAGCATCAAAGATCGTCCACTAAAATGCACTAGAAATCCTTGTTTTCTAAAGGCTAAATTTTGCGAAAACGAGAATTTTTAGTGCATTTTAGTAGACGATATCTGATGTTATTTCTTCAAACAATGGTGTAAGTAAAATATATAATTTTTGGTATCAGTATTGAGTATAGTAACACACAACTTTCGCATAAATGGACAATTTGATATTTTAAAAAAAGTGAAAAATCAACCTACCCTAATGCCGAAGGAGGCATAACAAACGAAATAACAAACAAACAAACAAACAAACAATCCCCCACCTTCCTCATGAAAAGACGATAATTTCCACATATTATTGCATTTGAAATGACGATAAACAACATTCAAGGACAACCTTTTCATAAAACAGTTTTGTTTTTCTTACAGCCTGAATTCAGCTAAAGCCAATTGTATATACTAGTACAAAATAAAAAAAAAACGTCAATTCAATGTCAGCGAGTTAATACCCTAAGTAAGTAAAATCATCAAATTCATTAAAGGATTAAAAAAATAAATCAATTTGAAATGTAAACTTTAAATATGTATTAAAATAAAACAAATTATAATATCAGTCATGTATTTATTAAAACTTGTTTTAAAAAAACAATGAGGACTGTCTAATGTTACATGTTCAAATTTTGAGTGTATTTACTCTATGTTATGACATAAGCAGTGACGTAGTTTTTGTTACAGAAAAAACCGGAAGCGAATCTCCATTATTGATAGATTTATCCGATCCCTTCACCACGATTTGTCAGTGACTATACAATGTTTCAAACATTGTTCAATTTTAAAATGAAAGGTTCCTTTGTTCGTTCGTTCGTTTGTTTGTTTGTTTGTTTTATGGCATATCAAACACGGTGGGCCATTTAATGCCGGCACAGTTTTGAAAGATTCGTTGC
>CM042148.1:62365603-62383103 GCA_023376005.1 Doryteuthis pealeii | reverse complement strand
ATGCATAATAATTTTGTAAGCTGCAAAAATAGTTTTATAAATTAATGATTTTGTGACCGTACATGAGCATACTCGGGGTATGGGTATGGCTCGCATCTATTTATGAAGAATTTTATTTATTTTTATAGAAGTACCAGTTTCCACAGAAACTTCACCTTGATTTAAGCGCCGTATCTCTCAAAATCCGCATTTCGGGTTCAAATCCTGATTTTACCACCGCGGAACGGCGATTTCCCGCTGTTATTTAATGACGTCAATCAAATAGTAAAAAAAAAAAAAAAAAAAAGAAAAAGAAAAGAAAAAAAGAAAAGAAAGATAAAAAAGAAACTTCTTACAGACTCTACCACCGAAAGGCCGCAGGTGAAGCGTAGTCTCTGCTTATTGTTGTATATATTTCAATAAGAACAATAATCAGTTCTTCTTGCCGATGTTCTTTGCCGTTTAATTGTGTTGCAGCAACGTCTGTGCTCGTCGTACAAGCAGCGAGCGATCTTCAAAGATTGGACAGGAAGCCATCTGAGTTCACCCAATTCGCCTCGCTAGTCTGTAACTAAGAGGCTAAATTGAATAGTACTTGATTTGTTTGGAAGAGACTGGCTGGCGGACAAGGCGAACGAATGAAACACGGACATTAACGCATATATCAAAAGCTCTTAATATACACACACACGACTATACAGTGATGAGCCTACGGATAAAAGAAAACATCATATGATTCAGTTACACATATAGATACACACAGATACACATACACTTGTAAGCATCTACTGATTATATATATATATATATATATATATATATATATATACTCACATTTTGAATGCAAGTATTACGTACACACACACACACACACACACACACACACACACACACATATATATATATATATATATATATATATATATATATATATATCCAACCTCTATTTATGTATTTATTAACTATCATATGTATATGTGTATTCATCCAGCCTCGCCGCCACCGGCAAGATTCATTTTTGATTGGAGCAAAGCTGGTTTCAATTCATACTGGTGGCCGAACCAAGGCTAAAAACCCAGTTCTGGTCCACTTTAACCCATAACTGGGAGGTAGATTAGGTTATGCCTCGTCAAGGATTTGAACTCGGGAGGCCGAATCCATTTCCTACGATATTGACCATTAAACTAATGTAAATAATTAATACACAAATCACGCAACCCTCTAAAAATAATGGAATCTTTTAATTTAAAAACAAAATAGATAAAATAACTAAAACAGAACTAACACCAAATCACCATATATATATATATATATATATATATATATATATATATATATATAGTTTAAATGTTGTATATTTGGCAGCAAGTTATTTTGTAGGCAGGTGTTATTGAACAATACGGAACATTTCTTTTTCTTTAGTTGGATTTGGATTTTTTCCAGACTTCTCGCAATTTTTCGAATGTTAGGATCCAGTTGGAATAGTATTTTTCCCATACGCCCGAGCGTTTTCGACCGTTTCTTCAGTCGTCATCGGGGGTGGGGGGGTTATATATGATTTGGTGTTAGTTCTGTTTTAGTTCTTTTATCTATTTTGTTTTTACATTAGAAGAGTCCATTATTTTTTAGAGGGTTGCGTGATTAGTGTATTAGTTATTAAAGATAGTTAATATATTATGACCGACGTTGAATGCCATTTTATTAATGTTTAAAAAAAATTTTTTATGCATATTACCTCAAGAATTTGTAGGTGTTTCTTATTGTTATTTTTATAGATGATTTTAGTATTTTCGGTAAGAATTTTTCTAATGTCGGACGGGGGGTGAATTTATCTAGGTGCTTTGTAATTAGATGTTCTTTTATGGCGCTAGTATCAGAGAGATGGTATGTAAGGCGACGGGAGAGTGTTATAGTGAATTCTCCAATGTAGTTATCAATATTCAATTTGTTTTCTGAGAGGCACTCTCGGAACGGGCAATTGAATTTATAGACATTAACTCGGTGGTTCTCAACCTTAAAAAAATCTATTGACTCCTTTGGTTCCTATTTAACTTTGGTGAATCCCCCCATAGCCATTCGATGTCTAAAAAAATTGTACTGTATTTTCATGATTACATATTTTTTGTTTGCCTGGGCCAAAAAATCGGTACCATTATAGTATGTGACCTACCTTTTGAATCTGGTCTACATTATAGTATAAAAAACATATTATATATATTTACCAACCCCTCCGCACAGGTCAATTTCTTAAGCGGAGTTTAACAGGTTTGAATTCAGAGTTTTCCTTCTCCTAGACTGATTACCTAGCCATGGTTAAAGAGTCCAGTCTGTCCTGCTATTTACCCATAGCTGGAGGGAGAATTGGATTCATACCTTTCCCAAGGGTATTAGCGCCATGTGAAATTTCAACAGCTTCGTCCAGGAATTGAACTCGCGTTGACGAGTCCATTTCCTACGACTCTAACCATTAGACCACGCGCCTCCATAACATGTAAAAAACATATTATAAGGTTATAATAAGAACTGCTAACCCTAACCCTTACCCTATTTCAGAATTTTAAAATATTTTAGAATTAAATAGATCTTTGATTCATGTAAATTATGGATAAATTTATTTTTCCATTATTCTTAATTACGATATACAGCTTTATGACTGAATTGCACTTCTTGAAATTGAATATATGTGAAAAATAATTAGTTTCAATAAATTGCCTACTACTTATATCTATATATATACTCTTACTGAGGTAGGACACATTCAAACCGGGTAGGCCACATACTATAACAGAATAAAAAAATGTTATATAGTCCCCGGGGGACAGAATGGACCGCGGCTGAGAACCACTGCTTTAACTAATTGTTTATTATTATTTTTTACTTTAATAACAATATTTTAGCCAAGTTGTTGGGACTTAGAATACACTGACTGTATCACCTACAGAGGATAAGAAAACCCACTCCAAAAGGAGTATCCTGAGTATGATACTAAACTCCATCTAATGATGAGGATACAGCTCTGATGAGTGTTCAGTACTCTTTCATTGCCATTACTCACAGGACTACACTGATTCGGAGTGGTAGTACCCGTTTGGGACAGATCTGTTGTTATTGGCATCCTTCCATCTACTAAAAACGATACATTGTGTCCACTTCTTTTTCTATCTACTACTGGGTGAGCGGCTGAACAGTCCAATTTTTGAATAGTAATCTCTGGCGCAGTAACTGCAAACAAACAGTGATGCTTGCTGGAGTTGCTGTTGTCTCTCCTTCCTTCTGGCTCTCTTTTCTGAGGCGGCTTCTTTCCTCTCCTTTTCACTCCTTTTCGTCCCTTGTTTGACGAGGAGCGGCAGGTTGCTCGGTTTTCCGCACAAGCCTCCCATGTGTTGGTGTGGATGTGGCATGTCTTCATGCCCCTCTTCCAGACATCTTTAAAGCGCAGGCGTGGTCTCCCTATCGATCGGGTGCCTTCTACTAATTCGCCATACAGTAGATATTTGGGAATGCGGCCTTTGTCTATCCTCCTGACATGACCGAGCCAGCGAAGGCGTCTCTCGCAGATGATGACGGACATGCTGTTCATGTTTTCTCGTTCCAGCACGTCTGTGTTAGGGAAACATTATTCGTAGAGTAATGAGAAAAATATTTTAAGAAACAACTACCTAAAGAATGGGTCCATATGACCTTTAGGCACCCCTTTTTGATTTCGATTAAGAAAGGACATGTTTTTCATTTACACCGTCAATATCCGGTTGTTTTAAGAGACGATTTTTAGATTTTAAAAAAATTATAAAAATAACCCCTAATCCTACCCCCTAACAAACAACCGAATATTGACGGTGTAAATGAAAAACAATGTCAATTTTTAAGCGGAGTACAGCTGGGTTCAATTCAGAGTTTTCCTTCTCCTAGACTGGTTGCCTTACATATCTTGGTGGTGAGATCAGATGTATTAATTCCAATGGCATGAGCTAGGGGTTTACACACACACACACACACACACACACACACACACACACATATATATATATATATATATATTAGAGAGAGAGAGAGAGAGAGAGAGAGAGAGAGAGAGAGAGAGAGAGAGAGAGAGAGAGAGAGAGAGAGAGATGAACATACCGAGATAGCTAGTAAACATACGGTGATAATATATATATATATATATATATATATAGATAGATAGATAGATAGTTTACACATAGGTAGGGGGGATCAGTGGTATCAATGCTAAAGACATTAGCTAGGTATTATATATATATATATATAATATATATATATATATATATATTAGAATACATTATATATATGTATATATATATATTCATATTTATATTAATTTATTGCTTGAAGATAATCACTTCCATGCAAGTTAAATAAATGCAAACAACACACACACATACAGATATATATATATATATATATATATATATATATATATATATAGATATAGATATAGATATAGATAAATAGATAGATAGATAATTTACCCACTAGGCGGAGAGATCAGATAGATTAATGCAAGAGGCACGAGCTTAGGAGTGTAGATAGATAGATAGATAGATAGATGTAAACTCACACACTCAGAGTGGTTTTAAAACCTTCATATTTAATAGCAAATCCATTTATAAAATCCTCTTTCTACCCTTCCTGTACCACTTATGTTTTAATCCCATAAACAACTTCCAGAACATTGTCTCTTCTTTGTCAATCTCTCGTGGAAAACCAGATTAAAATTTAATTATTTAATTGAATTAGAGTTAAGCACTCGATTATTGTCGCTTACGATAAAAATTTTAAACTATAATCAAGCAGACGCTCATCTCCTCGCTCATTTCGCCGAGAAATTTGGCAATTAAAGAAATTAGTGGCTTCTCGCACTGGCCGGACAGCCCTTCCCTCGTTTCTTGATTGTTAAAGTCCACAGTAATTAGCCTCGAATCTAATTTGATTAGGTTCCATAAGGTGTGGATCCTGCGGAAGAGACGTGATCAGAAGCATTGGATGGGGGCCAAAATCCAATTATTAAATAGAATGTCCGACTTGAACCCCTACTAGTTCCGGTCATCGAACAAAAGATAGAAAATGTAGCAAATCGACACGATCATTATTTTCAGTAGCACAACTATCCGCCACAGGCCGACATTTTATCGAAAATCTGTATCATTATTATTGTTTCTATGTATAACTGGCGTCTGGCGCCTCAACGTTAAGCAAGGTACGGAGAGGGGTGAGTCAGAGAGGAGAGTATCCTCGACAGCAAAGAGAGCCAGAAAGAGAGAGAGAAAAACCAGCAGCCCCAGAAAGCATCACAGTTGTGTGCATTCAGTGCACCAAAGACTGTTACTCAAGAATTGGCCTGCTGACTCACTTGCGCAGATGCAAATACTTTTTTGTCACTACGCCATCGTCCTTAGTGGATGCAAGGGATCCATATAATGTATGATTTTGACGTCCCTAGTGGAGTTACCGTAGCGTAGTGGCTAATGTGCTGGACTACGACATCATAGTGAGTGAGTTCGAACTCCTGCCGTGCTATTACGTTCATTTTCGGACTTATTATTATTATTATTGGAATTTCAGTTTCAGAAGACTATATAAAGTTTTTGAGCCTCTGAAATTACAGCGCCTCCTGTGACTGTGAAGTCCAATGTTTGAAAAACATTCTCGACCAACTACAGATATCGCATTTGAAAACTGTCCCTGAAGATGTTGATGTTCCGCTGCTTTGTTGCCGCTGCTTTCTTCTGAAACTATTAGCTTCATGGTGTTGCGTCAGGATGACTTCTGACATGAACAGTCCTCTACGGAGAGCCTGCCGCCACCGAGGGCGGTCCTGAGCCAAATTTTCCCAGCTGGAAGGGGCAATGCCAAAGCACCCGGGATCATTCTTGCAGACATCCTTGAAACGCAGCTGGGGGCGACCAATCTATCTTTTACCAGACGAAAGCTATGCATAGAGGACGTCTTCCGGGATTCGTCCATCATCCATCCGACGGACTAATACCCTTTTTCGGACTAATACCCTTGGGAAAGGTACAACCCTCTCACACTCCCTTACTCCCATCTATGGGTTAAATACTACCACATCTTTTCTTCTACAAAGATTGCTTTAGTATTAAATAACCCATGAAGATTGATATGTCATTAAACAATGAAGCCAAATCAATATTGAGGAAAAAAATAATGAAATGATTTTGAATTTTCATTCGCAAAACAAATATTTTATTTTGCGTGTTGAAGAGTAGCAAAAGCCTTTCCTTCGTTTATTGTGAATGGGATGATTACATTTCCTCCAAATAGGGATGTACAGATAATGGATTCGTTAAGAGGTAGTCCACCTAATACTAAACATTGGCCAATTACATCTTTCTAAAATGTTTATGTGTGGACGTAATTTTTCATAGGGATATCTTTAAGTGTATCATAACTTGTTAAAGATTGTGTTAAACAGAATTAACAAGTTAAGAATAGTTAAAAGGAAGAAAGAAAAGTTAATTTAAAAATTCGTTTATTTTTAAATGTAAACAAATTTAATAAAATAACAAGAGTTATCACCCCTTCAATAATTAACCAATACGTGACGACCACTTTCAAAGAGATCAAGCGGAGACACCGAGTGACAGATATTGATTGGTTTGGTTTGTTTTGTTTTACGGCATATCAACCTCAGTGGGTCATTTAATGCCGATAAAGTTTTGAAATAAATCAATTCTTAATGGATAATACAATTTTTTTATAAATACATTTTTCTATTTAACCCATAGATGGGACCCTAACAGATACTACCACTCCGGGTCAGAGTGGACCAGGGAGCAATGGTGATGAATGGGGTGCTCCACATTCCCCAAACCTCCAAAACTGGAACCTCACCATCAGATAGAGTTTAACGTCCTTCCCAGGACATGTAGACCCGCAGCCACCGCCTTCTAGCACCCATATGATAAAAAGGGGTTGGGGCTTGCCATAAGGGCAATGACAGATATTGAGTGTAGGTGAACAATTTTGAGACTATTGGATCGGGAAAATGCCAAGACAGAGAGGACTTTTTGAAGAGGGTTTTTTTAGCAGATGAGATTGGAAAATATTTTTTGAATTGAAATTGAAGCGGTTTTTTTTTCTTCCAGGAAAGAAAAAGAAAATTTTTCTCTGGTTTTAATGTTAGAATGTACTCACTGTGCCTTTTCTATGTGTTTTAACTCTTTGCCTACTTTAAACCACCCAGAGCAGCTCTCCCACTACTGCAATACTACCATAAACCGCTGGCAGCGACTTCGAAAGTGTCACTTGTTTATATTGAAAAATCACTGTGAATACCCCTGCCATCTTTTTTTTCTTCTGTGAATCAACCCTGAGACTGTTACTTTATCTTTTTGCAATAGGGAAACTGTTAGACCAAAATACCAAGAAAATTTGGTACAGCCGCAGGGAAAATTTAGTTGGCAAAGAGTTAAAAAAATAGAGTCGTCTGTCAGAAACTGAGAATTGAGATTTTCCTTAACAGAGAAGGAAATAGTATTTTCTAAAAATAACATTTTCGAACTTATTTTGATAAAGATTATTATTTCAATTTATGTTTTCTCAATTTTCTCGAGTTAATACTTCTTGAAATTGAACATTTTTAAAAACTTTATCTCTCCGTAATTATTTAGTATTTTTTCTGGAAATCTATTTTCTTAAAAAAAAAATACTATCGATTTTGCTTGCTTTTGTACCTCATGTTGCCATGACGACTGCACGAGATAAACTGTTTGATTTTTTAAAAGTTGAAAACACTTCATGAAAAGGTGCTATAAATATATACTGTTTATAGCACTGGTTCTCAACTGGGGTCCACATGTACCATCCGGCTCAATGTAACATTACTGGGGGTCCACACAAAAAATATCAAATTAGGGTCCACGGTGATATTTTATTGGTTCATAAAACAACTCTACTTCAGAACAATTGTTATTACTGGGAATTAAATTTCTGTGGTAATCTACGCCATATTAAAATATTAAAAGTAGTATTAATAAACATTCATTTTCTATAGAATTTAGTTTTTAAAGAATATAGATCTGGCTCTTTGGAGCCGGGGGTCCAGTAGATTCGACTCTGGACCTTACAAGCTAACATCGTTGATCCCAGGAGGCTATCCCCTCAGGCAACACCTACCCCCTTGATTTAAAGGGCCAGGGGTGGGTTTTTTGCCCAGTGCCTGAGACGCCCCCTTAAGGAGGAATGCCGACAGGGTCAACGAAATTTTTGTATCCGCCACCCATGAGCTTCGGTTCGTGGGTGGTCCCACATTAATAGGGCCTTGTGCCTAATCTGTACAGCTATCTATCTATTTTATTATGTTTATATCTATCTATCTATCTATCTATCTATCTATCTTATTCTGTGTCTATCTATCTATCTATCTATCTATCTATCTATCTCATTCTGTTTATGTCTATCTATCTATCCATCCCATTCTGCTGATGTATATCTGTCTGTCTATCAATCTCATTCTCTTCATTTCTATCTGTCTATCTCATCCTGTTTATTTCTACTAAGTTATCTGTTTACCTGATAAACAGAGATAATTTAATATAGTAAACATCAGAATACAACACAAATTACTCTCCTGAATAGATTAGACTTGATGTCTAACTCTAAGGAGATTATAATATGCTGGATCCCAAGTCATATAGGAGTGAGGGGAAATGAAAGAGCAGACTCAACAGCTAAATCGGCTCTAGATTTGATCCCCGACAATTTCAAGATACCATATACTGATCTGAAACCTAAAATCAATAGATTCCTTCATACAACATGGCAACAACACTGGAATAACAACACCCACAATAAACTCTTCCTAATCAAACCCACTTTGAGAGGCTGGAGACCAACTTTAAGGAAGTCTAGAAAGGAACAAGTCATTGTATCCTCGATTACGCATTGGTTATACAAGACTAAGGCACTCCAATATACCCAAACAAGAACAACAACTACAATGTGGAACATGTCAAACACCTTTGACAGTTAAACACTTATTTTTGGAATGCAGGTTTTTTGCTCACAATAGAAACTGTTATTTTAAAGCAAACAATATGAAAGATCCGTTTGAAAATGTCAACATGGAGGATATTCTCTCTTTTTTGAGAGAAATAAATTATACCATAGAATATAGACATGAAACAAAATCAATACCATACAACATAATTCCCCAATAATGCTAACACATTTTTAAAACCAATTACTAAAAAGTATAAATATAAATACACGATATGTGTAGCTTCCTAACCGTTAGGCATGACATAACCCCAGACGGGTTGATATGCCGTTAAAATCAATAAACAAACAAAAAAAATAATGTGTCTCTCTTTCGCCATTTATATACCCGATAAGTAAAGGGGTATATAAACAACGTGTTGGATACTCGAGTCTCCCTTCCAATGGTGTCATGATCTCTTCGACTCTCCCGTTGTGTTATATCGACGGCCCATCTCCTTTCTTTTATGTGCACACTTTTTTTAATTACTTCTTGGCTACGGTGTCCTTTATATATGTGCTAGCAGCGGCTACCCGGCGTCGCCAGGGTAGAGGGATTTTTAAAGTTAGTCCCGCAGATCCATTATTACTGGATCGTGAATTGAATCCTCGTGGGAATGCCCCATTTAAATCCCTATGTAAAAAAAAAAAATAGACCTTGCATTGATCCAGCTACTCCGAAAAGAAATGTTAATGTCTACTATCTAAAATATTAAATGAACAAAAATTCCACGCTGTTATCATTTAAATTTTATTTTCTAATTATCTTCACGAATATAAATCAAATCTTTATTATTTTTGCTCAAAAACCAAGCCCTGGTGATATTTAATGTGTGTATATATATATATACTCTGTCATTAATTGTTTTATTTTAGAAGTTTCCTCCAGATATACATATACACACAACTACCCTTTATATATGTATAGATATAACTCGACTACAGTCGGGGAGCTGGTGCCACTTAAGGCACACGGGTAGAAAAAAATTGGGGCAAACATTTCTCTCGTACACCTTATATGTGCACCTTAATAATATATGTTTGTTGCCAGTGTTTATTGTCGTAGGAAATGGACACGACAACCCGGGTTCAAATCTAGGATGAAGTTGTTTGCATTCCACGAAATTAGCCTTGTATCACATCCTGGCAGTTTGGAGGGGTTAGGTAAATACAAATGTACACCATAACTTCTGGAAACCATCAGATTAAAATTCTAAAATATTTTTCTAACTTTTGATCACATGACATGCTGGTTTCACTGTGGATAGGGTGCTAACTGAATATCCATCATTCTTCATAATACTCCCAGCAATGCAGGGACTGTATTGAGTAACAGCTTGCTTCCTTGTCTGCCAATTTGACGCTAGATGGAATCCCACATTGGAGACTTTCCGACATGATATGAACCATCATTTTTTACATTTGTAATTATACTCACAAGCAAAAAAAACAAAAAAAAACAAAAAAAAAAACAACAACAACAAACCAACCCCTCCGGTGTGAAAAATTAATTTTTGAAAGATTTTGCAGTTAAGAATACAGTGTCAGAGGGTTTCCAGCTAGCGTCAAGTTGGCAGACCAGGGTGCAAGCTGTAACTCAAATACAGTGCTTGCATTTCAGGTCTCAGTCTGGATATGGCGCTAAGTAAATATCCATAATTCTGCATTATGTTCCCAGCAATGCAGGGACTGTATTGAGTTAAAGTTTGTTTGCTTGTCTGCCAACTGGACGCTAGTTGGAATACCACTGTGATTGTATCGTATTGTTTCTACAATATAAGGGGGGTAACTTCTACAGTCGTGAATTTTATCATATTTATTCAGTACTCAACCAACTATCGTTCTATCAAATTAATAAGACAACCCAGAAACGCTCACTTGCTAAAAAGCACCGTTAAAATAACCCCACATACACCAATCGGCTAATTATCGGATTTTAATGAAATATTCGGTACATAAGCAATGAAATACAAAGTTTCTTTTGAAAAGACATTATTTATTATATCTAACAGTCCTAACAGACATTTTTCTCACTGTCACAACTTTGTAGTAGTAGTCGTAGTATCTTTAGTAAGCGTCTTCTCGCGTTGAGCGTGAATAGCAGTTCTCTCTGGCCTCTAAAATACCAGGTTATTAAATAGTCATCGGGTAGGTAAGGGTATTTGCCTCTCATCCAACTTATGAGCGCTGGACACAAGGTCTCGTTTTAACGTAGGCGCATAAAAATTGCGTCGATCCCGTCAGCATTCCCCCTCAAGGGGGGCGCCTTGGGCGCTGGGAAATAAACCCAGCCCTGTTCCTTTAAATCAAGGGAGCAGGTATGATATTTACCGCGTACCCCACTTGTACGGGTCAGGCACAAAGTCCCTATTAACGTGGGACCACCCACGAGCCGAAGCCCATGGAGTCGATCCCGTCGGCATTCCCCCTCAAGGGGGGCGCCTCAGGCACTGGGCAAGAAACCCAGCCCTGCCCCTTTAAATCAAGGGGGCAGGTGTTGCCTGGGGGATAGCTCCCTAGGATCGACGCTATTAATTAACTTTACCGGTCCAGTGGCCGATGCTCATTGGACCCCCGAAGGTCGGGTAAGGTAAGTATAAAGTATGGTGCTCTCTGCAGACACCCGCACTACTTAGTGGAACAGTCCATTTCTACTCTACAATAGCCAACAATTTATGGAGAAAATTATGAAAAAAGAATAAAAAAGCAAACTGTATTGAATTACATATGGTGAATTCATTCTTATTTTTATTAAAAAAACATCGTCAAATATTAACAGAAATTGAAACCTGTTATTCGCGGTTTTAACTAAAACGAGTGAACAAATTTAGAAAAAAAAACACACAAAAATATAAAAGCAAAATTCTCTGAATTATAAAAATATAAATGAATAAATAAATAATAAAAAAGAAACAACCTTTAAAAAAAAATTACATAACTTTATATTAAAAAAATATGAAAGTTAAAAAGTAAAACAATATGTAGGGTTGACAAGACTATCGACCACCTTGTATATTATCTAAAATACGTCTTAACAGACATTTTTCTCACTGTTCACAACCAACAATTTAAAGAGACCAAAAGAGAAAATAAAAAAATAAAAATCTATTTAAAAAACAAACAAAAAACCTCAAGTATTAACAGAAATTGAAACCTTTTGTTCGTTGTTTTAACTAAAACAAGAGAACAAATTTAGAAAAAAAAGAAGAGCAAAAATTTACTGAAAAAAGAAAGAAAAGAAACAACCTTCAAACGTTCAAGCAATGTCCTAAATTTCCTTTGACTTTTCCAAATAGATAAAAATACATCATAATAAAACGTTCAACACTGTTTGACATTTTCTTTGCTTCTTTCTCATCGAAAAAGTCAATTATTCAGCACGATAAACTTTTGATTTAATAAGAATTGAACCCAGAATGAATTCACCATATGTAATTCAATACAGTCTAGTTAAAAAGAAACAGTAATATATTCACTAAGATAATAATAATAATAACTAACTCCAAACAATTTGCAACTCACCAAATATTGTATTATTTTAACGTAACACTTCCTACTCATATTTAGCGCCATAATCACTTAAATTATCTTTTGCATTTGAAGAGTTCCATTTATGAGAAATGACCGTCGGCTGATATTGTATTTTTTAAATTTTATTTTAATACATACAATCACAGAATGTATTTCAAGTAATAATATTTTTGTTCAATTTAAGTGTTGTCAAGAGTTTACGTAACATTTTCAAAAAATATATACACAAGTAATATTCCCAGTGTTTACATACAGAAATTAAAAAATATAAGGGACACAACTCTGCATAGCTTATTTTACTCAATAGGTTCACACGCTATGATGAGAAAGCAAATGATGACAGGAATTGGTTCGCGCGTTCGACCTACACTCTATGCCTAGGAATATAACCCTCTGTAAAAGTTGACTATGGTTAGCAATATAACCTTCGGTAAAAGTTGACTTTGTTTAAAAGATTAAGATACAAATTAAAAGTAATAATGATTTTTCATTGTTGTCCAGAATAGCCCACCCATGAATTTGCGTTAATTTTGTTCAATATATATATATATATATATATATATATATATATATATATATATATATATATATATATGTGTGTGTGTGTGTGTGTGTGTGTGTGTGTGTGTGTGTGTGTATGGTTGGCACTATTATACTTGAAGAAGCAGTAGTAATCCAACGTACAGTGTTATTAGAAGAGTGCTCAATATATGTGATAGAGCGTTAATAGATAAATGAATAGATAAATATTTTATTAAATAAATAAAGGTTTTCAAACACTTTCGTTGCCTGATGACTGCTACACACCAATGGTAGCAAACGATAATAATCGTAAAAAATATTTCCCCTAACATATTTTAAGAAAAAAACCTAGAATTTGTTAAAACACCCCCCCGGTAGTCAGTTGATTTAATGGTACGAAAATGTAAACAACAGTAAAAATTGTTTTCGTTCATAATTTTCATTATTTCCGTAAGCTGAGTTATCGTATTGCAATATCACTTTTTGCTTAAACTCAAGATAGTATTTTAAAAACATATTGTTTTAAAAAGTTTTCATAATTCTCTAAAAATATTAAGAGTTTTTTTTTACCATTAGTATTAATTACAAAACAATTCGTTTTATCATTTTTTTTATTTACATACAAACCAATACTGGTGAATATTTTAAAACATTTTCATGATTTTTTAATTTACATTTTAAATCTTATTAAAAAAAATGTAACCGTAAATAAATTAAAGTGAGTGTACAATTTAAGAATATGGACAAACATTTGATTTTAGTTTAAAAGATTGCACAAAAATTTTGATTTTACGTTAAAATTTAGTCATAGTTGTAGCAAACATTTTAAATGACTGGTAGCAACACGCACCTGATATTGTTTCTTTCTTTCTTTTTCTTTCTTCTTCTGCTGAAATAAGCAGCAGCCAAGCTTCTGCTGATACACCTATCAACAGGAGAATCTTACGATACTTTCCGAAAATAGTTTGATTTTTGTATGATTAATTAATTATCTCCCTTAATGAGCAAGAATCAATAACCAAATTTGGTGTGTTTCTTAGTTAGAAGGATATTAATCTATATGCAAGATTTCGAATCTTTTCTGAGTTATAGATCGACACGTACATACCAAAAACTTTCTTTTATATATATAGATATATAAGAATAAAAACTTAAAAAAAAGAATAACACAGAAAAGTGAATATTTTCCCCGATTTGAACGTCCGACCTTGAGGTAAGGCAACCAAAGGTTCAATATGTCATCTGCTTGAACAGTGAGCTAAAGATAAGTCCATTTTGTTTTATGCTTCCCTATTTGCAATAATTTGAATGAGTCACATAATTTACGAGGGTGGCCCCTGAAAGTAATGCTTCTCTAGGGAGACAATAAATAATTGCCTCCCTTGAAAAATGAGGCGTGTCCGTTCGATGGCCTAGTGGATTGTCACATGACAGTCCGGGAAAAAAAACTTTTCTCACTCTCTTTTACCTCTGTTCTTTGAACAGGAAAGAATTTGTCTACTGACTGGCCATGATACAATAAAGCCAGCATGGCTTTGGCGTATAATCTACTTTCTACCTTTTTTTCAAGTAATCCCATTTCCGTTTTTGTACCCTTTCTTGTTCATAGAACAATATGTACATATTCTATGTGTTAGGACACGTTTGTGCATTCTTATTCGACTAGTGAGACACGTGGATATACCACGGTGTGATAATTTAACTATTAGAACGTTTGATTTCGTCCTTACTTCTCCAGCAAAGTCCAGCGTGTCTTATTAGTCTTACTGTATTTGTGCGTTATTTTCTTAAAAATATAGATGAATATAAAGGATGAAAAATTCAATCATAAAATATCATAAATATTAATCTTAAATATAAATATTAATATAGATGAATATAAACAATGATAAATCCAATAGAATTATCCTATAATCCTAATTAGCAACTCTTTTGTAACTAGCAAATATATGCACCCTCCGGGTGCAAGTATTTAAGTTTTGATATAATATAATATCATATTAAATGAGAAAGGCCAATGAAACTGACTAAGAATGCAGATAAAACGATCTGCAACAGAGGGGGTATAATCGAAAAATAGAACAACTTTGAAACTAACTATTCCATCATTTTCCATTACTCCCCTCTTTCATTGGTAAATTTTCCTAATTTAACTATTTAGTTAAAATAGGAAGTAAAGGATAATATTACAGTTATTTCTTCTTGTAAATAAATTTCTTTTAAGATTTATCCACGAGATTTTTGTTTATATTTCTTAAGATAAAACCAAACAATTAGAAATCAATAATACCAAGCACATATTTATTAAAATAAAATGTTAAATATCAATATGCAAATTAGCCTTCTCGTTCAAACTGTAAACCGCTATTTTGTTGTATATATAAATACAATTGCATGTTATTAGTACGTAGATATGGTCAACAGTATTAATAATGTAAAACAATTTTTATTAATAACTTAAGGTTTAAAAGAATGAAATCATGGAGAATTTGACATAAATAATTAAGGGAATTGTGACTTGAGTAGTAATATAGTTTCGGTTACAGACAGAAAAACACACAATCTCCATTATAATAAGATATTGCTGATTTTAAAATCATTTGTATCAATAAAAAATTCAATCATAGAATATCATAAATATCAACCTTAAATATAAATTTTTATATAGATGAATATAAACAATGATAAATCCAATCATAAAATATCTTAGATATCAACGGGTTATCAAAACATATTGATTATGAAATAAAAATTGAATACACTTTGTCATTACTAAATTGTACTAAGTTCTTACTGAGCAAAAAAAGAATTCAATCATTACTAACACTGTCTGGTACTTAGAGAGCAAGTGAAATAAGTTTTTTTTTTAAATTCTGAGGTTAAAAGAGTATTTTGAATTATGTTCAGTTGCACGTCTCTATGCCAGTGGGGAAACTACATTCTCCATCACATAGACGAGGTATGGGCAACTTTTTTTTAGAGAAGCAAGCCACATGAGACAGGTTTGTGTAACAGGAGGTAAGCGGACGCATAACTACTTTTTGTGGGATGCTGCTTTCCAAGATCTGTTCAAGTCACGCAGTATCCTTGTTTAGTCCCCATCTAGTTTTTGTCTAAAAGGGTTTCGGACCATATGACCTTTAGGCACCTCTTCCGCGATCTCGACTCACAAGGACACTTTTCTCATTTACACCGTCAAAATCCGGTTATTTGTTGGGGTTAGGGTTAGGGGTTAGGGTTAGGGGTTAGGGGTAAGGGGTTAGTTTTATAATTTAAAAAAACCTCTAAAAATCGTCTGTTTACAATTAACCGGATTTTGACGGTGTAAATGGAAAAAAAAGTTCCCACGAATCGAGATCGCAAAAGGGGTGCCTAAAGGTCATATGGTCCAGGGTTTCAGTAGAGTACAAGTGGTGCAGCTATACAGTAGCATTGACACGGCTATAACTCGGCTATATATTACTATAGTGCGACTATTATAACGTTTGATCTGTTGGCTGGGACAAAAGAATACACGGACTACACCTCTGCAGAGGGGTAAAATCATCCCAATAGGACCACCTGTTGGCCGTGGGTGGTGATCTGTAATGCTTAAGGATGGAACCCTTGTGGTTGAGCAGTCCATAACATGTAGCACTGTACTTCGGTCGTACTTAGGCTAGACAGGTGGTCGGAGAGCTCCTCCTCCCGTTCAATCGGTTGGTCACGTCAAGCTCTAGCACCGATACGATTGTCTCAACCCATTTGCTCTTATGGCCAGCCCTCAATACTTTTTATTATATATGTACTGGAAGGTGGTGGCTGAGGGTCATAGGGTCCTCTGTATGACGTTAAACTAAATCTAATATTAAAAATTCTAGTGCTGATATGAAGCAATTTTGTTTGGCTCAATCCTCATTGGGTACCTTATCTCTATGTCCTAGGTACCAGTCTAACGTAAAGTAAAGTATAGCTGAAGTTTTTATACAATACAGTGCTATTTTTCTTATGTAAAAAAGAGGTTGCAAAAATTTAGGGAGTTTTAGTGGGGGTCGAAAGCTTTTCAGTTTATTTCAATGAGGAAAATTGATTTGATATACGAGGAAACTGAGTTACGAGCGGAACGAATTAAACTCGTAAGTCAAGGTACCACTATATATATATATATATATATATATATATATATATATATATATAAATTCCTTTTTATGTCACTTTTTTGTTCACACGCACGTACTCATGAAATACTCATATATATATATATATATATATATGTGTGTGTGTGTGTGTGTGAGAGAGAGAGAGAGAGAGAAAGAGAGAGAGGGAGAGAGAGAGAGGAGGGGGTGGAGAGAAAGAAAGAGAGAGGAGGGAGAGATAGATAGATAGATATAGAGAGAATATTTATGAGGAGATAATTGCTTACTTCACACAGGCATTAATGGTGGGATGTATTTTTTTTAAGTAGGAAGGTCCA
>CM042148.1:62348103-62350603 GCA_023376005.1 Doryteuthis pealeii | reverse complement strand
CGCCAAGCAGCACGGTTCTCAGCTGAGGGAGGACAATCGGCGATGGGTGATGTGACAGGCACTAAAGGATTTCTTTCAAGCAGTCCTTGTATCGCTTCGTTTGTGACCTCGTTCACAATGACCAGCGAAGAGTCGCCGTACTGTTTATATAAAAAAAGGGTTCGGAATAAATTCGAAAACACGAATTTCCGCTGAATCGAAAACACGAACTTCTTGTTTTGGCGATGGCTGTCGATGTGATCACATCTGGTTGGGCTATGAAAAGAAGCGCGTGGTGTAATGGTTTAAGGTCATGGGAAATGGACTCGTTGCCCCGAGTTCAAATCCTGGACGAGGTAATTGCATTTCACTTAGCGCTAATACCCTTGGGAAAGGTATGAATCCTACTCTCCCTCCAGCTATGGGCAAATAGTAGGTCAGACTGGGCTCTTTAACCTTGGTTAGGCAGCCGGTCTAGGAGAAGAAAAACTCTGAATTTAAACCTGTTAAACTCCACTTAAGAAATTGACATTGTGTCGCATCTGCTCGTGCGGAGGGGTTGGTAAATATATATAAAAAGAAGTTCCGACAGGTTACGACAGATGCAATGATCTGGATAGTCTCAAATCTCCAATTTATCCAATTTTGATTCTAGTATTTTTTTTTTTAGAGTTCTGTACGGTAACGCAGGGGATAAGAGAAGAGAGACAAAGGTAAAGGGAGGTATCTCACTAAACTTCAAGAAAAACACCATATCACCCACTATTTATAATGTAGGTCCACTCTGACCGGAGTGGTAGTACCTGTTATGTTCCATCTAAGGGTTAAATAGTAAAATGCGTTTATAAAAAAAATGAGTATCCATTAAGAATGAATTTATTTCAAAACTTTGTTGGCATTAAATGACCCACCGAGGTTGATATGCCGTAAAACAAACCAAACCAATCCAAACGATTACCAAATTAGTTCAATATTAAATCAAGAATCGGCACTTGCAGTGACTGTCGTATTAAATGGTCTACAGGCACGCTGTGTAATGGGCAACGTTGATTTCCGGTGTTTCTGGAAGATATAGTTCCACGGAAAAAGATGTCTCTAACAAAGAGATTTCGACTATATAATGCAACATGTCTGTCTTTGATGATTTATTATGGCAAAACAGGAGGCCCACCAAAAGCGGTTCAAAGACCACATTAAGATGACGCTGAAGAAATGCACCATCTGACCTTCAAGCCTGGAAGATCTGGCCTCCAACAGACAGGGTTGGCGAGACGCGTGCTTCACAGGAGCTAAGCGGCTCAATATCGTGATTAACAGGGCTGCAGAGCGGTGACGTCTTCGTCATCATGAACCACCAAATGCAGATGGGAATTTCCCTTGCAATGTGTGTGACTGCAGTTCCAGAATTGGGCTAACTAGCCACCAGAGGTTCCATAACTGTTGAAGACATGGAGTGACGTCATCGTCTTCTAAAAGGAAAAGGAAAAGGAACTATGGTAATACCTGGGCAGCTCCAATGGCAGCTACGGATAAACGATGCCTGTCTCTGCAAACATCTAAAAACTATCACCGGACGCCGATGGCATAACAATCGCCAATAAACCCATGTACAAGATGTGCAACACCAGCCATACTCTGTTATATCTGAGTCTAAATGGACTCGTCGCCCCGAGTTCAAATCCTGGACGTGCTAATGCATTTCACTTAGCGCTGATACCCTTGGGAAAGGTGTGAATCCTACTCTCCCTCCAGCTATGGGTAAATAGTAGGGCAGACTGGTCTCTTTAACCTTGGTTAGGCAACCGGTCTAGGAGAAGGAAAACTCTGAATTCAAACCTGTTGAACTCCGCTTAAGAAATTGACCTTGTGTCGCATCCTGCTCATGCGGAGGGGTTGGTAAATATATATATATATATCTGAGTCTAACAATTTTAAGTAATCTTCTCCGTTCTTTAATCTTCCGATCGTTATCATCGTGTAACCCCCCTCTGGTTAAAAGTGAGACCGTACAACTTGTCCAAGGGGAAATGCAAAAATGTAAGTACTGATTATCTGGTGTCGTTTATCCACCGAATTCTTATTTCTTATGAGTGGCGTCACGTCGTCTAAATAATGGACATTTCATTTTTATCATAAAGAAAGAAAGAGAAGAAAAAGGACATGCGACACAGAAAAAATATAATAAAAAAATAGAGAGAGAGAGTAGGAGAAAAATAGAGAGAGGGGGTGAGAACGCGAAAACAATAACTCTAATCTGTTTCAATCGAACATAATGAAAAGGAGGAAAGAAAAAAGAAAGAATACACACACACACGCAGAGAGAGAGAGAGAGAGAGAGAGAGAGAGAGAGAGAGAGAGAGAGAGAGAGAGAGAGAGAGTGTGTGTGTGTGTGTGTGTTGTATGGTCCTTTCTTAAATTCTTTTAATGGCGGCTCTATCAGGTTCCCGCCCTCACATCGGGCTGAGTATCTTCCATCGGGGTTGTTGTTACAATTTTCGTGGCCATCCTTAGGCTTCAGAGC
>CM042148.1:62280603-62343103 GCA_023376005.1 Doryteuthis pealeii | reverse complement strand
TTATATTTCTTTCTTTCTTTCTTTCTTTCTTTCTTTCTTTTGTTCTTTCTTTCTTTCTTTCTTAACATTTTCTTTTTCTTCATTTCTTGATTTTCTTTCTTTCTTCTTATCCTCTTTCTTTCTTTTTTGCTTTTTTTCATTCTTAATTATTTCTTTCTCTTTTCTCTTCCTTCCACTCTTCTTTCTTTCTTTCTTTTTTCTTTCTTTCTTTCTTTCTTTCTTTCTTAAATATTTCTTTCTCTTTTTCTCTTTCTCTTCTTTCTTAATTATTTCTTTCTCTTTCTTTTCTCTTCTTTCTTTCTTCTTTCTTTCTTTCTTTCTTTCTTTCTTTCTTAATTATTTCTTCTCTTTCTTCTCTTCCACCACTCCCTTTCTTTCTTTCTTTCTTTCTCTTTCTTTTTTTTTTCTTTCTTTCATCCTTTTCTTCATTTTTTTCTCTTCCACCATTCCCTTTCTTTCTTTCTTTCTTTCTTTCTTAATTATTTTCTTTCTTTTGTTTTCTTTTCTTCATTCATTCCCTTTCTTTCTTTCTTTCTTTCTTTCTATTAACACTGCTTCTTTCTTTCTCTTTTTAAGTTCATCCATCATTCTTTATTAAGGATCACACAATCAGGCTCTTTTTTCTCTCACTCACTCCCTTTTTCTTTCTTTCTTTTTCTTTCTTTCATTCTTTCTTTCCGTATATTCCATCCTTTCTTTTTATATTCACTTCTTTTCCTTTTTTCTTTATTATTTGACTTTCTTTCTTTCATTTTTTACTTGTTTTCTTTATTTTTCCTTTCTCTGTCCATTCTCTTTTTTTCTTTCTATTCATAATGTCTGTTTCTTTCTGTTTATCTGTTTATAATCAATCTATCATCATTCTTGAAGATCATACAACCAGTCTTTCTTTCTTTCTTTCTTTCTTTCTTTACTTAAATACTTATTTATTTTCTTTCTCTTTCTTTTTGCCTCCATTCCCTTTGTCTCTTTTTTCTTTCTTTTTCTTTCTTTCTTAACTTATTTTCTTTTTTTTTCGTTTCTTCTTCCATTCTCTTTCTTTCTTTCGTTTTCTTTTCTTCATCCAATCCCTTTCTTCTTTCTTTCTTTCTTTCTTTCTTAATTAGTTTCTTTCTCTTTTTCTCCCTCCACACATTTCTTTCTTTCTTTCTTTCTTTCTTCTTTCTTTCTTTCTTTCGTTTTCTTTCTTCAACCATTCCCTTTCTTTCTTTCTTTCTTTCTTTCTTTCTTTCTTTCTTTGTCTCTTGTTTTCTTATTTATTTTCTTTCTCTTCTTTTCTTCATCCATTCCCTTTCTCTCTTTCTCTCTTCTTCTTTCTCTCTTTCTCTTCTTCCTCCATCCCTTCTTTCTTTCTTTCTTTCTTTCTTTGTCTCTTGTTTTTTTATTCTTTTCTTTCTTTTATTCATTTCCTTTCCCTCTTTCTTTCTTCTCTCTTTCTCTTCTTCCTCCATCCCTTCTTTCTTTCTTTCTTTCTTTCGTCTCTTGTTTTCTTATTTCTTTCTTTTATTTTCATCCCCTTCCCTCTTTCTTTTCTTTCTCTCTTTTCTCTCTTCTTTCCATTCCATTCTTTTCTTTCTTTCTTTCTTTTCTTTCTTTGTCTCTTGTTTTCTTACTTATTTTCTTTCTCTTACTTTTCTTCATTCATTCCCTTTCTCCCCTTCTCTATTTCTTTCTTTCTCTTCTTCCTCCATTCCCTTTCTTTCTTTATTTCTTTCCATTTCTTTTTTTCTTTCTCTTTGTCTCTTGTTTTCTTAGTTATTTTCTTTCTCTCTTTTCTCATCCATTCCTTTTTTTCTCTTTCTCCTTTTCTCTTCTTCCTCCTTCCTTCTTCTCTTTCTTCTTTCTTTTCTTTCTTTCTTTTCTCTCTGTTTTCTTAGTTATTTTCTTTCTTTTCTTCTTCATCCATTCCCTTCTCCTTTCTCTCTTTCTTCTTTCTCTTTCTTTCTCTTCTTTCTTTCTTCCTCTTTCTTCTTTCTTTCTTTCTTCTTCTTTCTTTCTTTCTTTCCCTTCTTTCTTCTTTCTTTCTTTCTTTCTTTTCTTTCTTTCTTTCCTTCTTTCCTTCCCTTCTTTCTCTTCTTTCTTTCTTTTCTTTCTTCTTTCTTTCCCTTCCCTTCTTTCTTCTTTTTCTTTCTTTCTTTCTTTCTTTCTTTCTTCTTTCTTTCTTTCTTTCTTTCTTTCTTTTCTTCTTCTTCTTTCTTTCTTCTTTCTTTCTTTCCCTCCCCTTATTTCTTCTTTCTTTCTTTCTTCTTCTTTCTTTCTTTCTTTCTTTCCCTTCCTTTCTTTCTTTCTTTCTTTCCCTTTCCTTCCCTTCCTTTCCCTTCTTTCTTTCTTTCTTTCTTTCTTTCTTTCCCTTCCTTATTTCTTTTTCTTTCTTTTCTTTCTTCTTCTTTCTTTCTTCTTCTTTCGCATAATACTTGATAATAAACAGATCAAAGTGGGTAATCAATCAAAGCCAGAAATCACGGAGTCAGTTTATACATAAACAACTCCAACCACATGCAACTCTTAGCCTATGGCCTTATATATATATATATATATATATATATATATATATATATATATATTATATAAAGGTCATGAGATATCTATACTTCCATATGTAGATCTTTATGTACATATACATTAGATTGCTGCAAAGGTTTTCACCATTTTGAGAAAATCTTTTATTCATAGAAACTCGGATAATTCTTATTCCCGTATTTAAATCTTTTAACCTGGCCGCTTATAACATTTCGCCACTTTTTAAGTAAACAATGTATTCCATCACAAAAGAACGATTCTGATTTTAAGTTGCTCTATTTTAAAATCGCTGGAACTTCTGACGAAACATTGAGTGCTGCGGAGAACGGAATAATCTATGGATGGTGTTGAAAAAAAAATGTCCATCTTAGTTTCACGATTGTTTCCAGCGTTTTATGTATTTACCCAATCCCTCTGCCATGTGACACAAGGTCAATTTTTACGCGGAGTTTAAAAAATTTGAATTCAGGGTTTTTCCTTCTCTTACTTGCCAACCAATTAAAGTTGAAAAAAAAACTTGATCAAGAAACAACCATGTATTGTGTTAATAAAATGTTAAAACAATCTTCACTTTGCATTATATTCCCGGATGTGAATGACATGTGACCAATTATACACACATTAGAGCGCGTCATAATAAATAGATTGGTCGTTGGTAGAGAGAAAATTAATGAATTGACATGAGTGCATTAGGGGGAACAAACATATATATATATAATATATATATATACAATTACACACCACACACACACACACACACACACACACACATATATAATATTATATATATATGAACGTAAACAAATATGGCTATTTTCAGCCGACAATATTTGGGAGAATATGTGCTTAATTGAAGTCAAACCTAATTTTTTTTTGAAAGTTAATTCATTAATGATTAATTAGGCGGGATTTAACTACTTAAATGTAAGGCTAAACAAATCGAGAAAAATCAATCTCTGTATGTACATTTCGGCCTATTAGGCCTCATCAGCAGAGCTATAGATACGAAGATCGCCGCGATGAAAAACTGCGAGGTTCCCTTTGGTGTAGTGGTAAGAGGCTTGCTTTGTCGATCCGACATACAGGTTTCGAATCACGCACGAGGCGATCTTCGTATCTATAGCTCTGCTGATGAGGCCTAATAGGCCGAAATGTACATACAGAGATTGATTTTTCTCGATTTGTTTAGCCTTACATTTAAGTAGTTAAATCCCGCCTAATTAATCATTAATGAATTAACTTAAAAAAAATTAGGTTTGACTTCAATTAAGCACATATTCTCCCAAATATATATTATATATATATATATATATATATATTTCAACAGATTGATCTAAACCGGCCGAGATCGATCCACCGATAGATAACTTACAAAGATATATGTCTAGATAGATTGATGGATCAGAACCGACAGCTTAGATAGTAGATAGATATCTGGCTAACAGAATAAGATACTCACAGTCACACACGCACACACACACGCAGAGTTATATATTGAATTATATTTTTGTCTTTCTCTCCAGAAGTTTCTTTCTTTTTTTTACTATTTCCCTCTTCCTCCCCAACGGCATTTCTTTAATGTCAATGTCCAGCCCAGTTCAGCCCAGTCCAGCCCAAAGAAAAATCCATGAAGAAGAACCAACCATTAAAAGAAGCCCAACAAATCAACAGAGAAAATGGCCGACGAGTAAACAGGAACCAGTGTTATATACTGACGTTTTCACAGTACCAAATCGATATAATGTTGTATACTCTTTCTTACTTCTTTACTTCTTACTTCTAGTCGTCTTTTCTTCTGGCCGGCTTTGGTTCTATCTTCTAACATCTTGCGTCTGGGTCTGGAATCTTCTAAGGTCTGGTCTGGTCTTCTATAGGGATTTCGGGTCTGGTCTCCTTATCAGAAGCCCTGTGTCATTGTTAGTTTTTAGGTAATAAACACAAGACTCCGATTTGCTTTGATGTTACTTTATTTGTAAATCCCCAAACCAGACATAACATAGCGCGCGTATGCAGAGTTACAGTTTTAGACAGAGCATCAGGCCGACTGCTCTGTCTGACGTCTAACTGCAAACTGGGGACTCTGAAAAAGGTCCCACGTGACATATTTGGCGGGCTTCTGTAATTTTCCATAGAAGGACCCGGCCATGGTATGAAAGGGGTCATCCCCTCAGAATTACAGGGGATTGACAATAATCTTATGCAACCGC
This sequence comes from Doryteuthis pealeii, assembly GCA_023376005.1. Taxonomy (NCBI): domain Eukaryota; kingdom Metazoa; phylum Mollusca; class Cephalopoda; order Myopsida; family Loliginidae; genus Doryteuthis; species Doryteuthis pealeii. Next base: position 62,338,376 of record CM042148.1, on the reverse strand, counting down.
ATAGATTATGTAACACCAGCAGTAAGCAGAAGTTACCAAATAATGACAATCAAATGGCAGCAATTATGGAATGAAAATCCCCACAACAAACTCTAAAAACTACAGCCAACTTAAAAGAAAGGACACCTGATCCTAGTAATACCAGAAGAGAAGAAACCACTATCACCCGGCTATGCATTCGCCACACTAGATTAACCCACTCCTTCATTTTAAAAGAAGAACCTCCACCTAATATTCATGTGGAAACCGATACACAATAAAGACATATTCTGATTGAATGCACACACCTGTCCCACACTCGAAGAAAGTTCTACAATGTTAACAGCATGGACAAACTATTTGGAAAAATAGATCCCAAGAGGATATTAAAACTTTTTGAAAAGAACCGACCTCTTATTAAGGATGTAAGTTCATAGGCCTACAAAAATCACCCACCACTCTCTTGATGTTAAAATTCTCAACAGAAAACTTGATTACAGCAAATAAACCCTATACATTTTTGAATACCTAATTACCAATAGAAGTATTCGGCAAAAAATAACCCAAGGGGTTGACATGCCGTAAAACCCAACCAACCAAACCAAATCAAATAAGACCAGCTATAATCAATTATCATCTCTAATCTAATCTGTCTGTCTGTCTATTATATACCCGAGATGACTCTCCTCCATTATATACCCGAGTATGTTAGACGGTGTTGTATCCGAGATGTAGGAATAACAGAAATGATAATAAAAACAGGGAAATTGTTAACAATAACAATACTTGTTTTATTTATTCTCACTGACAGGGAAATACAGTGGATGGTTTTGGATTAGAGTTCTGGCTTGATGTAAGATACACGTGTATCATGTAGTATCCCCGGCTCTGCTCTGTCCTCCGTTGCTGCTGCTGCTGCTGCTAATATATTTTCCCCCACCTCCTTTTCCGGTTCGATTCTTTAGGGGGAGTTAACTCTCCCTAACAGGCACGCGCGTACCCTATAGACAAAATTAAAATTAATTCAAATATTCAAGGGTTTTTTCTTTTTTTTTTTGGGGGGGGGGGATCAAAACAGTAATCATCTGTCATAAAACAGAATTTTATGACAGACGATAATCAAAAGAAAAAACTTTTCACTTTATAATAAAACATTAAAATTCTATGTAGAATGAAGATTTCTTGGTTTGGTTTGTTTTTACGGCACATCAACCTCAGTGGGTCATTTAATGCTGATAAAGCTTTTGAAATAAATTCATTCTTATTGGATACTCAATCTTTTTTATAAATACATTTTTCTATTTAACCCATAGATGGGACTGTTGGAATATTTTAGTATATAAGGTGTGCTGCAATACACCACAAATTTATAGACAAAGCGAATCCTCAGCCAAACCTGAGCCAATCAACAGCCCGAATAGGTGGTTGGTTAACTACTTAATCGCTGACACTGATAGAATCTTTGCAACCATTGACGAAGGACCTGCAAGACTGAGGAGCACCAAGGAACAACCAAAGGATTATTCTCTAAGGATCGCACACACAAAATCAACCAAAGGATCTCCGCTGAAAGACTAAAGGATGTTCACAAAAATCGTAACAGGGACCCTAACAAGTTCTAACACTCCGGGTCAGAGTAGACCTGGGAGCAATGGTGATGAAGGGGTGCTCCAAATTACCCAAACCTCCAGAACTGGAACCTCAGTTTAATGTCATTCTCAGGACATGAAGACCCTCACCCACCGCATTCTAGTACCCATATGATAAAATGGGTTGGGGCTTGCCATAAGGGTCGGGGCAATCATATAGATGCTAGGGATTGACAAGACAAGCCAATAGGTGGTCCCATTGAGGGGTTCTTAACCCTCTTTTAAGCATTTATTTATACTTTCCCTCCTCCTCATATTTCTCCCTTTTCTATATCATTTGTTCTTCAATGCTTCTCTACCTCGTTCTTCTTCTCTTTCTCTCGTTCTTATTTTTCTTTCCCGGTGGGAAAACCGTTTCTATCTTATTCTCCTTCTCTCCCATTCACACTCTTTCTCTTTTGGGAATTTTCTCATACTTTCGTTCCTCCTCATATTCCTTCCTTTCCTAAGCTCCGTCCGTAGAGCGTCAGCCTAGGAACTACAAGGTTCCGGATTCAATACCGACCCTCGCCAACTCAGCGTATGGGTAGAAATCGATCTGTGCGGTAAAGTGAGACACTGATGGTAGGTGTGGTCCTCCACCTCAGATGCTAAAAAAAAATCTCCTTGGTCTAGCGCTAGGGAAAAGAGGATAGACTCCCTTGCTGTCTAGCTGATACCGACTTTAGGGCACCTTTTACTTTACTATTATATTTTCTCTACCCTTCTTATACTCTTCTCTTTCTCTTCCTCTCTTTTTTTCCTGGATGGGAAACATCTTTCTTGTTCTTCTCCTCTTCTTCTTACTCTTCCTCTTACTCTCCTTCCTCACTCAATCTCTTTTGATCATTTATTTATACTTTACCTCCTCCTCCTCATATTCCCCCCTTTCCTTTATTATTGTTCTTCCATATTTCCTCAACCCCTTCTCCTTCTCCTCCTGACTGCAAAACCTGACTGCTGTCGCCATCTGGTTCGCATAGAACCACAATGGCACGAAATGTCTCGCACGTTTCTCGGTCTTCCTTCTTTACCCAGAATTCCTGTGCATCTTCTTTCAGGAAGCTAACATTCCTTTGTGAATCATCCCTTTCTCTGCTTCTTTCCCTTCAAATTAAATTAACATTTATTTTTATAAAGGTCACCATAATCGTCTTGTAATAGTAGTAGTAGCACATTCATCATTGCTATTCTTACATATAATATTCCTAAATGAAGTCATTGTTTTAATTACATTCTATTGTTTGCATTACAGTCGCTACTTTTTGCATTGTTTTCATTGAGGATGTTATATCCTTCCGTCAATTCGCGTCGTGATCGGTTTTATTTCCTCATTACAATAACACTGTTTTTTTACGATCGACCTTAGAGTGTCAGAAAGTACGCCGCAAACAAGACGATTTTACAAGAACATATGTTTTTCTTAACGTAGAACTCTAACAAAATCAGATATCTGAAATAAAGTATTTTTTGAAGAAAATTATCTTAAAATTTAATATCAGGACCAGTGGATATACCACTGTATTATTATTATATATATATACTAATACGCTTGTTAAAACCCTCTGGTTAAAAATCAGTCCGTTCAAATCGTCCAAGATGAAATGCAAAAATGTTAATCCTGTCACTCAGTCTCCAGTGAACCACCGGCTACGGTAGGTGTGTGGGTTGGGAAGGTGATCCACTGGGAATTATGCAAAAAAATTAGTTTTGACCATACAACAAAATGGTATATGCATAAACCAGAATCTGTTCTTGAGAACGAAACACATAAAATTCTCTGGGACTTTGAAATAAAAACGGATCACCTTATCCCAGCAAGAAGACCAGACCTAGTGTTGATTAACAAAAAAGAAAGAACTTGTCAACTGGTGCATTTTGCAGTTCCAGCAGATCACAGGGTGAAGCTAAAGGAAAATGAAAAAATGGACAAATATCTGGACCTTGCCAGAGAACTGAAAAAGTTATGGAATATGAAAGTGAAAGTTATACCAATTCGTAGTTGGTGCACTTGGAACGGTCCCAAAAGGATTGGAAAGTTTGGAAATCAGAGGAAGAATTGAAACTATTCAGAACACTGCACTGCTGCAATCTGCCAGAATACTCAGAAGAGTCCTGGAGACCTGAGGAGACTTGCTGTCACTCAGACTCCAGTGAAAGACCATCAGCTAACACTGATGTGAAAACTCAAAAGGAGTAAATAATAATAATAATAATAATTAATAATAATAATAATAATAATAATTTGTTGATTAACAAAAAAAAAAGATAACGTGTCAACTGGTGGACTTTGCGGTCCCAGCAGATCACAGGATGAAGCTGAAGGAAATGAAAAGATGGATAAATACCTGAACCTTGCCAGAGAATTGAAAAAGCTGGAATATGAGAGTGAAAGAGATACCAATTGTAGTTGGTGCACTTGGAACGGTACCAATAAACTTGGAAAAAAGATTGGCGGATCTAGAAATCAGAGGAAGAATTGAAACCATCCAGACTACTGCACTGCTGCAATCGGCTAGAATACTCAGAAGATTCTAGGAGACCTGGGGAGACTTGTTGTTACTCAGCCTCCAGTGAAATACCATCAGCTAACGCTGATGTGAAAAACTCAAAAGGAGTGAAAATAATAATAATATCAAGTGACCATAAATATTAACCTTTGGTAATCTTTCTTAACTGATAAGTTTTCACAGAAATATAGTTCGGTGCATTGCCTGAGTTTATTACTGCAATAAAAGAGGGACGTGTATATTTATGGCCAGTTTATTCAACATCAAGTCCAAATCATTGATTTTTTCCAGCGTAGATTCAATAAATATATAGTTCTATGGCATGATCTTTTATTGGGGTCAAAGGTGACTTCCGCGGGAACTAGCTTAAGATTCTGTCCTCAGGGTCGGGTTTTCAACCAGTATTTATTAATTTCCTTACAGAGGAAGAATACCAAGAACCGAATGTATAGATTCAAATATGACGTCCCGAAAGCTTTCTGTCATGATTGTCGATTTTATTGACTAAGAAAAGAGAAAAGCCGTTTTAAAGTCTCGTGAGGATATCGTTTGTTTGATGTTACTTTCGTTAATATCTTGTCATCTATCAAAATATTTTCAGTTTAGTGAAGGCATGAACTTCAAAAATATTATATGTTTGGGTTTCTTTTTATGATAGCCATCTTTACAGGAATAGATATCGAATATTAGATATGTCCAACATATCTAATTACGGTTTCGACCGGGGGTCTAGTGGCTTCGACCCTGGACCTTACAAGCTAACATCATTGATCCCAGGGGGCTATGCCCCAAGGCAATACCTTCCCATCGATTTAAAGGGGAGGGCTGGGTTTATTACTCGGTGCCTAGGCGCCCCCTTGAGGGGGAATGCCGATGGGATTAACACATTTTTTGCACCCGCCGCCTATGAGTCACGGCTTGTGGGTGGTCCCACATTAATAGGGCTTTGTGCCTAACCCGTACACGTGGGGTTACGTGGTAAATATCTTTACAGGAATAGAAATCCCATTCACTGAAAAAAAAAGGTGTTTAAATATCGAACATATAATTTCTAGTTGTTTCTACACTTGCCATTAAAATCTGAGAACTTTTGAATGTGAATTGATAAAGTTAATGGATTACAATATTACATCATTTTTTTCTGAATCGTTCTGTATAAAATATGTTTGTGTATGTGTATCCAGGAACAATGTGTCTTGTGCGATCTGTAACAATGTGAGTCAGCTTCTGGTCTTAAGAAATATATGGTAGTGCATCAAATTTCATCATCTGTTCCATCCGAAGGATGTCCTTTCTATGTCATAGTTGCATCAATCTTTGTGGGTCTGCAGCGGGATTGACGAGTCAGATGAGGAAAGGTTCTGTTTATGGGGTTATACGATTGTGAGGGACGGCAGTGATCTGTAAATATTATGCTATTGTAATTGCTATTACTATTGTTATGTGTATGTGATTGTGTATGTGTGTATCCGTATTTGTGCAGGTCTTCAGTTATGTGTACATCTATGTTTGGGAATGTATATGTGTATGCACATATGTGTGTGTGTGTGTGTGTGTGTGTGTGTGTGTGTGTGTGTGTGTGTGTGTGTGTGTGTGTGTGAAATAACACACGCAGCTAAAAAAATTTCAGACCAGGATGAGTGCCCGATGAATATACAGTGTGTTTCAGAAAAGTTGATATCATTTCATAATCTATTAACTTGACCAATTCTTATTCAAATTATCTCAAATCTTTACAGCATGTACAGAAGCACCTCCAAATTCAATGTTTAATTTTATGTATTTTTTTATTTTTCGTTATAGAAATGCCATTCACTGGAAAAGAAAAGGTGTTTAAACATTAAACATACTAGCAAAATAAAAAAACATACTAGGTGACGTAAAATAAATATTGACGGGGTGGGGTGAAAAATTAATATCAGAGAGTTTGTATCATAAGTAAAGTAAAATCATCAAATTTATTAAAGGAGTAAAAAATAAAATAAATTTATTAAAAAAATGAAATGGAAACTTAGTTCTGATAACTTTACATATATATTAAAATAAAACAAACTATATATAGATAGATAATACCAGGTATGTATTTATTAAAACTTGTTTAAAAACCCAGTGAGGACTGTCTAACATTGCATGCTCAAATTTTGACTGTATTAATTCCACGTTATGACGTTTTACATAGTATGACGTAATCAGTAACGTCGTTTTTGTTACAGACAAAAACCGGAAAGCGAATCTCCATTATAATAGATAAGTTCGTGTTGTTTCTTTACATGCTGTTAAAATTTGAAATCAATTGAACGAGAATTGGTCAAGTTATTAGATTACGAAATGATATCAATTTTTCTGAAACACCACTGTAGATCTCAAATCATATCGATTTTTTTATTTAATTTCTATTTGGTTTGTTGGATTGAACAGCATGTCAACCCTTGTTGGGTTACTTAATGCCGAAGACGTTTTATTTTATTCAGTCTTGATGGGTATTCAAATTTTTTAACTCAATTTTAACACATTTTTAAAATCATTTTTTCTATTTAACCCATAGATGGGACCCCAAAAAGTACAACCACTCCGGGACAGAGTGAACCTGGGAGTAATGGCGATGAAGGGGTACTCTACAATCCCCAGAGCGCCAAAATTGGAACTTCACCATTAGATGTAGCTAAACGTCATGCTCAGGACACAGAAAAAGGAGGGATGTTCAGGCTATAACTAAACTTAATCCGGTGGTGAGGCTCTTGTTCTGGAAATGGGAAGTGTGGAGTGCCCCTACATTGCCATTACTCCCAGGTCGCTCTGGCCCAACTTGGTAGTACCTGGTAGGTTCTATCTATGGATCAAATAGATATCACTTGCCTATTATTACTCAAACCACTGGGGTAAGATTAACAAGACACGCTGGACACTGCTGGAGAAGCAAGGACGACCTCATAAGTGACGTTATCCTGTAGCTGTGCACTGGATTTTTCGGAATGTTTTCTTCATCTTTATTGTTGTATACATAAAGTTTCGGTCGATGTGCCTTCCGGCATTCTTCAGATTCTTGTCGAATTCGGGAACATTCTTATTGAACTAGGGAGCCTTCATGGAACTTCGAACCGAACCCTTTATTTTATGAACTGGGGTAGACAGTTCTCATTCCGCTAACCATGACCGGGTACAAGTGTTAAGCTATGTTAAGTATTCTATGTTATTATCGCCTGTGGATTGAACCTGCAACCTACAGATGGTTGTCACTTATAACTGTATCAACTCAACCCTTATATCCGTTGCGCCATGTGTTCATCTGTTTAACAATAAAGACGAGGACGATAGTCCGAAAAGTTCAAATGATACAAATTGTCATGCCTCATCTTAAAAATTCAGAGCTCTGTCAGCTGGGTATTTAGAATACCCAGACTGCACCTCTGCAGAGGGGTAACCCTCCCCCCACACACAATGGGGCCACCTGTTGGATACTTAAGTGCGGAATCCTGGTGGATGAGCAGTTCATGACATGCAACACTCCACTTTGGCTCTTACTTGGGCTAGACGGGCGGTCGGAGAGCGCTCCTCCGATCAATAGGCTGGTCACGTCAAGCCCTAGCGCCTATATGATTGTGCCAACCCTACTGCCCGTATGGTAAGCCCCAACCCTTTTTATTATATACGAGCAAGAAGGCGGTGGCTGAGGGCCCTACTGTCCTGGGTATGACGTTAAACTCTATCAGATGGTGAGGTTCCAGTTCTGGACATATGGGAAATGTGGAGCAACCTTTTATCACCATTGCTTCTAGGTTCACTTTGACCCAGATTGGTAGGATATGTTAAGGTCCCATCTATGGAAAAATCTGTTTTAAACACCCATCAAGAATAAATAAAACAAAAACGTCTTCGGCATAAAATGACCTGATGGGGTTGGCATGCCGTAAAGCCCAAACAACCAACATCATCAGAAATTCAGAAAAATAAAATCAGCTTCAAAATTATTCGTAATCGATAAGGTCGTGTGCAAAAAAAAATAAATAAATAAATAAATAAAAATAAAAACTCGCACTCTAGCGTGTAAACCATTACGCCACGGGGACTCTTTCATAAAATATTTGTATTAAGAATCGTTACTTGAAGCTACAAGTTTTTATCAAAGATTATTATTACTAGTTACTTGAAACCATATAACGGTATGTAAACAAATGACTATTATTAACTAATAGGAAACAATTGCATAGAAAAAAATGTACTGCATTCTGTGCAGATGTCCTTCCAGAAAACTATGGTCGGTAGGGACGGGTGTCGAAGAAAGAGTCATGGAGATCCGTGCTGAACGGCACGGCTTGATGATGATGATGATGATGATGATTTCTGTCTGGTTTTGCATCGGATCAGAAGAATGGCGGCATCGGAATATTTCTCTTCTTTACCGACGTTCGTTCAGTTGTCAAGCCATCTGGTTATATCATTATAGACTTTCAGATCTGACTATCTAATGACGAACAACAGACGAGTGAGCGAAGTGAATATGACTGATTCGCTTTCATCTTTTCAGCGGGATAAGAGGCTTGATGAAGATTAGGATTAAAAATTTGCTTTGGAAATGGAAAGTTGGTCAATATTTAACTTGATGTTGCCAAACGCATCCTCATTAAATGGCCTCGACGGCGGTAACCTTTAGAAGTTTTATAGAGGCGTTCAAACGATCTCGATTACGGCCACGTTCGTAAATTGGGAGGCAGGGGTTCATTATTTTATACGATTTGATTCACTGAAAATGATGTAGCGTTGCGGGGGACTCGAAGAATACTGGCAGAGACAAATGCGTGATGAGATCACGACCAGTCTACACCAAGAGTCAGACAGACGGTCACAGAAGAAATGCCACTCAATTTATTATGAATTTACCCAACCATTCGAAGAATATTGGCAAAGACAAAGACGGGGTCAGATGACGATCAGTCTACACCAAGAGAGATGAGAATGTCAGACATGCGGTCACGGAAGAAATGCAACTCATTTTATTATGAATTTACCCAACCCTTCGAAGTATATTGGCAAAGACAAAAACAGCGTGAGATGACGACAAGTCTACACCAAGAGATATGATAATGTCAAACATGCGGCCACAGAAGAAATGCCACTCAATTTATTATGAATTTACTCCCCCCCCCCTCCTCCGGAGAAGACTGAGACGTGACGAGATGATGGGGAGTCTGCACAAAGAGAAAAGAAAAAGGGTTAAATCCTACTTAACGGAAATAAATTCCACCATCGTATATCACCCCGTCGAAAGAAAAAAAATACTAAAAATCAAGGAATTAACCAAATTTAATGAAATTTTCAGTGTTGATATATTAATGAATAAACAATATAAGGCACCAGTTATTTTATTTGAAAACTCTTATATTTTTTTCAGATCAGTTAACTTTGACCACGTATCTTTGAGGCGTAACACAAATTCACAAACATACGTTGTTCAAAGTTAATTGACCTAAAAAAATTTAAAAGTTTTTAAATAAAATAACTAGTTCATTATATATTCAATTCATTGATGTATCAACACTGAATATTTCATTAGATTTGGTTAATTCCTTGATTTTAGTATTTTTTTCTTTGGGCGGGGTGACATACGATGGTGAAATTTAGGTCCGTTAAGTAGGATTTAACCAGAAAAGGTCAGGTAGGATGAGGGAGTCCATAAATTTTCAAAGGGTGTTAGTCGGAAGTGGACGTAATTTGCTTACAATGATGTCGCACAGGGACTCTATCATTAAATATTTGTATTCTCAGTCGGTAGAGTACTTGACTGGTTCGATACCGGCTCGCGCCAACTCAGCGTATGAGTAGCACAGGGGATCTGTGCGGTAAAGTGAGGAGCTGATGGTAGGTGTGACTCTCCACCTCAGATGCTAAAAAATAATCTCCTTGGTCTAACGCAAGTGAAAAGGGGATAGACTCCCTCGCTCTCTGGCTGATACAGACTTTAGGCCACCCCGATGACTAAATGAGAATGGTTACTTGAAGCTACAAGTTTTTATTAAAGATTATTATTACTAGTTACTTGAAACCATGTGTAAATAAAGGAATATTATTAAACAGAAATAATAACTTGAAACCAGGAATACTTGATATCATATTTGTATGTGCAAAAATAAACTCTTAAGAAAAAAATCTATGCAAAAATGTTAATATGGCCGTACAATGAATGCGATTCCCTAACCTCTTGGCATTAAATAACTTTTTGGCGGTTTGACATGCTGCTAAAATCAATCAATCATTCCGTCAGAGCGTGTGATCCTTTGGTTGTAGGTCCGTTCGTCAATGTCGAATAACGTGCAGATGAACGTCTGTCCATATCGACGATTAAATAGTTAACTAACCACGTATTCCAGCTGTTGATTGACTGTAGTTTAATTCACGTGACCGCGCCGAGTCTATAAGTTTAAGAGGTGGATTCCAGCACACCTTATATACCAAAATAATAATGAGGAAGCGCGTAGTGTAATGGTTAAAGTCATGGGAAATGGACTCGTTGCCCCGAGTTCAAATCCTTGATGTGTTAAAGGATGCAAAGGAAATGACAGAATATTTTTTTTTAATCCTGATCTCCAACCACGCCAGATGAACCCAAGGTCTTTTTTTACGTATTTATTTTCTATGGGGCATCCTGCGATGATTTTCTTTTACTTTTGTTGTCCTTTTATTATTAATTCTAATTCAAATGAGAAATCTGTTTTAAAAGTCTAACGCTATTCATTTCGAATCCAAAATAGCACCAAACACGTTATTATTAAAATAGTGTTATTAAGTAAATAATTTAATAAATGACATCCGTATTTCATTTTTTATTTTATCATTTATAATTATATTGTATTTGAAATATGAAATATCATGTTAGTGTACGCTGAGTTGGCGAGGGCCAGTATCGAACCCTGAACCTTGTGATTCCTATGCGGATGCTCTACCGATTTAGCTAAATCTGATTTTTTGTGCTGAGTTTTGATAATTTGTGTTATTTAGTTGGACTGATGGGGAAAGATATGGAATCAAACTACTCTCCCTCCAGCTATGGGTAAATAGTAAGACAGACTGGGCTCTTTAACCTTGGTTAGGCAACCGGTTTAGGAGAAGGAAAGCTCTGAATTCAAACCTGTTGAACTCCGTTTAAAAAATTAACCTTGTGTCACATCCTGCTCGTGTGGAAGGGTTGATATATATATATATATATATATATATATATATATATATATATATATATATATCAAAATAATCCAACAGTAGTACCTAAAATTATTACTATTTGCTGGGAACGGGTGAGAAGTTTTGTAAATCGTTTTGTTTCTTTGTTTAATGACATATCAACCTTCATTTGTTATCTAATGCCAAAATCATACTTGAAGAACAGTAGTGGTATTCTTTAATCCATAGCTGGGAGATGATGGGTTCATACCTTTCCCAAGGGTTTTAGTTTGGAATGGACTGGAGTTCGAACTCATTAACTAAAATGTCGCAATACGTTAGTCACAGCACCACAGGGACACACAACCATGAGAACTTGGAGGACATTAAAAGAGATATAGATTTATATATATACTTTATATATAAATTTATTATATTTTATATTAGATAGATATTATATTTTATATAGATATAAATTTGATTCAAATATTTTGCACATATTTATATGAATTTCTAATTTTAATAATTTATACAAAATCATATATGGTATCACATATTTCTATCTAATACTAATAATCCATACTTAATTATATATGGTGTTCCTATATGATACTAATAATTTGACCACATTTATATATGGTATCAAGTATTCCTATCTAATACTAATAATTTATGCGCAATTATATATGTTATCACGTATTCTAATAATTTAACCAAAATTATATATGATATCACATATTTTCTCTAATACTAATGTATGCACAATTATATATGGTATCAAGTATTCCTATCTAATACTAATAATTCATACTCAATTATATATGGTATCAAGTATTCCTATCTAATACTAATAACATATTATTTTCTATATATATTTATATATTTACATTATATAAGCTTTACGCTGTATGACACATAGCTTCTATTTTTAGTAATACTTGGCGTTGCATCCAACAGAATTAAGTTACGCGATGCCGACCCAAGGGAAAATTCCACATGCCCTCCCACGCTCCACCATTTTTTTTTCTAATTTTCTTTGTTCCTTTTTGTTTTTATTTTAATGTTTCCTCCTCTTGAACTCAAATCGAGGCTCAAATTACGAAAGTGTCGTCGGTTCAGAATGCAGAAGTCGGTCAACCAGCTTAGCTTGTAGTGACTGGGTCTAGGGTCAGCAAAGGACGTGGGTGTCTAATGCTACCGAAGAGCTGTTTTACATCATTCATTTAGCTTTTAGCTTTTGTGCAAATATACCGATTTTGCGGCTAAAAATATAGTACGGGTTTTCAGGGCTGTAAAAACGAACAATATCGTTGGGATGAGGGTGATGTTTTTGCTTGGTTGGCTGGCTGGTTGGTTGGTTGGCTGGCTGGCTGGCTGGCTGGCTGGCTGGCTGGTTGGTTGGCTGGCTGGCTGGTTGGTTGGGGGTCAAATTTTATGACAAGTCAACCCTTGGGTAAATTTATCTCGAAGATGTTTGTTTTATTCATTCTTGTTGGGTATTTAAAATTTTTATAAACTCATTTCATAACTGATTCAACCTTGCAGGATTTGTTTTGGCTTCTTTGTTTAATGGCATATCAACTTTCGTGGGTTGTTTAATTCCAAAGCCATCTTGATATTATATTACTGCGTGCATCTGATGAAGAGAGTCCAGTGTAGGAGATCTGGGGAATGTAGATAGCCCTTCATTACCATTACCCCCAGTTCCACTCTGGACCAGTGGAGGAGAAGGAGGAGGAAGAGGAGGAGGGAGAGGAGAGGGAGAGGAGGAGGAGGGGATAAGGGGAAGGGAGGGAATCAAGAGGTGGTAAAGAGAAGACTTTAGAAGATAAGTGAATTAGAAGAGGAAGGTAGAGGTAAATGAAGAGGGGTGAAGAAAAATGCTGTTGTGGTAAAATAAATTAATTACTAACGAGAAGAAGAAGGGGGAGAAAACAGAGTATGATAAATAAAACGAGTCAAAGAAGCATAACAGAGATTATGTCAAATCTTCAAATCTACTGAAAACTGAAGACCAATGAGTTCCATCAGCAGTTGTAATGTTACTTCTTCACAGTGAACATTAAAAGGCGGAGAGATAATGTTCAAAGTTAAGTGAAGGGCTGTACGTGTTGGCCCGGGGGCCGCATATGGCCCACGGGTCGTGGATTGGGGATACCTGCCTTAGTATATTGAAAATAAAAATACGCATTTGACGCTGTCTTTTCATATGGTTTAATTAAATTTACTAAATTGAATAAAATCAGATACAATGATCGAAATATATTTATCACAATCAGAGATGCTTCCAAGATGTGCCTAAGAGCACAGATACACGAGATAGAATGAAAAAGATTGAGGAGAAAAATACAAGAGCAAAAATAATGAAATTGACTGCAACAATTACCAATCTTTTATGAAAATATCTGTCAACAGTCGCTCGTGGCCATACATTGCCGTAACAGGACTGTCACACAATTTATTGAATGATAAGAATGTTTTAATTAAATAAATATGAACAAATTGATAGATAAATAGATATGAACCAATTGAGATAGATAGATAGATATGAACAGATGGGGAAGATAAGAACATAGATAGATAGATAGATAGATAGATGTAAACAGATGGGAGAGACAAGGACATTGAGATAGATAGATAGATAGATAGATGGGAGAGACAAGAACATTGAGATAGATAGATAGATAGATAGATAGATAGATAGATGGGAGAGACAAGAACATTGAGATAGATAGATAGATAGATAGATAGATAGATAAAAAGAGATTGAGATAAATAGATAGATATGAACAGATGGAAAAGATAAGAACATAGATAGATCGATAGATAGATAGATAGATAGATAGATAGGTGTAAATAGATGGGGGAGACAAGAACTGACTGAGATAGATAGATAGATAGATAGATTGAGATAAACAGATAGATAGATAGATAGCTATGTAGATATTGATATAGATAGATAGATATGAACAGATGAAAAAGATAAAACGATAGATAGATAGATAGATAGATAGATAGATAGGAGTGACAATAACTGATTGAGATAGATAGATTGATTGATAGAAACAAATTAAGATAAAATATATATATAGCTATGTAGAGATTGATATAGATAGATAGATAGATAGATAGATAGATAGACAGATAGATAAATAGATAGATAGACAGATAGATAGATAGATAGATAGATAGAAGATAGATAGATAGATAGATAGAAACAGATTGAGATAAATAGATAGATAGATAGCTATGTACATATTAAGATAGATAGATAGATTGATTGATTGATTGATTGATTGATTGATATGAACAGATTGAGATCGATGGACGGATAGATAAATAGATAAAGTGATTACAAATGAAATTAATTTATCACTTGAAATTTATAACAAAAAACTGGATCGTTTAAAAAGATTCAAATTAAACAACTTCTTTATAAGAAGCTTAAATAAAATTTTAGAAAAAGGAAAACATTCTCAGATAATTAAATCAATAAGCAATATATATCTTAAAACTATTCATCTAAAATAATAAATGCGAATGTGTCATTATGTCAGTGTGTCACATTTTTTCAACTTTTTCAGTCCTAGAAGCTGAGACCCAACATACCATTTTTGTATCAGGCCGACTCCGTGCGCAAAATAAAGACATTCCGGGTCGAATTCGCAATCCTGAAATTTTCGAGTCCACATTGACACATACAATACATATTATTTCTGACTATTATTATTATTTTACTACACACACACACACACACACACACACACACACACACACACACATACCATTTTTGAATCAGACCAACTCCGTGCGCAAGATAAAGACATTCCGGGTCGAATCCGGCGCAACCCTGAAATTTTGGATTCCATTGTCACAGACATATACAATACAATTTCAGACTATTATTATAATTTCCACTATACACACACACAGAGACACACAGAGACACACACACACACACACACATATATATATATATATATATATATATATATATATATATATATATATCAGTTGTTTAGTTGTTCATCCAATTTAGTGTTGAGAAGGCTCATCACTACTTAAGTTCGGTTATTTTATGCCGAAGACGTTTTGTTTTATTCATTCTTAATGGGTATTCAAAATTATTTTTTAAACTAAATATTTTTAACTCAATTTTTTCTATTTAACCCATAGATAGGATCCTAACAGGTATTACCACTCTAGTCAGAGTGTACCTGGGAGTAAAGGTGATGAAGAGGTACTCCACACTCCCCAGAGCTACAAAATTGGAACTTTGCCTTTAGATGCAGTTTAATGTAATATCCAGAACACTAAGACCCTCAGTCACCGCCTTCTTGCACATATTTGATAAAAAGCGTTGGGGAATTGCCATGAGGGCAAAGGTTTTGGGACAATCATATAGATGCAAGGGCTTTGAAGCGCCCTGTACATCTCAAATGATATCACTTCTTTTGAAACACCCTGTACTATTGAACAACAAAATAAAACGTTGCTAACGACATGAAATGGATAATCTATACGTATATAAAGAACTGTTGGTGTGTATGTATGTCTGGAGGAAACTATGAAAATAAAACATTCAATAACGAAGCAAATATGTATAAACATTCACTATCACTAGATCTTGCTTTTTGAGCAAAAATAATGAAAATTTGATTTATATTCGTGAAGATAATTGAAAAATAGAATTTAAATGATAACAGCATGGATTCTTTTTTTTTATTTACTATTTTAAATGGGAGACATTATTGTTTTCTTTTCAGAGTGTCTGGATCAACGCAACATCTTATTTTTACGTAGGGATTTTAATGGGACACTGAGAGGTTCCAACTTGCGATTAAAAAATAATGGATCTGCGAGACTACCTTTTTTTTGATAATCTGAACATTAGCTATATAAATGAGAGTAACTTCTCCTTGTTTATTTCACTTTGAGGAAGCCATATGTTTTGGTCGGCCATTTTCATTTCACCATAAATCAATACAACTGTATGTTTAACACAAAGATATCATAAAATGTGTTCTTAATAACAATTAAGTTCTCTTCAAATAATGCGCAAGCACAATTAAGTACATATTTTATGATATTTTCGTGTTAAAACATGCAGTTGTATTGATTCGTACAAATTCGTATTTTTGGTGTAGATTTACGGTGAAATGACTATGGCCGACCAAAACATATGCTTCCTCAAAGTGAAATAAACAAGGGGGGTTACTCTCATTTATGTAGCTAATGTTTTGATTACCCTTGTTTTAGCCACTTATAGTGTATAGTTATGGTAGCCACTTCTAGTTTATTTCTAAATAAATACGAAATTCGCTTCAAATTGTTGCACAGAATAATATATTTCTATAATCTTGTCTTGTTTCACCAAATTCGTCCAGTTTATTTCTTGCGGTTTGAGTGCTTAAAGCAATTAAAAGTTGATTGATCCTATCATTTGTTTGTTTTATGTGTTTTTTGTTTGTTTTGTTTGTTTTTTTGCTTCTTTTTTTTTCTTTTATTTATTCTTTTTTTTTTTTTTTGTTCAACTCAGTCGACCTTTGACAAGCACAAATTCGCTATGATGATTTCACAGAACCGGCTGACCAGACTCTGGTTCGAATAATTTTACACAAGCAAAAAAAGTAAAAAACAAAAATAAAAAATAAAAAAATAAAAAAACTGGCCCAAAAAATAAAAAAGAAACGAAAACTAGGCAAATGAGAAATGGCCGTCCTCATTTTAAACATTGTCTGGTAATTGGATATTAGCTAAGATAAAACCTGGCATTAACCGCCTCTTTTTGAAATGGCTTCACTCTTCTTTTGCTGATCGATCTTAAGTTAAATAAACTGCAACAAATAACAACTAATAAAAAAGACAAAAAAAAACGAAACGAAGAGAAAAAAAAACAAACCGGGTCAGATTTTTACATTGTCCCTTCTTATGCATTCGTGTGCGTTTCTTCAAATCATTCCGGGTTTTGTATAAGTTTTATTTCCTCTCATTTGCTTGTGTATCCGTCATTGATTCGTTTTACATCCCATTAATCCTGAAGTAGAATTTGGTTTAAATAGAGATACAAGGGGAGAGTGAGAGAGAGAGAGAAAGAGAAAGAGCGTGCATGTGTGTGTCTGAGAGAGAGAGAGAGAGAGAGAGAGAGAGAGAGTGATTGTGAAAGGGAGAGATGGTGAATGGAATAGAGTGAAGATGAGAGTGAAAGACAGAGTTTGTGGCTGTGAGAGAGAGTGCGTGAGTTTGAGAAACAGACAGACAGACAGACACACCGAGAGTGTATACAAGAGAGAGAGAGGGGAGGGGGACGATGGAGAGAGAGAGAGTGATAGAGTGAAAGGGAGAAATGGTGAATGGAACAGAGAGAAGATGAGAGTGAGAGACAGGGTTTGTGAGTGAGAGAGAGAGAGAGAGTGTATGAGTGTAAGAGACAGGCAGACAAACACCGAGAGAGTGTGTGTGTGAGAGAGAGAGAGAGAGAGAGAGAGAGAGAGAGAGGAGAGAAGTTAAAAAGTAATAGAGAGGATGGCAATAAGAGAGAGATAGAGAGAGTGGTTGAGTAAATGAGTAAAAGAAAGAGGTGTAAAGCAGAGATGGTGAGAGAAAGGGAGGATGAAACTGTCTCATATATATATATATATATATATATATATAATATATATATATAGAGAGAGAGAGAGAGAGAGAGAGAGAGAGAAAGAGAGAGAGGAGAGTAGGGAAACAAAGGCTAACGATAAATAGTAAAAAGTTCAAAGAAAGAAAGAAAGAAAAACAGGGACAAAAAGAAAAGGAGAGAATATTGAAATAGGAGAAAGAAAGAGAATAAAGGAAGAGAGAAGCGCAATGAGAAGAAGAAAAATAGAGAGAGGGGAGAAAGGAAATTACAGGGAGAGAGGATGAGGAGAGAGAGGGGGTGGGAATGAGAGATAGAGAGACTGTTTGAGAGTGAGAATTGAAACGAGAGAAGGTGAAAGAGAGAGAGTATGTGTGTGTGTGTGTGTGTGTGTGTGAGAGAGAGAGAGAGAGAGAGAGAGAGAGAGAGAGACCTAGATAGATAGATAGATAGATAGGTAGGTAAATAGAGAAAGTGTGTGTATGTGTGTGTGAGCGAGGTGGGCTGATATGGATAATGAGTGAAAGTAATAACAGACAGAGAGAGAGAGAGAATAGAGAGTGAGAGAGTGGTAAAAGAGAGAGAGAGAGAGGATGAGATGAAAAGAAGGAGAGGGGGAAACAGAAAGACAAATACAGATAAGAGCCAAAAAGAAAACAAAGAAAAATAAGCGAAAGAGAAAAATTTAAAAGATTCAAAGAGAGAGAGAGAGGGAGAGAGAGAGAGAGAAAGATAGTGAGAAAGAGAGATAGTGTGAAAGTGAAAGGGAGAGGTGAAAAGGAGAGAGAGTAAAAGAGATAGAGAGAGGATGGGAGTAAGAGAGAACTCTTGTGAGCGAAAGTGAGAATGAAATGAATAGACGGTGCAAGAGAGAGAGAAAGAGAGAGAGAGAGAGAGGGGGGGAAGTTTTGCGGCATTTGAGTCGACTGGCCGCCAAGCCCTTCACGTTTTCTTGGTTTTTGTTTACTTTGTTTTAATGACATATCAATCTTTATGGGTTATTTAATACCAAAGCTATTCCTTGTAAAAGTCGAGGGATTATAAGGTTCATACCTTTCCCAAGGGTATTATAATGAATTTAATAGCGAGAATGGAGTTCGGAAGTGCTTACTCCGATGTCATGATCAAGCGCGTAATCCTCGACCTTTTCTTGGGGAGCGGTTAGATGTTTCTTTTCGTTCGCCAATCTCATTCAAATAAGAAAGATCAAATGTTATTACATGAGCCAATCATGAGAAAGAGATATATAGGTGGTTAGGTAAATAGATAGATTGAATGATAGATAGACTGATAGATAGACAGATTGATTGATTGATATACAAGGTGTGTCATAAAAGTATCTCGATTGATCGAGATTTACCAAGATAGAAAGGAACAATGAATGAAGCGTTATTTTTCTTTTTCAGAATACAAGGTATGTCATAAAATTGCCGAGTTTAAAGTTGTATTTACCAAGATAGAATTGAACAATGAATGGAACGTTCATTTTTTTTCAGAATACAAGGTGTGTCAAAAAGAACAAAAATTATCGATATTTTTGACACACCTTGTAGAGAGAGGGGAGAGAAAAGACGTTAAAAAGACATTAAAAAGACGTTAAAAAGATGTAAAAATGATGCTGACATGTTTTTGATTCTGTCTTCTTGCATAAGAATGGAAGTGCTATAAGTGTTGCGGCATTTGAATCGACTGCCGCAAAGACCTCGGCGTTTTTTGAAAGGGGTGGTAGATGTTTGTCTTTTCATTTTTTTTTTTTTTTTGGGGGGGGGACAGCCAAACTTATGCAAATAAGAAAGATCAATTGTTATTGCATTTACCAATCAAAAAAAAGATAGATAGATAGATAGGTTAATAGATAGATAGATAGATAGAGAGAGAGAAGGGGGGAAAAAGACGTAAACAAAAGGTGTAAAAAAAGACGTAAAAGATGTAAAAAAGATGCTCTTTGATTCTGTCTTTCTTGCATACAAATTTCAACTCCGTTAGGGCATCCGGATCTATTTTCTTGTCAATCTTTGCGAGTTTTTATTTTTTTTACCTATGAACAAGCATCTAAACCCTTCGGAAATTATTCACATCTCTTTCTCAGTAATGCAGTATGCGTATTCGTCTAATTAAAAAAAAAGAAAAGATAGGACAGAGATAAATGTGCGTTCCTTTGGCTGGTTTACAGGTGTGTAAAGAAACGTCTAACACACCTAGGTATATAAGATAGATTCAGCGAGTTCACCATAAAGTACTTTACGGGGGAATCTGTCAGCGGACATGCGGACGGTGTGACCCAACCATCGCAGGAAGACCTCAAAAGTGTTTCAAAGACCATATGAAGACAGCTCTGAAGTCATTAATCCTGAAGTAGAATTTGGGTTCAATAGAGATATAAGGGAGAGAGAGAGAGAGAGAGAGAGAGAGAGAGAGAGAGAGAGAGAGAATGCATGTGTGTGCTCTGAAGTCATTACACCATCAAGCCTGGAAGATCTGGCCCCCTAACAGACAGAGTTGGCGAGACATGTGCCGCACAGGAGCTGAGCGGCTCAGTATCGGGATTAATAGTGCTGCAGAGCGGCGATGTCTTCGTTGTCATGCACCACAAAATGCAGAAGGAAATTTCCCTTGTAATGTGTGTGACCGCATCTGAAAATCTAGAATTGGACAAATTAGCCACCAGATTCTCCACAACTGATGAACGATATGGAGTGACGTCATCGTCGTCTGCGACGGATTTCTAAAAAGGTTAAGACAGATACAAAGTTAGTGACTGTTGAAGCGAGTTAGCTTACTGTTGGTTTGAGCAACAATCTAATCACAACTGAACCAGTGTCAAGACAATTGGTACTTATGGGAATCCAGAATAGTCCAATCATGCATTTCGGTGATTCCATTCCTTGAGTCCTGATTGGCTGCTTGGTTTCTATGATGTTATGAGGCTTCATAAATAACCTGGCATTTTGAAGTAGTCTTTGCAGCAAGACCGATTCGTATTAAGTTACGACTACTTGCTGCCTTGTCTTACCAATTCGACGGTAATTGGAATTAGTATGATTATTCTACAGTGACCTTGACATTAGAAGAAAAAATACGACTTATTTCTTCAGTTGTGTTAGAGAAAAGTCACTATAGTTTGTTGGTGGTTGATGGATTGTAACAGCATATCAACTCGTCTTGGGTTATTTCATGCCTATTGTAATAAGTAATTGAGAGTTACTTCCCCTGTTTTATTATTACCTCCCCTTTGTGTAAACCTTTGACGTTTCTGAGAGTATATAAACTCCCAGAAAACTGCAACGGTAAGTAGAATAAATCTTTCTCAAAAACTAGCTTTGTTCGTTTATTATTACACCTATGTAAGATGCAACAACAGAAAAGGAGTTGATGTAGTATTTATACTAAAATACTTTCCAGCATACAACATGAATACGAGTTCCCCGGCCTCTAAAAGCCGGACTCTTATACACTATTGCAGGAGGTAACCTATATAGTTTACTTTAGGAAGAGCGTGATGTAATAGTTAAAGTCATGGGAAATGGACTCGTCGCCCCGAGTTCAAATCCTGGACGTGGTAATTGCATTTCACTTAGCGCTAATACTCTTGGGAAAGGTATGAATTCTACTCTCCCTCCAGCTATGTGTAAATAGTAGGGCTGACTGGGCTCTTTAACCGTGGTTAGGCAACCGGTCTAGGAGAAGGAAAACTCTGAATTCAAACCTGTTAAACTCCGCTTAAGAAATTGACCTTGTGTCACATCCTGCTCGTACGGAGGGGTCGGTAAATATATATATAGTTTAGTGTCCATTGTAGAGTCCCCCATTATTTAATGGGATAGTCCATTTCGATACTACATCCTCGAGTTTAGGAAATGATATGTTGTACATTTATATTTACACTTTTGTAGTTAATAGTTTTAACGATATATTAACATCGTTGAGAATCGTGTTGAGGGATTTCTTTTGTATAGTATTGATTAGGGGAGGTCACTATAAAATTAATAATCAGGTAAAGTTTGTCTTCGAGACCCGAACAAACTATTATCTCTTTGTAATTAATTTCTTAATATCATCGGGTTTTTCCATCCTTTTCTTTGATTATTTTCTTGCTAATCTGTATTTCTTATGCTCTTTCTTTCTTTCTTTCTTTCTTTCTTTCATTATTTATTTATTCTATTATTTTTTTATCATCTGGCTAATCTATTTTTATTTATTATACTCTTTCTTTCTTTCTTTCTTTCTTTTTATCATCTCACTAATCTATATTTCTTTCTTTCTTTCTTTCCTTATTTATTTATCTATTAATTTACTTATTAATATCTACATACTCTTTTTTCTTTCTTAATATTATCATACTTTTTGGGTTTTTTCTTTCTTAATATCTTCATACCTTTTATTTCTTTCTTTCATTTCTTTCTTTTTTTTTTTCTTGATATAATCATAAACATTCTTTCTTTCATTCTTTCTTTCATTCTTAATCTCTTCATATTTTTCTTCTTTCGTTCATAATATGTTTATACTCTTTATTTCTCTCTTGATATATTCATACTCTTTCTTTCTGTCTTTCATAATATATTCTTATTTTCTTTCTTTATTTTATCTCTTTCTTTCTTTCACTATTGCTTTCTTTATATCTTCCTATTTTTCTTCCTTTTTTTATATATTTTTCTTAATTTATTCGTACACTTTCTTTCTTTCTTTCATTTTTAATATCTACACGCTTATTCTTTTTTCCTTTTTCTAATATCTTCATACATTTTTTTGTTTCTCTTTATCTACATATGTACTGTAGTCACTTATCACGGGATTATTTTGTAGTTTATTACTTTGTTATTACATTGTAGTCGGCACGGCATTATAATAATATATACCGTGGGCAACTACTACTTCTCATTTGGTAATCAGGGGACAATAGCCTTGTGATCAGGGAAACGTTTGTTGCGTTATCAACGTCGGGCTGCAATGTCAAGGCGCTGTTCGGGGAGTGAATACTGGGTTACGCAAAGCACACGTTGGCCTTTAATCTTCTTCTTTTTCTGAAAAGCTAACAGGTTCCCAGCTTCTTTCTGGATATATCATATATTCTGTTATATTTATTTCGTGTGCGGTTTCGGAAGAGGAGAGAGAACGACAGATTTTCTAATTAATCCTTGGCTAGAGTTTTCTTCGCACCAGACAACTTTACTTTCTGAGTGGGAAAATATTAAGAAAGAACGAAAAGAGAATGAACATATTATGAAAGAATGAATAAAAAAGAAAGAAAGAAAGTGTATGAAGGTATTAAGAAAGAAAAAAGAGAATGAACATATCATGAAAGGAAGAACGAACGAAAGAAAGAAAGAAAGAAAGAAGAGAAAGAAAGAAAGTGTATGAAGATATTAGGAAAGAGAAAAGAGAATGGACATATTAAGAAGAAAGAAAGAAAAGAAAGAAAGAAAGAAAGAAAGTGTATGGAAATATTAAAAAAGAAAAAAAGAGAATTAACACATTAAGGAAGAAAGAATAAAAGAAAGAGGAAAGTGTGTGAAGATATTAAGAAAGAAAAAAAAGAGAAAGAACATATCATGAAAGAAAGAAAGAAAGAATGAAAGAAAGAAAGAACGGGAATGGATGAAGAAGAATATGAAAGAAAGAAGAGAAGAAAGAAGTAATAAAGTGTATGAGAATATCAAGAAAGAAAGAAAGAAAGAAAGAAAGAAAAGAAGAAGAAGAAAGTGTGTGAAAAAATTAAGAAGAAAGAAAAAGAGAATGAACATATTAAGAAAGAAAGAAAGAAAGAAAGAAAGAAAGAAAGAAAGTGTATGAAGATAATAGGAAAGAAAAAAGAAAATGACCATATCATGAAAGAAAGAAAGAAAGAAAGAAAGAAAGAAAGAAAGAAAGTGTATGAAGATATTAAGAAAGAAAGAAAAAGAACGAAAAATACGACGATATTAAGAAAAAACAAATTTCAACTCAATACACCTCTCTTCTGACGGTGTGACGCTCTGTATCCCTGACTATTTGATGGTCCAAAAAGCCCCTCTGCCCTGACTATTTGAAGGTCGAAGACTCTTTGTCTAATTCCTATAAAGAGTTTTATTTATATAATTTTCTATATCAGAGAAGAAATTTAAAAAAGAAAACACAAATGTTATTAATTAATGTTGTATTTATGGCTAATATTGCAATATTTCAATCTGTATAAGATCATCATCAGAGCCGATCTGTTATTTCTATTTAAAAAATCAATCTTAATGTTTTTATATTTTATTTACTTGTTCCAATGTCCCGCCTCTGCGGCTGTTTTTGCTCTGCCCGATTCAATGGCGATAGTATTCATTTATCGGCTATCTTTAATTCTTAAAAGTAATTCTTAATGTGTTTAACCCATCCAGGGTCGAAAGAAAGTTCACTTCAAAAAGTGACGGATTAAAACAGAGGATCTGATATGTTATCCCTATTTGCTTAATTGTCAAATTTCAAAAAGTAATCAAATGAATGTCTTTAATTCCATCAGGTGGTTATCAAATAGATTGAACATTTCCACCCCTACTTGCTAATGACTTAAATAGACAACACATTTCTAAAGCAAAAATCAAAAGGTTAATTTAACAAAAGCCTAAACTAGCCAAGCCTACCGTACAAATTGTCTGGAACAGATATCACCCTATAATAAATAATTGAGAGTTACTTCCCCTATTTCATGATTACCTCCCCTTTGGAGAACTATCTAATGAATACTAGGCTATATAAACCCTCAATAAGTGTACAAATTATTCAAAGTAGAATAAACTGTAATGACAAATAATAACACCGATAGACTTTGGAAAGCTTTATTCTACTTTATTAAAATAATTTAGAATAATTTGTTCACTTGTTGAGAGTTTATATACTCTAGTATTCACTAGAGAGTTCTCCAAAGGGGAGGTAATCTTAAAATAGGGGAGGTAACTCTCAATTACTAATTACACCCCCTTTAAACCTCACCGACAGAAGACCTATACTGTAACAGACACTCTTTCTTTCTTCTTTCTTTCTTTCTTCTTTCTACGTTTCTTTCTTTCTTCCTTTATATCTTCATTATCTTTCTTTCTTTCGATCTTACTATCTTATTATATTCGTATTTTTCTTTCTTTCTTTTTTTCTTCTCTTTCTTAATATCTTTATGCTCTTTTTTAACTCTTTGCCTACCAAATTACCCACCCCACGACTGTACTAAATTTTCTTGCTATTTTTATTTAACTGTATGATAGGATATTTCAAAGTTCCCTATCTATTCAACTCAGAACTCATTCTATTCAAATAAAGTCCTATTATTGTTGTAATCTGAGTCCTTCTACTCAATTATAATGAACTACCTATCAGTTAGTATTATCTGCGTTATTCGGACTATTGTCCCCATCTTCATTGTTATATGTACAACGTTTCGGCCGAATAACGCAGATAATACTAATCATCAAGCCTCATCTCAAACATTCAGAGAAATAGTACCTATCAGTTTTTGTACTTTGCTTGGAAGAGCCCCTGTGAGCGATTTAAGGTAGGCAAAGAGTTAATTAATATCTTCATTCATAATTTTCTTTCTTTCATGAATTCATTTTTCTTTATATCTTCACACTCTTTCATTCTTTCGGTCTGACTTTCATGATATATTGGTATTTTTCTTTTTTTTCCTTTTTTTTCTTTCTTTCTTATATACCTTCATATTCTTCTTTCTTTCTTTCTTTCTTTCTTTCTTATATACCTTCATTCTCTTCCTTTCTTTCTTTCTTTCTTTTTTTTTTCTTTCTTTCTTAACATATCTTAAACTTTACAGATCTTCAAGCAGGAAACGTGAAAATAATTGCATAGAATTATTGCCTCAAACAAACCGGACAAAAGAATAAAATCAATAAACCTCCTTAGTGCCACTCACATAAGTTAAAAAATTATCTACAAAAATGTTACAACGGAACAATACCAACTTTTTAAGATAATATGAAAATTCTGTTGGGAAATGTATTTTCTGTTATATGGCTGTATCCTTTGTATCTATCCTAAAACCAATATATATATATATGTATATATATATTTATCATTATTATATAATAGCTCTATCACAGACATTGAGCACTCTCCTAATAATACCGCAAATATTGTCCCACCACTGACTCACAGAGTGATATAGTGATAACCTTACATTGTTGTAATATATACACATAATATATACACATATATATAAGTTAAAAGAAAGGAAATGAATCCGACAGTATGAGTATGAAAAGGTGGAATGAAAACATCACACAATGCTGTTAAAGAGAAAACAATTATAATATAATCATAGCTGATATTGATGAATATTTCGATTTTACAAAAATCATCATCAGAGCTCATTTACTCCGTGGTGTTTGGGTCGGAGATAAATGTCAAATCAGTTCAAAAACAAAAAACCTTAATTTTGCAAAAAAGAATGAAAGTTGTTACATTATTCACCAATGTGGGCATTCGCGCCATATTTTTGTCGGTCATGCGAAGTGTATACCTTTTTTGTCGGTCAGCTGTTCATTGTAGCGGATTTTGAGATGTTGGCAACAAGACGAATTAACTTATTCGAAAGGGGGTGGGTATTAAAAAATACATATATACATAAAAATATATATATAAATTTGTGTGTGTCTATATTTTATTATTATTAGTAGTAGTAGTAGTAGTAGTAGTAGTAGTAAGTATTCTTTATATTTTGTAGTAAATATCATTTTCTAACAGGTATATATATGTGTAGTGAATATCTTTTAAACCATTTACTAAAAGGTAATCTAAATATAGCATTATTGTCTTAATTCTTATAGAATATTACAAAATCTAAACGGATATTATTAGATATTATTTATGATCAAACTCTGTAGCATTGAAGCTCTGTTGCCAGATATATAAATGCGAAAAAGTTTATTTCATTCTACGTAGTAAATATATTCTTAAAACCATTATTTTCTAACGGGTAATTTAAATATAATTAGAGTACGCACGGTTAAAAATAGGATTTTTTTGAAGTCGTAATTTTCAGTGTAGACAAGTTTAGTTCAGAAATGTCTGCACATGGGAAAGAATTCTCTTCAGATTGGGAGGAACGTGTTATTTCCTTCCACAAACAGAATAACGACTCAAAAAAAAAAAATAATAAATAAATGACTTGAGTATTTGTTAATCTTGACGTCTCTGGAGAAATAAAACCTTGTAATTCCGGCAGCAAAAAAATAAATAAATAAATAAATAAAATAAATAAGAAAATGAAAAAGGATGAATAAAAGAACAATCGAGAAAATACATAAATCTTGATTGGTGGCTAAGAGAGTTGCGTAGTTAGCGCTGAATGTTAGTTTTCAAGAGAGATGATTTCCCGCCACATAAATATTTGGCGGAACATAATCTTCTTTATCTTATTTTTTTGTATCCTACTATGTTAATCGATTATTTGCCTATTTGATTAACCATCTCTCTCTCTCTCTCTCTCTCTCTCTCTCTCTCTCTCTCTCTCTCTCTCTCTCTCTCTCTCTCTCTCTCAATATATATACAAAGTGTGTCAAAAAAGTATCGAGATGTTTTATACTTTTTGACACACCTTGCATTCTGAAAAATATATATCGTTCCATTCATTCTTCATTTTTATCTTTTTCTACAGCTTTGAATTTGGTAATTTTTGACACACCTTGTATTCTGAAAAAAAAATAATGAATGGAACGTTATTTTTTCAGAATACAACGCGTGTGTNGGTTGTCAAAAAGTACAGAAAATCTCGATAATCTTTTGACTCACCTTATATATATATATATAATATATATATTATATATATATATATATATAAAGAAAATGTTGTATGGATAAAAATTATCTATTGGAATGCCAACACGTGTTCGACAAAGAGTTTGTCCTTGTATACATTGTATTATATTTATTTATTATTTTAAATACAAAATAAAATAAAATAATAATAATAATAAAATATTAAAACATTTTAAGTATACAAAAAAGCGGTCTTCATCAGGGCAAGATATTTTTATATTTGAAAATAAAACGGTACAAATACAGAGAATATGGATGTGTTCGAAAAAAAGAATCGTTTTTGAAAAATTTGAGAGACGCTTACGGTGTGAAGGTTTTAAAGAATATCAGTGAAATGTAACATCTATTAAAAAAAATATATTTCGTATCTATTAATAATGGAGATTCGCTTCCGGTTTTGTCTGTAACAAAAATTACGTCACTGCTTACGTCATATTACCCAAAATCGTCATAACATAGAATAAATACACTCAAAATTTGAACATGCAACATTAGACAGTCCTCATTGTTTTTAAAACAGTTTTAAGAAATACATGACTGTTATTATATATCTATATAATTTGTTTTATTTAAACATATTTAAAGTTAAATTCAAATTGTTTATTTTAATCCTTTAATGAATTTGATGATTTTATTTACTTGGGGACAAACTCGCTGACATTGAATTTTGTACTCCCACCCCTCAGGCAATATGTTTCAAAATCTATTTTAATCGCCGGAGGGTGTTTTTATTTTGTACTATTATATTATATAACCTGTGTATGGATCTTGAAGCAAAAAGGTGTGTTTATTATTATTGTAATTTTATTCATTTATTATATACATTTCTGTGATTTTAATAACTGTGAGATGTCATAGAAATTTGTTTTTCTGTAAGTCTACACAGCAATAACAAAAAAATATATACATTTGTCTATTATAACTATTTTATTTTTTTGTATTTAAAATAACAATAAATAGAATACAATGTATTTTAGCGTAATCCAGGCAAAATCGGCACTCATAGCGAGATTGTTGTTAGAGCAATACACTTAAAATGCTCTAATTTAAGAAGAAAGCAATTTCCAGGAAGTTCTTTCACGGATCAATAATTTTCCGAGCTGAAAGTTATATTTTAATCGTCTAAGCACTGCAACACTAATGGAAGAAGTGCACGGACCACAAAGATACTATGTTGAAAAATAAACCTTATTTGGTCACATTAGTG
This sequence comes from Doryteuthis pealeii, assembly GCA_023376005.1. Classification (NCBI taxonomy): domain Eukaryota; kingdom Metazoa; phylum Mollusca; class Cephalopoda; order Myopsida; family Loliginidae; genus Doryteuthis; species Doryteuthis pealeii. The sequence continues at coordinate 62,309,501 of CM042148.1, read as the reverse complement.
GGAATATCTTTACAGAACTTTTTAATTCATAGATATTGTTTAGAAAAATTAAATAAGCAAAAGAGGTATAATTAACATAGCATGAAATACTGATTAGAAACTTCAACGCTTTTTTGAATAGAAGCATTAATGTCATGGGCCGGTGTTACAACGGGAATCCAACAGGTCACGGATCGTCTAGTCTTTACTTTTTCTTGATCGTTCTATGCACGAATGGATTTACCCGTTTCTTTTGTGTGAGTCATAATGTAAATCGTTAATTGAATCCTTCTCTCCTTTTTACTACTACTACTTACTAACTACTCTCATATCCCTCTCTCTAAACGTTAAATGATCCCTTCTTCTCTTCTCTCTCTCTCTCTCTCTCTCTCTCTCTCTCCTCTCTCTCTCTCTCTCTCTCTCTCTCTCTCTGTTTATTTCTCTATCTCGAACTGAATCCCACCTCCTTCTTCTATTACTACTACAATTACTATTCTCTCTCTCTCTCTCTCTCTCTCTCTCTCCTCTCTCTCTCTCTCTCTCTCTCTCTCTCTCTCTCTCTCTCTCATAAACTGAATTCTTCTTCTCCGTCTTCTTCTTCTTCTAATACTACTACTACTACTTCTCTCCTTCCTCTCTCTCTCTTTTCTCTCTTTCTCGTAACTGAATTCCTCTCTCTTTTCTTCTTTCCTTCTTCTCTCTACCTATCTATCTATCTTGAACTGAACTGAACCTCCTCTTCTTCTACTACTACTAACTGCTACTACAACTACAATTACTACTTCTCTCTCTTCCTCCTCTCTCTCTGTCTCTCTCGCTCGTTCGTCTCTCTCTCTCTCTCTCTCTCTCTCTCTCTCTCTCTCTCTCTCTCACACACACACACACACACACACACACACACACACACCACATAACTGAATTCCTCTATTGTTCTTTTTCCTCTTATTACTACTGCGGAATAATTAACAAGCTTCTTTTTTTTTTAAATACTATGCTTTTGAGATTGATCCACACTGAGTGTCCCATTCTGTTATGGCCCGATGCCAGGATAAGCTTGGCTTAGGACATAATTACTTATATTCGGGGGTGATTTGTTTTTCTTTTTATTCTAGCCGTCTCGCTTGTTTTTCTTATATCGCTTGCAACGGGGTCTGATGACAGCCAGTGTTGCAAAGAGATTTACACACCTTGCACCTTGTTAATCTTACAGAGATACTCTTCAGCTACGTGTTGATTTGATGGACTTGGACCATTTGCAGTCGCACCTGCATAACTCGCTGGGCATCCTTCGACAGAAGCCCTCCCCCCAACACACACACACACACTTCCCTCGTTCCCAACAGACCGCCATACACAACAAAACCCGACGACCCGACCCGGTCGACCTCACGCCCTCCTGCAACCTTTCCAGTCTCAGAATGGAACGAATCAACCGAATTATACTTCTCATCGTTTCGCCATGCAGACGCCTCTTCCCGATTGTCCATTAGAATTGTATCTGTCCTCCTACTCCTTCTCCAACTCATCAACTCCTCTCCTTCTCCTTCAGCCCCAACTCCTCCTCCTTCTCCTCAAACCCCAACACCCCTCCCCACACCAAGCCTCCCCATTTATCTAAAGCTAATTCAGGTTGATTTACAGGTGACCCTCCTTGCTCCTTCTGTGCATTTCCTTAGGATTGTGAGGCGGGGTAAGGGCCCAGTTTGCATCGACCTTCGTTAACGTTAAGGGGCTCAATGTATTCTCTTTCTATAGTGAGTTCACTGAGACAGTCGGGGTTATGGGCTAGGTGCTGAAGTGGTGGTAGGGGGTGCGGCTTCTAAAAAAAAATAGGAGACACGAGTTAAAATCTTAAGTGAATTAGTGTCAAAAGACTTGTAGAAGAAACATATTATGCTCCAGCAATTACGCGAGCACATATGTAATGCGCGCATTAGCATCCACATTTGAATATTCACTAAGTTCTAATAAGTGGGACACAAGGCCAACCAGTGCTACCTCTTAGTCTACCTTGACTGTAGAGCCCATTTAATACCTAACTAATCACGCAAAACCTCCATCTCTTTAGTCAACCTTGACTGCAGAAGCCTTTAACCACCAACTAATCACAGCAAAAGCTGCATCTCTTTAGTCAACCTTGATTTAGAGCCCTTTAACACCTAACTAATCACAGCAATAAGCTGCTACTTTTTAGCTAACTTGATGTAGAGCCATTTACCACCTCAATCACAGCAAAAAGCTGTACACTTTAGTCACTGACTGTAGGACCCATTTACCACCTCTACCAGTCACAGCAAAGCTGCTACACTTTAGTCAACCTTGACTGTAGAGGCCCATTTAAACACTCTTCCCATCACAGCAAAAGCTGCTACCTCTTTACTCAACCTTGACTGTAGGCCCATTTAACAACTCTCCAATCACAGCAAAAAGCTGCTACCTCTTTTAGTTAACCTTGACCGTAGGAGCCCATTAACCACCTCCACACGTGCCACTCTTTAGTCAACCTGACTTAGGACCCATTAAACACCTCTCCAATCACACGCAAAAAGCTGCTACCTCTTTTGTCACCTTGATGTAGGAACCCATTTAAAACACCTCTCCAATCACAGCAAAAAGCTGCTACCTCTTTAGTCAACCTTGACTGTAGGAGCCCTTTAAACAAACTCTCAATCACAGCAAAAAGCTGCTTCCACTTTTAGTCAACCTTGATTGTAGGAGCCCTTTTTAACAACCTAACTAATCACAGCAAAAGCTGCTACCTTTAGTCTACTTGACTGTTAGAAGCCTTTTACACCTCTCAATCACGCAAAAGCTGCTACACTTTAGTCAACTTGACTGTAGAGCCCATTTACCCACCTCTCAATCACAGCAAAAAAGCTGCTACCACTTTAGTCAACCTGACTGTAGAGCCCTTTAACCACCTCTCCAATCACAGCAAAAACTGCCTTTATCAACCTGACTGTAGGAGCCCATTACCACCTCTCCAATCACAGCAAAAAGCTGCTACCACTTTAGTCAATCCTTGACTGTAGGAGCCATTTACCCACCTCTCCAATCACAGCAAAAAGCTGCTACCACTTTAGTCAACCTTGACTGTAGGAGCCCATTTACCCACCTCTCCATCACAGCAAAAAAGCTGCTACCACTTTAGTCAACTTGACTTAGACCATAACACCTCTCCAATCAAGCAAAAAGCTGCTACCATTTAGTCAACCTTGACTGTAGGAGCCCATTTAACCAACTCTCCAATCACAGCAAAAAAGCTGCTACCTCTTAGTCAACCTTGACTGTAGGACCATTTAAACCACCTCTCCAATCACAGCAAAAAAGCTCTACCTCTTTAGTCAACCTTGACTGTGGAACCCATTTAGGTAATCCTTAACTTGTTCTTCGAAATTCCACATAAAATAAATTGAACCTCATTTTATGTCCGTTTTTTGCAATAAATGTTTTATTTTTCTTGCACCCGTTATTTTACAATACTAAATATATTTTTATTTATCATTTTTAATATTCACTTCAATGTGTATATTCTAAAAGTTTAAAATAACGGGTGCAAGAAAAATAAAACATTTATTGCAAAAACACGGACATAAAATGAGGGTTCAGTTTATTTTATAGTCGGAATTTAAGAGGAACAGTTAAGGATTACCCCATTTAACCGAATCACAGCAAAAAGCTGCTACCTCTTTACTCAACCTTGGCTATAGGAGCTCATTTAACCACCTCTCCAATCACAGCTAAAAGCTGCTACATCTTTAGTCAACCTTGACTTCATCATCATCATCATCATCATGTCGCGCACGCAGCACGGATATCCATGACAATCTCTCGCCAACCTTCCCTATCACTCATTGCCTCTGGGGGTTCTTCTGCGCTGCAACCTGCATCCTTACACAGTTGATCAATGTAGGTCCTGCTGGGCGGCTCACGTTAGATGCCCATGTGTTGGCTTCCACAGGAGAACGTCGCTTATGAGCTCGTCCTTCTTCTCCAGCAGTCCTGCATGCCGAGCCTGTCTCACTCTAATGGTTTGCAGATGGGGTGCAGGTTGCTTGCGTCTTGTGGGGTGCTGTTTCCACGATTTGTTCAAGACTGCACACAGCATTCTTGTGCACTTCCATCTCGCTTATTCTCGAGGCGCTTCATTAGGGTCCATGTGTGTGTAGTCATATTAGCAGTACTGGAAGAATTGCCGTTTAGTTTGTCAGTGAAGTCGTATTTCCATATGACTGATAATTGGTTTGTGGCCAACCATGCTTTTCCTATTCGTGTATTAATATCGCTCTCTGTGGATGAGATATTACTGCCTAAGTAAGTGAATTGTTCTTACCTGGCTTACCGGCGAGAGTGGAGATGACTCCTTAAAACTTAATGAACTCAGTTTTATCGGGTTTACAAGAGGCCGATATTCTTTGCTGTAACATGAGACTACTGACATGCAAGGTTGCCATTAAACGTTAGACTCATGATTCTCGGTTGGATTTTTTTTCTATGTTGTTAAGTGAATTTAGTGCTCGAGGGTAAGAAGCATTCCAAACCACCTCTATAGTGGCATTGACGGAGTTTTCTCACGCAGATGCTGACACAAGGCGGTTCCAGCCATTCCAGATTCATGGTATTTTTTATTCTACATCTTCTATGGTCTAATCTGTGATTCTTGCACACAGATGATATCTATATATTTTTAGGTGCTGACGCCGTAAGTTCGGGAGTTGGCATACCGTTTTAGCGTTCTAACGTTTGAATGTTGCTAGCTTGAGTGTTTTGTTTTATCTCTCTCTAAATACCTTGGTACCCCCTCTTCTATAATCTATTGGACAGGTCATCAATATATTCGACACTGTGTACAAGCGCCTAAGCCTACTACGTCTAGCTATCGCCTAGCCATCAGAATACCACCACGACGGCTCGGAACCGTATCTATCGACGCACCAGCTACTACTGCGATAATATACTAAATACCACTTCATAAAATATATCCCGATCCCGTATATATCAAATTTTGAAAGATCAAAAACAGCAATAGTGTAAATAATTTGAGTGCAAGTTCATATATTTCCCAAGATTATAAAATCTATGCGTAGCAAGAGTTTGTGTTTTAAGGTTTAAAGTAACTGTGGTTATTTTTGTGATGTACTAGGTTTTGTTTTTACCCCTTTTATTTAGTGCTCGCACTGAAAAAGAAGCATTTAAGCGAATGTAAAAAAAGACGAGAGAAACATAAGTTGTTTTTTTATGATTAGGCTTATTCACCGAGACATATCACCACGTGCAAGGAAATGTCTCCCTGGCCAATTAGTAGTGTTTTCCCCGACAGTCGTTAAACTCGAATCGCAAGAGATTTTTGGGCGGAAGTGTGTACTTTGTTCCGCATATGCGCTCCGAAAGATTCTTCCGGTGAAGGCTCAATGGAGTTTGTTATATTCTAATTTTTTTATTCTACATTTTGTTCTGATTCCCAAAAAATCCGAATTAAACTCAATGCGTGACCTGGCAGTTTTGAACTCGCTACTCCCATCCGGAGTCCATAACGTGGAGCCATATCCCACCTTTCCAGCCAACAGAAGTTCTTTGTCAGATGTGATCAAGTAGTCTTAATTATTTGGAGGATACAACTAGCATCAAATAACTTTTTTTCTTACAACGGTAATGCTATGAGGACATCAAATATGCACTCGAAAACATTGGGTCAAACAAAAATAATAGCCGTCAAAGTATGTTATCATTTTGAGGGTTGTCGCTTCCAATACTTATATGTTCAAGAATATGTTCCGCATTCATGTGCTTGCTTTTTTGATGATCACGTCTGACAAAAATGTTGTTTTTTTGCTCTTTTGCTTTGCCAGTCAAACTACCAGATTAATTCTCTAAATCACAATCAAATTATAGAGAATCATGTTGGGTTTCTAATGCATCATCAAAGTGACATAACTTTGCTTTGTGCTATAAAGGCAACGTTGAATTCCACCCACTGTAACATAAACAAAAATAAAAAATGTCAGTCAATTGATTCTGAAGGACCCGAACGATCCCGTCATCTTTTGCAAAACCAGATGAAAAAGAAGATGAAAATAAAAACAACATGCACTCTTGTGTCAAGGTATTTGATGAAATTATGAAATTCCTGAAAGTCATTTAGAGTTCAGGGCGAAAATGAATATCCTAATTTCTCTATCTTAGATGTACTCTTAAATATAGGAATCAAAGCAAATAGTATAATTATATATATATATTATATATATACTATATACTATATATATGAAGAGAGAGAGAGAGAGAGAGAGAGAATGGTATTAAAACCACAATGGTGTTAAATTGAATTTATTTCATAATTTTGGCATTGCTAATATGCAAATATTTCATTCATCAATAAAATTTCATTCAGACAATAATGGATAATGGACCATTTTAAGATGTGAATGTTTTTAATCCGGATCTTCAAGAGAAAAACGAGAGAATATTTTAATTTAAACTTAGCCTCACCGGAAGAATTTTCGCGCATATGCGGGCGAAGAAAAAAGACTCAACAAAATATATATATATATGATATGTGGTGTGTGTGTGTGTGTGTGTGTAGGGTGCGGGCTGTAATGTTAGATCGTGCAGAAATGGATCTCGTCAAATTCTGACAAGCTGTTGCATTAATAGCTGCTAATACCCCTGGAAAGTATCGAATCCTATTCTCCGTCCAGCCTATTAGGTAAATGAGCAGGTAATTGAGCTCTTTTACCTTTGTACGCAACCAGTCTAGGAGAAGGAAAACTCTGATTTCAAACATGTTAAATTCCGATGAAAATTACCTTGTGTCACATCTGCTCTTGCGAGGCTTGACTATAATATATATAGATATATATATATATATATATATGTGTGTGGTGTGTATGTGTGTGTGTTAGTTTGCGTGTGCGCGCGTGTGTGGTGGTGTGTTGTTGTGCAGCATGTCCTTTATTTAGCCAGTATTTGTTGAACAGCGCAGACATTTTGCTACAAATTCTGTTTTACACTTCCAATAAATAGAGAAAACTCAACAAACCATCATGTATTATGAATTTTTGTTTTAAGATCACTAATTTAGACTCAGGCCTATGTTAGTAGGTGGTAGCTAACAGGTTTAATCAGAGCTTTCCTTCTCTTAACTGTCGCTCAAGGTTAAATAGCCCAGTCTGTCCTACTATCTTACCCATAGTGTAGGAGAGTAGTTGGATTCATATCTCCCGCATCTTGCCAACTAAACACAAATTATCAAACCTCTCACAAAAATCAGATTTAGCTCATCGTAGGCACTCCGCATAGGAATCACAAAGGTTCGGGTTCGATACTGGCCCTCGCAACTCAGCGTACACCTAATAATTTCATTATTTCAATACATATAATTATAAATATAAATAAAAAATGAAAATACCGGATATCATTGTTAAATTATTTACTTTAATAACACTATTTTAAATCAACGTTTATGTTATTATGATTCGAATGAATATCGTAGACTTTTTAAAACAATTCTCATTTTAATTAAATAATAAAAAAGGAAACAAAAAGTTAAAAGAAATCCTCGCCAGGATGCCCACATAGAAAATAAATACGTAAAAAGACCTTGGTTAATCTGCCTGGTGGAGATCAGGATTTTTAAAAAAAATATTCTGTCATTTCCCTTTGCATCCTTTTGCTAAGATGTGTTCTATCAGAAATGCTACGAGGGTGAATCAAAAGTAATGCCATTTGTTTAGGAAACTATAATTACCAACACAGGAACATTATCAAACATCAAAATGAAGCATGTCCTATTCGGGATCACATCCCTCCTTCCCAAACATAGTTACTGTTCTCCAATAGCAATGTTCTACCTTGAATGAAAGCATTATCCCGCCGCCTAAAATCTATGTGACTGTCTCTGAGCCACTTCTATCACTACAGATTTCCGTCACTGGACATAATGTTTGCTCTACCCCTTTCAGCCGAAGGGATGATAGTTGAGTTGTTACAATCTGGTGAGATATGAGGATTCGATAAAGTTGTCATCCCAAATGAAGGATATTCGCCTTGGCGGATGTTGTGTGTGGTCGAGCTTTGTCATGCAGAAGGAAGACATTGTCGATTGGCCAAGTTGGTCTTACTCGTCGATTCTTCTCTAAGCCCTTAGGCTCAATGTAGGTCCTTACTTTTATAAACTAAAAAAAAACATTATTCCAATATATTAAATGCAAGATACGGGCATGTCCACCCTATCAGCTGGGACTTTTAGAATACACCGACTTGCAGAGCGTAAGACCCCCCTCCAAATGGGCTACTGGTTGGCTTGAGATGAACCCTGTGCGGATCAGTTTCATGGCATACAAAACACTCCACTTTGGCCCTGATCTTGCTTGTCACTCAAACCCAACACCTAATGATTTTCCCAACCCTATTGCCCTTTATGCAACCCCCAACCGTTTCATCATATATTGCTAAAGCGCGTGTTGGGGTATTGGTGTCTTGGGAGCGACATAAACCTATTATGCTGAAGTTCCAATTCTGAGCTCTGGGCAATGTGCAGTTACTCCTTCGTCACATTACTCTCAGATCCATCGACCAGAGTAGTAGGCCTGTAGAGTCCATCTATGTTGAATAGAAAAAAAAATAAGTTTTAACAAATGTGTTAAAAAAATGAGTTTTAAAAAAAATTGTGTACTCAAGAATGAATAAAAAACTTTTTTGCTTATAAATGACCCAACTAAGGTTGACATGCCCTGAAATTTCATCCAACGAGTCAACCACTTTGACTGTGATTTTTGTTTCCTTTCACTACAAGTGTCGCCGAGGACAGAACGTCCTGCAACTTAAGTCTTGTGAAAATGGTAACAGAAGAAGCAAAACGGAACTGGTGATGGTTTAAAGGGACACCTCAGCTAAATGAACGAAGAAATGAACAAAATACCCAACCACCGACTGATATTGGAATACCATTCTCTCTAGAAGAATCTCGTCCTCAATTGCAACCCCCCCCCCAAAAAAAAAAGAATGTTTTTCAAAGAAATTTATAGGTTTTCATGGATTATTCAGACTAATATTCTGTCACCTGATGGGATTCTTCAGCCTGATTTGTAACTTCTCCACCGAAAGTTAGTGAGCTTCGCACTGGATCAGACTTTAGTAAATGATAGCGCATCCCAGGGGCTATCCCCCAAGCACATATCTGCCCCCTTGACTTAAAGGGCCAGAGCTGGGTTATTTCCCAGTGCCTGAGGTGCCCCCTTGAGGGGGAATGCCGACGAGATCGACTCACCAAATTTTCACCTGCCACATGATGCTCTGTTGTGTGTCCCACTTAAAAGGGCTTTGTGCCTAACCCGTACAAGTGGGGTACGAGGTAAATAAATCTGATGGATTCTTCAGCCTTTTTCCTTATCTACAATTTAATAACTTAGTATGACACTATAATGCCCACCCGTTCCAAATATTCTAATCTCGGACTATAGTTTTTACTAGCAAATATATGCACCCTCGGCAAGTATTTAAGTTTAAAAGAAAATAATTCATATTAAATTAAAGGTATGAACACTGAATAAGAAGGCAATAAAAAGAATTCGAAACAGAGGGTATGATGAAATATAGAACAACTTTAAACTAACTCTTCCATCATTTTCACAATTACTCCCGTTTTATGTAAATTTCTATTTAACGTATTTAGTAAATAGGAAGTGAAAGGAATAAAATATACAGTATTTCTTCTTGTTAATGGATTTCTTTTAAGATTTCATCCACGAGAATTTTTGCTCATATTCGAACCCTAAACAAATTAAAAATCAATAATACTAAGATATATATTAAACTATCAAATTTTTAAGATCAACAGCAAATGCTTCCGTACACTGAAACAGCTATTTTGTTGTTATATAAATCAATTGCATGTTATTAGTATGTGATATGGTCAACAGTCTTATGATGTAAAACAATATTATTAATAACGAGTTTAAATAAAAATAAAATCATGAGAATTGATGTAACATAAACAAAGGGAATGTGACTTATAGTAATATAGTTTCGGTACCAGACAGACAACCCACAATCCTATTATAAAAGATGTTAACTCATTCTGCGCCATTTAGAACTCCGCGGTAATTTCTCAAAATGGCTCCTATTACACCCTCAGCATTTATTGATAGCAGATCGTTGACATGTTGAAGAAACTGCGAAATTTCAAACTATTAACGGATACAAAAGTAACAAAGAAGCTACTAAAGAAATCTTAAAAAAAAATGAAAATATCTGTACCAAATATTTCGCCCATAACGATAGCTTATTTTACAATGACGCAATTCTTCGGCTTCGTTCTGGGTCTCATAAGAGGCATATAGATTACGTAGTTAATGACCTGGCGCTTCCCGCAAATACATCATGCAGTAGTCGAATCACTCAAGGGCATAGCCTAGAGAAGTGACAGAGACATTGACCTCTATTGTATGTGCATATACATATATATGTGTGTCTATTATGAGGTCCGTATAACATAATATATATATATATATATATAGTATATATATAATATATATTGTGTGTATTGTGTGTTTATATGCATATAATGTGTGATATATAATTACCAACCCCTTTTGAACAGTTTTGAACATCAGGTTTTCCTTCTTCCTAACCGGTTGCTAACCAAGGTTAAGAGTCTAGTCTGCCCTACTATTTATCCATAGCTAGTGGAGTAGATTCATACCTTTCCAAGTTGAAAGACGCAATACCAACCAGGATTTGAACTCGGCGACGCAGTCCATAATTGTTAATATGTATTTATACATATATAATATGTGAGTTGCGTGTATACAAATAAATAAGCTGTGTTATATGGCATAATATGTGGCTATAAATGGTGTGCTGTGTCGTGCATACATATATTATGTTGTATTATAACGATAAATATTTATATATTATGTATTAAGTTTTGAGCTGTATATGTATATATATTTGTATGTATCGTATAGAGTGTGTATACATATATATGCGTATGTATATTATTAAAAATATGTGGTATATGTGTATATACAGCATATAATATGATATATTCATATATTTTATATATGTATATATAAATGTGAATATACATATATATATATGCCCTTTATGTGTGATATATTATAGTATAGTTCATATATCATATTATATTGTGTTAATATATGTTATACATAATATATCGCTTTTATGTCTGAGTGTGTGTTGTATGTTGTTCATATTACAGTAATATAATAATAATATATATAATATATATAATTATTGTACTGTGCTTAAATATACTGAATAAATATTTGAGATACGACTGACTAAACAGCGATGGTACGTCGTCTGTTTATGTATTAAAACTTTGGTTTTTTCGGGTTTTGGGGGTTTCGCGGTCTTCCAAATCAATACGCCCCACCTCGCATTAGACCCATTAGAGATGTTCAAACCCTAATTCGCTACCCGTTTTGTTCAACATCACAGAAAAATGGCTTTAAATAGAGTATGCCAACGCAGTCCTCGCCACTGTACATATAAATATAAGTGTATATATATATATTATATGTTGTGTGTGTGTGTATAATATGTATTACACATTATATATATGTGTGTTTATATGCATATATGTATATGGTGTATAATATTAAGTATGTCTTAGGTTATATATATGTATGCGTGTGGTGAATGGTAATATACATTTAATAAACACTTCTTGTAAACACATTTTGTCTCAAAACCATAAACAAGATTTGTTTTGATATTTTCTCCTATTTTCCTGTCTACACACATTATGACGAATATTAGGTAAAAAATACATTAGAATATACTGTGGTAGTGCCTTTGACCAGATATCTATAGCTATATATATATATATATGTGTGTGTGTGTGTGTGTGTGTGTGTGTGTGTGTTGAAAAATGGAGAGAATCAGACAATATATTGAAAAAATAATTAAAGGTAAGAAAATGTTGAATGAATAAAAAATTCTTATCCATTCAACATTTTCTTTCTTTATTTATTTTTTCAACATATATATATATATATATATATATATATATATATATTTATTATTATTATTATTATTATTATTATTATTAGAGGGCAGTAAAAGAATACATTAGAATATACTATGCTAGTGGCCTTTGACCATTTTTTACAACTATATATATATATATATATATATATATATATATATATATATATATATCATATACATATGTTATATTATTAGGCCTTTGGCCATATATATATTATATATATAAATATATAATATATACATATTAATGTTATTATTTGGTTGAATTTAAATCAACATGATAGTTAACCTTGGAAAAGCCTTCAAATCAATAGGGATTAATTTAATCGTCTCGTTATTTTCAATGTGCAAACTATGACAACCGCCATTCTGAGAAAATATTCCTATTCAAGAGTAAACATCTTATACTCATTGAACTGGTCTCATCTTTTTTGCGCATAACCTTGAACGATCACCTGCTACACCCAATACTAAAACAAATCTGATGTGAGTTCCACTTCTAGAAAACTGGATAGTGTAGAATACGCTCTTCTGGCATTACTCTCAGTTCCACTGGCTCGGAGTGATAGTACATGTTAGCGTCCCATCTAGCGGTCAAATAGCCTCATTTAAAAATTTTCGTATTAGATAAAATACCAACGTTAAATATTTATTCGAAGGAAGTGAAGTAGATGTAGTGCTATTGTTGGTATCAGCACGACAGTGAGAGTCTATACCCTTTTGACTAGGTACCCTTGTTGAGTTATTTCTATATAGTTATTACTAAAGCTTTAAGCTCAATGCGGCACAAGACCAGAGTATGGTGGCACCCAGTGAGAATTGAACTCACTAACAATGGTCTCTAATCTAGTTCGCTAACCATTACACCACGTGAGGTCCCTGAGTTATTTGATATAGTTATTTACCCAAGCTTAGCTTAGATGTGGCACAAGGCCAGAAGTATGGGCGCCCAATGAGAAATCGAACTCATAACAATGTCTGCAATCTACTTGCTACCATTACACCACGTGAGGTGCCCTGAGTTATTATGATATAGTTATTTACTAAGCTTAGCTTAGATGCAGCACAAGGCCAGAAGTATGGGCACCCAATGAGAATCGAACTCACTAACAATGTTGATAAGCAGCTGCAACCATTACACCGCGTGATGTTCCCCGAAATTCTGATATAAGCTAGATCCCGCTTATACTTATAGACTGGCCAAGGTCACGTGATTGACTCTTCTAACCAATCACTGGCAGTACTACTGGGCTGATAAGATACTTAACCCCCCCCCATAGGATTGCCGGATCTTACCAATACTCACGGGGACTTATATGATTACCAGAAACTGGGACACTTTAGTAACAAAGGATTTCACATTGCGGACGGCCTTTTATCAAGGATTCCACCAGATAAGCGCTTCTGCTATAAGGCCAAGCAATGGCCCTTAAAAAACTTAACAACCTTAACCAGGTCTTTGAGAGGAGCGCCACACTATCATCAGCTCTCTACTAGCATCAACTCCTCGTGATCCAAGATGTACTACCACGCGCTGATTTAGTGAGGGCCGGTATCGAACCGGAACCTTGGTTCAAGGCGGCTGCTCTACCGACTTAGCAAAACCGCTCTATGAAACTATATAATTTATATACACATCATATTAGATAGGAATACTTGATGCAAATATAACAGCAAAATATTTGTATTAAGAATAGTTACTTGAAGTTATCATTTTTACTAGGATTATTTTTATTCGTTACTTGAAACCATATAACTGTGTGATAACAAATGACCATATTGAATCTTATTATAATGGAGATTGTGTATTTGTCTATCTGTAAACCGAAAACTATACCACTACTTAAGTCACAATTCCCTTTGTTTTTTACGTCACATTCTCCATGATTTATTTTATTTAAACCTCAATTATTAATAAAATTGTTTTACATTATTTAAAAACTATTATGACATCCAATTGTATTTATATATACCATAAATATAGTGGTTTACAGTGAAATAACGGATACATTATTAGTGAATTCATTATTAAAATATTTGATTTTTGATAAATATTGGTTTACAGATTGAATCTAACTGTTTGGAATTACCAATGAATTGAAGAAAATTGTCTCGTGGGATAGATATTAAAAGAAATCCATTAACAAAGAAATAACTGTCGATTAGTTTTTTACAACAAAATAATCAATATTATAAATACGCAATTATGAGAATATTGTGACGTAAGCTGTGATGTAGTTTTGTTACAGACAGAAATACACCCAATCTACATCATAGTAGAATTACGCAATTATTGAGATATTGTGACGTAAGCTGGGATGTAGTTTGGTTACAGACAGAAATACACCATTACACAATTATTGAAATATGTGACGTAAGTTGGGATGTAGTTTTGGTTACAGACAGAAATACACGCAATCTACATTATTAGTAGAATTACGCAAATATTAAGAATAGTGTGACGTAAGCTGGGATGTAGTTTTGGTTACAGACAGAAATACACACATTATTAATAGAGATAGAAATGACTTCACTCGAATAAGACTTCTTTTTTTCTTCTTTATACATTTTCTCTATTTCTTTCACTTTTTGTTTTTGGGGGTTTTTTTTTCATTGTACTTCTTTTATCGTAGATACCCTTTTTATCTTTTACATTTTGTCGGTTTTGTTTTTTTGTTGCTTTTTTTTGTTATTTTCTTTTTGGTGAGGTTTGGTGGGGGTTGTTATTCTGAAGGTAACGCGAGATGCAATTGACTGACTGGCTTGTCTTAAACGGTTCCCGTATTTGCCGGGTCAGGAGCCAGTTATCGTAGACATGAGAGAGTAAATGTCACAGTTAGTTTGGCGCGGTAAAGATTGACCTAAAGTGAAAAGGCCAGCCGTTTACTACTACAGAGCATCGCCGCAAATACTAAAAAGGTTAATATTATAATAACAATAATATCCTAATATAATAATATAATAATAATAATAAGAAGAAGAAAGAAGAAGAAGAAGAAGAAGAAGAAAAGAAGAAGAAAGAAGGAGAACTGAGGAGACTTGTCCTAAGACTCCGTGAAATACCATCAGTTAACGCTGATGTAAAAAAAAAAAACCAAGGGTGAAATAATAATAATAATAATAATAATAATAGCGAAATACTTGCGCTGTTCTTCCTTCTTCGCCATTTGGTTGGTTGATGGATTTACGTATGTCAATCCTTGTTGGGATATTTATTGCTAAAGAGGTTTTGTTTTATTCATTCTTGATGGGTATTCAATTTTTTAAACTTAATTTTTTAAATATTTTTTAATCATTTTTCTATTTAACCAGAGATGGGACCCTAACAGATTACTATACTCCTGGTCAGAGTAGACTAGGAGTAGTGGCGATAAAGGGATACTCCACACTGTCTAGAGCTCTAGGATCGAAGCTCATGATAGAAACCCCTCAGCTACCATCGTGCACATACGATAAAAAGGGTGGATTTACCATGAGGACAATACAGCCGAAACAATCATATAGTTTCAATGGCTTGACGTTGAAGAAAATCAAACTAATTCAATTACCGTCGAATGGTAAGACACGGCAACAAGCCATTGTAACTTAATACAAACCCGTCTTGTTGCAATTCTACTGCAGAATGACAGGGTATTTATAAAACTCCACAATATCATTGAAAACAGCAGCCAAATCAGAATCAAGAATGGAATCACCCAAATGCATGAATGGACCATTCTTGATTTCTATAAATACCAACTGTCTTGACACTGCTTGAGTTGTGTTAGCTAGTTAGTTATTCAACAACAGCAGACTAACTGACTTCAATAGACGTGACCAGCCGATGATTGGATGGGCCTCTCCGACCGACCGTCTAGCCCAAGTAAGGACCAAAGTGGAGTGTTGCCTGTCATGGACTGTTCAGACACCATGATTTTGTCCTTACTTATCACGGGTCGCCACCACGCCAAAGATGGTCCCATTGGAAGATTGTACCCCTCTACAGAGGTGCAGTCGGCGTATTACTATAGCCCCAGTCAACAGGTGGTTTTTTCTTTTGTTGTATATATGATTTTATGTGAATAGCGTGTATGTAAATATGTCTTTTGTCTTATAAACTGTCAGAAAAAAAATCATTAACTTTATGTTTATTAATAAATGTTATAACTTATATGTACCCACATCATACCTCGGGTATATATAGAGAGAGATAGATAGTTAGATAGATAAGTAGATGATGATGATGATATGATGATGATGATGATGGTCTTACTTTTTTACTCTTCATCCTTAGAGAGTTGTATAATACTCAGATGCAAAAAACAAATCTCTTTGTTAGCGCTAGGGAAAGGATACACCCCCTCGCTGTCTGGCTGATACCGACTTTAGGCCACCCTGATGACTTTGTTATTATTATATTAGTTATTTTATTTGAGATGTGATTTAGGTGTGATACCGCCTCTTTTTTTATGAGGAAGAGAAGGGGCTGGGAAGGCTCTCAAAGTCTGCCCTACTATTTACCCATTGCTGAAGCGAGAATAGTAAAATTCATACATATCATAATGGTATTATGCTACGTGAAATGCAAACAAGTCGCGTCCAGGATTGAACCCGTCTTACCGAGTCCATTTCCTACGACAGTAACCATTACACTATTTTAGCGCCTCCACATTAGCTAAAGTTCTGTCCGTAGGTCGGGTTTTCAACCAGTTTTATTAATTGTCTTACAGAGGAAGAATACTATGTACAGAATTGACTGAATATATAGATTAAAGTATGACATCCCGGAAGCTCTCTGTCGACTTATTGACTAAGAAAAAGAAAAACCGTTTAAAAGTCTCGAGAGGATATTTTTGTTTGTATTATTTCGTTAATCTCTTGTCAGCTATCAGAATATTATTTTTCTTATTGAAGCATGAACAATAGAAATTACAGTTACCTTGACTTACAAATTTAAATTCGTTGCGCTCGGAACGCAGTTTCTGCGTATTTCTCCATTGAAATATAAATTGAACTGCCATAAATCCGTTCCAAGTTACTCACAAAGAAAACATCCTAATTTTTATTACGTTTTTTTTAATTAAGGAATATAGCACTGTATTGTATAAAACATAATAAAAATAAGAATTAATGAATTATGCGCTTAATATGTTTGATGTTTAGTCTTTATACAATGCTATTTACTTTGGCGTAATAAATTAGAAAATTAGATATTTTAGTAACATAAGCGTATCTGAAGCTCGATCCTTCGGTAATTTTAGCTCTCATCACAAATCCAAAAATCGACTATCAACAAACAAACTCAATGTGCAGTATTTCCATGACATAGTTCTTTCAATCCCCTATACGGTGCGGATGCCTACAGGACTATAAGGGAAGAACTGGACTCCCTGACAAGCTACAACATACTGTCCAGCGAACTGGATGGCTGACACTTAAACAGACTTGGGATGTCAGATTGCCAAATTAGATTCTTACTCTCAACTGATGGAGGGATCACGTGGGAATCGGTAGACCAAAGCTTAGATACAAAGACAACACCAAGAAAAACGGAGACTTAAACATCCTCATAGGCAATTATCAAGACGCAACCAGAACTCGAATCAATGAAGAAAACAGATTCGTAGGGTCTCATCATATAAACTCCGACAGTATTAAAAAAACAAAACTCCCGGCTATATAGTTTGTGATTCACAAAACACAAATCTTTGCCTGAAGAATAATAAATATTATATATATATATATATATAACAGAAAAAGACCAAATCATCTGCACCTCTGAAAATAATCAGATTTTACTATAAAGAAAAAACACTGTAAGAGTGCCTTTAAAATATACTAAGTGCTCAATACAGAAGTACAGCTAGCAAATAATAAGTAAGCCTAATGATCAGAGAATATTACCTAGGTTTCTCCTAACGAATCAATCAGAATAATTCTGACTCTAAGTCAGGAATTATCTGAAGATCCGTATGAGAAACGTAGGTGATTATCTCTCACTCATTAGCTTTACTTATATAAATATATATATATTGTGTGTGTGTCGTGTGTGGTTGTGTGTGTGTGATATATATATTATATATATATATATATATATATTTACCACCAAGATAATAATTTTAATTGATATCAATCGTTAATTACTGTAAAGAATCCAGAGTTTTCTGGTTTTATAAATGCAAATGTCAGTGTGTCACTGTGTCATGGCTCCAGATTTGTTCAGCTTACTCAACATAGCATTATCGAAAGTCAGATCGATTCTATTCGCCAATAAAAAAAACATTCGCCGTATTCGAACCCGCAATCCTGCAGTTTTGAATCCCAATTTAATTACTACTATGTTTTTCGACGATTTTTTTAATACGATAACAATTTTCATGAATCCAAAATAAATTTAGAAAAATTGAAATTGATGGAGATCCAGCGAAAGTTCACGCCGTGAAATAGAAATAATTGCTTTGTACGAAGTAAGACATGCGTACACAAATTGATTAAATTAGTCACAGCAGAAAAGTTGCCATTGAACTTGTAAATTGATAACATTAATATGCACTCAATTTATGGAATGCGAATTTTGGTTGTTGTTTACGCATTCAACCTCAGTGGGTCATTATTGAAAAGTTTTGGAAATAAATTCATTCTTAATGGAACTTCAAGCTTTTATAACATACATTTTATTTAACCCATAGATGGGATCCTTACGTACTCATCCTTGGTTTGGTTTGGTTTGTTTACGGACATCGACCTCAGTGGTATTTAATGCTGATAAAAGCTTTTGAAATTAAATTTCATTCTTAATGGATACTCAATCTTTTTAAAATAACATTTTCTATTTAACCCTAGATAGATCCAAACAGTACTACCTTTCCGTTTGTTTGGTTTGTTTGTTTACGCACATCACCTCAGTGGGTCATTTAATGCTGATTAAAGCTTTTGAAATTAATACATCTTAATGGATACTCCAATCTTTATTTATAAATACATTTTTCTATTTAAACCATAGATGGATCCAACAGGGTACTTATCCATATCCGTTTGGTTTGGTTGAGTTTGGTTTGTTTTACGGCACTCAACTCAGTGGTATTAATGCTGATAAAGTTTTAATAAATCATTCTTAAGGATACTTCAATCTTTTAAACACATTTTATTAACCCATAGATGGATCCTAAACAGGTACTACCATCCGTTGGTTTGGTTTGTGTTTGTTTTTACGCACATCAACCTCAGTGGTCATTCTTAATGCTGATAAATGCTTTTGAATAATTCATTCTTATTGGATACTCAATCTTTTTTATAAATAATTTTCTATTTAACCCATATGATGGACTGTTGGAATAATTTTAGTATATAAATGTGCTTGCAAAAATACACCACTTAAATTATAGACTAGCGAATCCTCAGTCAAACCTCAGCCAATCAACAGCCCGAATAGATGGTGGTTAATACTTATCGCTGTACTGATACAATCTTTGCACCATTACGAAAACCTGGCAAGACTGAGAGCACCACAGGAACAACCAAAGGATTATTCTCTAAGGATCGCACACACAAGACTCAACCAAGATCTCCGCGAAAGACTAAAAGATATTCACAAAATCTAACAGGGACCCTAACAATTCTAACACTTCTGGTCAGATAGAACCTGGGAGCATGTATAAAAGGGTGCCCACATTACCCACATCCCCCAGAACTGGAACCTCAGTTAATGTATTCTTCAGGACATGAAGACCCGCACACGCATTCTAGTACCCATATGATAAAATGTTGGGGCTTGCCTAGGGTCGGTGCAATCATATAGATGTTACTAGGGATTACAACAAGCGATTGATTCGGAGGGGCCCTTCTCCGACCGTCCGTCTAGCTTAAGTAAGGGTTTAAGTGAGTATCTAACTGATTATGACCTGCTTCATCCACCAAGTTCCGTCTAAGTATCACGGTCACCCACCCCCAGCAAGAGTGTCCCATTGAGGGTTTCTTAACCCTCTTTTAAGCATTTATCTATCTTTCCCTCCTCTCATCATTTCTCCCTTTTCTATATCATTTGTTCTTCAATGTTTCTCACCTCGTCTTCTCTCTTTCTCTCGTGTTCTTTAGTTTTCTTTCCTGGCGGGAAAACCGTTTCTATCTTATTCTCCTCTCTTCATCACCCACTCTTCTTTTGGAATTTACTCATACTTTCGTTCCTCCTCATATCCCTTCCTTTCCTAAGTCGTCCGGTAGGCGCTCCGCCCAGGGAACCACAAGGTTCCGGATCGATACGCCCTCGCAACTTCAGCGTACTGGGTAGACAGGGATCTGTGCGGGAAAGTAGACCATGATGGTAGGTGTGTTCCTCCACCTCAGATAGCTAAAAACAATCTCCTTGGTCTAGCTAGAGAAAAGGATAGACTCCCTTCTTCAGCTATTACCGACTTTTAGGGCACCTTTTACTTACATTATATTTTCTTCTACCCTTCTTATACTTCTTCTCTTCTCTTCCTCTCTTTTTTCCGATCGGGAAACTCTATTTCTTGTCTTCTCCTCTTCTGTCTTCCTCTTCCTGCTTACTCTCCTTCGCACTCATCTCTTTTGATCATTTATTTATACTTTCCCTCCTCCTCCTCCTCCCTCATTCCCCCCTTTCCTTTATTATGTTTCTTCCATATTTCCTCAACCCCTTCTCCTTCTCCTCTGACTGCAAAACCTGACTGCTGTCGCCAATCGTGCATAGAACCACAATGCACGAAGATTCTCGCACGTTTCTCGGTCTTCCTTCTTTACCCAGAATGTCCTGTCATTTCTTCAGAAGCTAAATTCCTTTGTAATTCATCCCTTTCTCTGGCTTCTTCCTTCAAATTAATTAACATTTATTTTTATAAGGTCACCCATAAATCGTCTTGTAATAGTATAGTAGCACATTCATCATGCTATTCTTACAGATAATATTCCTAAATGAGTCATTGTTTTAATACATTCATTGTTGCATTACAGTCGCTACGTGCATTGTTTCATTGAGAGTCGTTATATCCTTCCGTCAATTCGGCGCGTGATCGCGTTTATTTCGCTTCATTACAATAAACACTGTTTTTTACGATCGACCTAGAGTGTCAGAAAGTACGCCGCAAACAACGGACGATTACAAGAACCATATGTTTCTTACATCGGAGAACTGTAACCAAAATCTGATATAAAGTTAGATATATGTTCTTCAAAAAATACTTTATTTCAGATATCTGATTTTGTTACAGTTCTACGTTAAGAAAAACATATGTTCTTGTAAAATCGTCTGTTTGCGGCGTTACTTTCTGACACTCTAAGGTCGATCGTAAAAAAACAGTGTTATTGTAATGAGAAATAAAACCGATCACGACGCGAATTGACGGAAGGATATAACATCCTCAATGAAAACAATGCAAAAAGTAGCGACTGTAATGCAAACAATAGAATGTAATTAAAACAATGACTTCATTTAGGAATATTATATGTAAGAATAGCAATGATGAATGTGCTACTACTACTATTACAAGACGATTGGTGACCTTTATAAAAATAAATGTTAATTTAATTTGAAGGGAAAGAAGCAGAGAAAGGATGATTCACAAAGGAATGTTAGCTTCCTGAAAGAAGATGCACAGGAATTCTGGGTAAAGAAGGAAGACCGAGAAACGTGCGAGACATTTCGTGCCATTGTGGTTCTATGCGAACCAGATGGCGACAGCAGTCAGTTTTGCAGTCAGAGGAGAAGGAGAAGGGGGTTGAGGAAATATGGAAGAACAATAATAAAGGAAAGGGGGAATATGAGGAGAGGAGGAGGAGGGAAAGTATAAATAAATGATCAAAAGAGATTGAGTGAGGAAGGAGAGTAAGAGGAAGAGGAAGAAGAAGAGGAGAAGAACAAGAAAGATGTTTCCCATCCAGGAAAAAAAGAGAGGAAGAGAAAGAGAAGAAGTATAAGAAGGGTAGAAGAAAATATAATAGTAAAGTAAAAGGTGCCCTAAAGTCGGTATCAGCTAGAAAGCAAGGGAGTCTATCCTCTTTTCCCTAGCGCTAGACCAAGGAGATTGTTTTTTAGCATCTGAGGTGGAGGACCACACCTACCATCAGTGTCTCACTTTACCGCACAGATCCCTGTGCTACCCATACGCTGAGTTGGCGAGGGCCGGTATCGAATCCGGAACCTTGTGGTTCCTGGGCGGACGCTCTACCGACTGAGCTTAGGAAAGGAAGGGATATGAGGAGGAACGAAAGTATGAGTAAATTCCCAAAAGAGAAAGAGTGTGAATGGAAGAGAAGGAGAATAAGATAGAAACGGTTTTCCCGCCAGGAAAGAAAAATAAGAACGAGAGAAAGAGAAGAAGAACGAGGTAGAGAAACATTGAAGAACAAATGATATAGAAAAGGAGAAAAATATGAGAGAGGAAAGTATAAAAAATGCTTAAAAGAGGGTTAAGAACCCCTCAATGGGACCACCTATTGGCTGGGGGGTGGGTGACCCGTGATACTTAAGGACGGAATCTTGGTGGATGAGCAGTCCATATCAGTAGATACTCCACTTAAACCTTACTTAAGCTAGACGGACGGTCGGAGAGGGCCCCCTCCGATCAATCGGCTTGTCTTGTAAATCCCTAGCATCTATATGATTGCCCGACCCTTATGGCAAGCCCCAACCCATTTTATCTATTGTACTAGAATGCGGTGGTGAGGGTCTTCATGTCCTGAGAATGACATTAACTGAGTTCCAGTTCTGGAGGTTTGGGTAATGTGGAGACCCCTTTATCACCATTGCTCCCAGGTCTACTCTGACCCAGAGTGTTAGAACTTGTTAGGGTCCCTGTTACGATTTTGTGAATATCCTTTAGTCTTTCAGCGGAGATCCTTTGGTTGATCTTGTGTGTGCGATCCTTAGAGAATAATCCTTTGGTTGTTCCTTGGTGCTCCTCAGTCTTGCAGGTTCTTCGTCAATGGTTGCAAAGATTGTATCAGTATCAGCGATTAAGTAGTTAACCAACCACCTATTCGGGCTGTTGATTGGCTGAGGTTTGGCTGAGGATTCGCTTAGTCTATAAATTTAAGTGGTGTATTGCAGCACATCTTATATACTAAAATATTCCAACAGTCCCATCTATGGGTTAAATAGAAAAATGTATTTATAAAAAAGATTGAGTATCCAATAAGAATGAATTTATTTCAAAAGCTTTATCAGCATTAAATGACCCACTGAGGTTGATGTGCCGTAAAACAAACCAAACCAAACCAAACCAAACGGAATGGTAGTACCTGTTAGATCCCATCTATGGGTTAATAGAAAAATGTGTTTATAAAAAAGATTGAGTATCCATTAAGAATGAATTTATTTCAAAACTTTATCAGCATTAAATGACCCACTGAGGTTGATGTGCCTAAAACAAACCAAACCAAACCAAACCAAACGGAATGGTAGTACCTGTTAGGATCCCATCTATGGGTTAAATAGAAAAATGTATTTATAAAAAGATTGAGTATCCATTAAGAATGAATTTATTTCAAAAGCTTTATCAGCATTAAATGACCCACTGAGGTTGATGTGCCGTAAAACAAACCAAACCAAACCAAACGAATGTAGTACCTGTTAGGATCCTATCTATGGGTTAAATAGAAAAATGTATTTATAAAAAAGATTGAGTATCCATTAAGAATGAATTTATTTCAAAAGCTTTATCAGCATTAAATGACCCACTGAGGTCGATGTGCCGTAAAACAAACCAAACCAAACCAAACGGAATGTAGTACCTGTTAAGATCCCATCTATGGGTTAAATAGAAAATGTATTTATAAAAAAGATGAGTATCCATTAAGAATGAATTTATTTCAAAACTTATCAGCATTAAATGACCCACTGAGGTTGATATGCCGTAAAACAAACCAAACCAACAATCGCACTTCATAAATTGAGTGCATATTAAATGTTATCAAACTTTAAAAGTTCAATGGCAACTTTTCTGCTGTGACTTAATTTAAATTCAATTTGATGTACGCATGTCCTTACTTTCGTACAAACAATTATTTCTATTTCACGCGTGACTTTCGCTGGATCTCGCAATCAATTTCAATTATTTCTAAATTTATTTGGATTCATGAAAATTTTATCGTATTAAAAAAAATCGTCGAAAAAAACAATAGTAGTAATTAAAACTTGGGATTCCAAACTGCAGGATTGCGGGTTCGAATTCGGCCCGGAATGTTTTTTTTAATTTGCGAATAGAATCGATCTGACCTATTCGATAATGCTATGTTGAGTAAAGCTGAACAAATCTGGAGCCCACTGACACAGTGACACACTGACATTTGCATTTAAACCAGAAAAACTCTGGGATTCTTTACAGTAATTAACGATTGATATCATTAACAGATATTATCTTGGTGTGTATATATATATATATATATATATATATATATATATACACACACACACACACACACACACACACACACATATATATATATATATATAAGTAAAGCTAATGAGTGAGAGAATATCAACCTAGGTTTCTCATAACGGATCTTCAAGATAATTCTGACTTAGAGTCAGAATTATCCTGATTGATTCGTTAGGAGAAACCTAGGTAGATATTCTCTGACTCATTAGGCTTACTTTATTATTTGCTAGCTGTACTTCTTGTATTGAGCACTTTAGTATATTTAACAGGCAACTCTTACAGTGTTTTTTCTTTTATAGTAAAATCTGATTATTTTCAGGAGGTGCAGATGATTTGGTCTTTTCTTTATATATATATATATATATATATATTTTTTTCTTCAGGCAAAGATTTGTGTTTTGTGTAATCACAAACTATATAGCCGGGAGTTTTGTTTTTTAATACTGTCGGAGTTTATATGATGAGACCCTACGAATCTGTTTTCTTCATTTGATTCGAGTTCTGGTTGCGTCTTGATAATTGCCTATGAGGATGTTCAAGTCCTCCCGGTTTTTCTTGGTGTTGTCTTTGTATCTAAGCTTTGGTCTACCGATTCCACGTGATCCATCCCTCAGTTCAGAGTACAGAATCTTATTTGGCAATCTGACATCCCCAAGTCTGTTAAAGTAGTCAGCCCATCCCAGGTTACGCTGGACAAGTATGTTGTACTTGCCAGGGAGTCCAGTTCTCTCCCTTATAGTCATGTAGGCATCCGCACCGTATAGGGGGATTGAAAGAACTATGTCATGGAATACTGCACATTGAGTTTGTTGTTAATAGTCGATTTTTGGATTTGTGATGAGAGCTAAAATTTACCGAAGGATCGAGCTTCAGATACGCTTATGTTCACTAAAAATATCTAATTTTCTAAATTTATTACGCCAAAGTAAAATAGCATTTATAAAAGACTAAACATCAAAACATATTACAGCGCATAATTCATTAAATTCTATTTTATTATGTTTTATACAATACAGTGCTATATTCCTTAATTAAAAAAAAACGTAATAAAAATTAGGATGTTTTCTTTTGTGAGTAACTGGAACGGATTTATGGCAGTTCAATTTATATTTCAATGGAGAAATACGAAGAAACTGCGTTCCGAGCGCAACGAATTTAAATTTGTAAGTCAAGGTACCACTGTAATTTCTATTGTTCATGCCTTCACTAAAGAAAAATAATATTCTGATAGCTGACAAGAGATTAACGAAAATAATACCAAACAAACAATATCCTCTCGAGACTTTTAAACGGTTTTTCTCTTTTCTTAGTCAATAAGTCGACAGAGAGCTTCCGGGATGTCATATTTTAATCTATATATTCAGTCAATTCTGTACATAGTATTCTTCCTCTGTAAAGAAATTAATAAAACTGGTTGAAAACCCGACCCTACGGACAGAACTTTAAGCTAATGTGGAGGCGCATAAAATAGTGTAATGGTTACTGTCGTAGGAAATGGACTCGGTAAGACGGGTTCAAATCCTGGACGCGACTGTTTGCATTTCACGTAGCATAATACCCATTATGATATGTATGAATTTTACTATTCTCGCTTCAGCAATGGGTAAATAGTAGGGCAGACTTTGAGAGCCCTTCCCCAGCCTCCTTCTCCTCCTCATAAAAAAAAGAGGCGGTATCACACCTCAAATCACATCTCAAATAAAATAACTAAATATAATAATAACAAAGTCATCAGGGTGGCCTAAAGTCGGTATCAGCCAGACAGCGAGGGGGTTGTATCCCCTTTTCACTAGCGCTAGACCAAAGAGATTGTTTTTTTAGCATCTGAGTATTATACAACTCTCTAAGGATGAAAGAGTAAAAAAAGTAAGACCATCATCATCATTCTCATCATCATCATCATCATCATCTATCTTATCTATCTAACTATCTATCTCTCTCTATTATATACCCGAGGTATGATGTGGGTATATATGAGTATATAACATTTATTAATAAACATAAAGTTAATGATTTTTTTTCTGACAGTTTATAAGACAAAAGACAATATTTACCTACACGCTATTCACATAAAAATCATATATACAACAAAAGAATAAAACCACCCTGTTGAGAGGGGCTATAGAATACGCCGACTGCACCTCTGTAGAGGGGTACAATCTCCCCAATGGGGCCATCTCTTGGCCGTGATGGCGACCCGTGATAAGTAAGGACAAAATCATGGTGGCTGAGCAGTCCATGACAGGCGACACTCCACTTTGGTCCTTACTTGGGCTAGACGGTCGGTCGGAGAGGCCCCATCCAATCAATCGGCTGGTCACGTCTATTGAAGTCAGTTAGTCTGCTGTTGGTTTGAATAACAGTAACTAGCTAAGCACAACTCAAGCAGTGTCCAAGACAGTTGGTATTTATAGAAATCAAGAATGATCCATTCATGCATTTGGGTGATTCCATTCCTTGAGTTCTGATTGGCTGCTTGGTTTCAATGATATTGTGGAGTTTTATAAATACCCTGTCATTCTGCAGTAGAATTGCAACAAGACGGGTTTGTATTAAGTTACAATGGCTTGTTGCCGTGTCTTACCAATTCGACGGTAATTGGAACTTAGTTTGATTATTCTTCAACGTCAAGCCATTGAAACTATATGATTGTTTCGGCTGTATTGTCCTCATGGTAAATCCCAACCCTTTTTATCGTATGTGCACGATGGTAGCTGAGGGATTTTCTATCATGAGCTTCCGATCCTAGAGCTCTAGACAGTGTGGAGTATCCCTTTATCGCCACTACTCCCTAGTCTACTCTGACCAGGAGTAATAGTATCTGTTAGGGTCCCATCTCTGGGTTAAATAGAAAAATGAGTTAAAAAATATTTAAAAAATTAAGTTTAAAAAATTGAATACCCATCAAGAATGAATAAAACAAAACCTCTTTAGCATAAAATATCCCAACAAGGATTGACATACCGTAAAATCCAATCAACCAACCAACTGGCGAAGAAGGAAGAACAGCGCAAGTATTTCGCTATATTATTATTATTATTATTATTATTTTCACCCCTTTTGAGTTTTTTTTTTTACATCAGCGTTAACTGATGGTATTTCACCGGAGTCTTAGGGACAAGTCTCCTCAGTTCTTCTTCTTCTTCTTCTTCTTCTTCTTCTTCTTCTTCTTCTTCTTCTTCTTCTTCTTCTTATTATTATTATTATTATTATTATTATTAGGGATATTATTGTTATTAATAATATTAACCTTTTTAGTATTTGCGGCGATGCTCTGTAGTAGTAACACGGCTGGCCTTTTCACTTTAGGTCAATCCATTTTACCGCGCCAAACTAACCTGTGACATTTACTCCTCTCATGTCTACCGGATCAACTGGCTCCTGACCCCGGCAAATACACGGGAACCGTTTAAGACAAGCCAGTCAGTCAATTGCATCTCGCGTTACCTTCAGAATAACAACCCTCCCCACCAAACCTCACCAAAAAGAAAATAACAAAATAAAAAGCAACAAAAACAACAAAAACACGACAAATGTAAAAGATAAAAAGGGTATCTCACGATAAAAAAGAAGTACAATGAAAAAAAAACCCAGAAAAACAATAAAGTGAAAGAAATAAGAAGAAAAATGTATAAAAAGAAGAAAAAAAGAAGTCTTATTCGAGTGAACTCACTCGAATAAGACTTCTTTTTTTCTTCTATTAATAATGTGTGTATTTCTGTCTGTAACCAAAACTACATCCCAGCTTACGTCACACTATTCTTAATATTTGCGTAATTCTACTAATAATGTAGATTGCGTGTATTTCTGTCTGTAACCAAAACTACATCCCAACTTACGTCACAATATTCTCAATAATTGTGTAATGGGTGTATTTCTGTCTGTAACCAAACTAAATCCCAGCTTACGTCACAATATTCTCAATAATTGCGTAATTCTACTAATAATGTAGATTGGGTGTATTTCTGTCTGTAATCAAAACTACATCACAGCTTACGTCACAATATTCTCAATAATTGCGTAATTCTACTAATAATGTAGATTGGGTGTATTTCTGTCTGTAACCAAAACTACATCCCAACTTACGTCACAATATTCTCAATAATTGTGTAATGGGTGTATTTCTGTCTGTAACCAAACTAAATCCCAGCTTACGTCACAATATTCTCAATAATTGCGTAATTCTACTAATAATGTAGATTGGGTGTATTTCTGTCTGTAACCAAAACTACATCACAGCTTACGTCACAATATTCTCAATAATTGCGTAATTCTACTAATAATGTAGATTGGGTGTATTTCTGTCTGTAACCAAAACTACATCATGGTATATATAAATACAATTGCTAACAGTTTTAATAATGTAAAACAATTTTATTAATAATTGAGGTTTAAATAAAAATAAGATCATGGAGAATGTGACGTAAAAAACAAAGGGAATTGTGACTTGAGTAGTGATATAGTTTCGGTTACAGATAGACAAATACACAATCTCCATTATAATAAGATTCAATAATGGTCATTTGTTATCAC
>CM042148.1:62270603-62275603 GCA_023376005.1 Doryteuthis pealeii | reverse complement strand
ATTCTTCTAGCAGAGAATCGGTATTCCAATATCAGTCGGTGGTTGGGATTTTGTTTCATTTCTTCGTTCCATCAGCCATGAGGTGGTCCCTTTAAACCATCACCAGTTCCGTTTTGCGTTCTTTGTTAACCATTTTCACAAGACTTACAGTTGCAGGACGTTCCTGTCTCTGGCGCCACTTGTAGTGAAAGGGAAAACAAAACTCACAGTCAAAAGTGGTTGACTCGTTGGATGAATTTCAGGGCATGTCAACCCTTGTTGGGTCATTTTATAGCAAAAAAGTTTTGCTTTATTCATTCTTGAGTACACAATTTTTTTAAAACTCAATTTTTTAAACACATTTTTAAAAACTTATTTTTTTTCTATTCAACCCATAGATTGGACTCTAACAGGCACTACTACTCTGGGTCCGAGTGGATCTGAGAGTAATGTTGACGAAGGAGTACTGCACATTGCCCAGAGCTCTAGAATTGGAACTTCAGCATCAGATAGAGTTTAATGTCCTACCCAAGACACCAATACCCTCAACCACCGCCTTCTAGCACATATATGATAAAACGGTTGGGGGTTGCCATAAGGGCAATAGGGTTGGGAAAATCATATAGGTGCTTGGGTTTGACGTGACAAGCCAAATCAAGGGCCAAAGTGGAGTGTTGTATGCCATGAACTGATCGCCACCAGGGTTCCATCTCACAGCCAACCAGTAGCCCCATTGGAGGGGGGTCTTACCTCTGCAGTCGGTGTATTCTAAAGTCCCAGCTGATAGGGTGGACATGCCCGTATCTTGCATTTAATATATCTGGAATAATGTTTTTTTTAGTTTTATAAAAGTAAGGCCTACATTGAGACCCTAACGAGGCTCAGAGCAAGAATCCGACGAGTAAGACCCAACTTGCCAATCGACAATGTCTTCCTTCTGCATGACAAAGCTCGACCACACACAAGCATCCGATCAAGGGAGAAAATCACTTCATTTGGGATGACAACTTTACCGAATCCTCCATACTCACCAGATTTAACAACTTCAGACTATCATCCCTTCGGCCCCATGAAAGAGGGTTTGAGAGGCAAACATTATTCCAGTGACGAAATCTGTAGTGAAGAAGTGGCTCAGAGAACAGTCAACATAATTTTACGGGGCAGGGATACATGCTTTCATTCAAAGGTAGAACATTGCTATTGAGAGAAACAGTAACTATGTGGAGAAGGAGGGATGTGATCCACATAGGACCAGCTTCATTTTGATGTTTGATACATGTTCCTGTGTTGGTAATTATAGTTGTCCTAAACAAAATGGCATTACTTTTTGATTCACCCTCGTAGCATTTTCTGATAGGATACACCATTTAGCAAAAAAGGATGCAAAGGAAATGACAGAATATTTTTTTAAAATCCTGATCTCCAACCAGGCCAGATTAACCCAAGGTCTTTTTTACGTATTTATTTTCTATGGGGCATCCTGCGAGGATTTTCTTTTACTTTTGTTGTCCTTTTATTATTAATTCTAATTCAAATGAGAAATCTGTTTTAAAAGTCTAACGCTATTCATTTCGAATCCAAAATAACATAAACGTTATTATTAAAATAGTGTTATTAAGTAAATAATTTAACAAATGATATCCGTATTTCATTTTTTATTTTATCATTTATAATTATATTGTATTTGAAATATGAAATATATTAGTGTACGCTGAGTTGGCGAGGGCCAGTATCGAACCCGGAACCTTGTGATTCCTATGCGGATGCTCTACCGAATGAGCTAAATCTGATTTTTTTGTGATGAGGTTTGATAATTTGTGTTATTTAGTTGGACAGATGGGGAAAGATATGAATCCAACTACTCTCCCTACAGCTATGGGTAAATAGTAGGACAGACTGGGCTATTTAACCTTGGTTAGGCAACCAGTCTAAGAGAAGGAAAGCTCTGAATTAAAACCTGTTAGACTCCACTACTACAATAGGCTCAGTCCTAATTAGTGATCTAATAAAACAAAAATTCATAATAGCCAAATGATGGTTTGTTGAGTTTTCTCATTTATATGGAAGTGTAAAAACAGAATTTGTAGACAAAAATGTCTGCGCTGTTCAACCAAATATGGCTAAATAAAGAAATGCTGCACACACACACACACACACACACACGCGCGCACACGCACACACTCACACACACACACATACACACACACACACATATATATATTATATATATATATATATATATATATCAAGCCCTCCGCAAGAGCAGGATGTGACACAAGGTCAATTTCTTAATCGGAAATTTAACATGTTTGAAATCAGAGTTTTCCTTCTCCTAGACTGGTTGCGTAACCAAGGTTAAAGAGCTCAATATACCCTGCTATTTACCTATAGCTGGAGGGAGAATAGGATTCATACCTTTCCCAGGGGTATTAGCGCTATGTGAAATGCAAACAGCTTGTCCAGGAATTCTGACGAGTCCATTTCCTACGACTCTAACCATTACACCACGCACCCCTACACACACACACACACACACACACACACACACATATATATATATATATATTGTTGAGTCCTTTTTCCCGCATATGCGCGGAAAATTCTTCCGGTGAAGGCTAAATTTAAATTAAAAATATTCTCTGTTTCTCTCTTGAAGAATCCGGATTAAAAACATTCACATCTTAAAATGGTCCCAATTATCATTATTGCTCTGATGAAGATTTTTTGATGAAATCGAAATATTTGCAATATTAGCAATGCAAAAGTTATAGAAATAAATTCAATTTAACAACATATGTGTTTTTAATACCATTCTCTCTCTCTCTCTCTCTCTCTCTCATATATATATATATATATTATATATATATATATATATATATATATACTATTTGCTTTGATTCCTATATTTAGAGTAACATCTAAGATAGAGAAATTAGGATCATTCATTTTCGCCTGAACTCTAAATGACTTTCACGGCAATTTCATTAATTCATCAAATACACTTTCAACAAAGAAGTTGCAATGTTGTTTTTTTTTTCATCTTCTTTTCATCATGGATCTTTGCAAAAGATGACCGGATCAGTTCGGGTCTTCAGATCAATCTGGACATTTTTTATTTTGTTTATTGTTACAGTGGGAGGAATTCAACATTGCCTTTATAGCAACAAAACAAGAGTTATGTTCAACTTTGATGATGCCATTAGAAAAATGATTCTCTATAATTTGATTGTGATTTAGAGAAATTAATCTGTTTTGACTGCAAAGCAAAAGAGCAAAAAAAACAACATTTGTCAGACGTGATCAATACAACAAAAAGCAAAGCACCATGAAATGCGGACATATTTGAACATATAAGTTTGGAAGACAGACAAACACCATCAAAATGATAACATATTTAGACGGCTATTATTTTTTGTTTGACCCAATGTTTGTCGAGTGCCATTTTATGTCCTTCATAGCATTACCGTTAGAAGAAAAAAAAAAGTTATTTGATGCTAGTTGTATCCTTTCAAAATAAATCAAGAACTACTTGATCACATCTGACAAAGAACTTCTGTTTGGCTGGAAACGGTGGGATAATGGCTCACGTACTGGACTCCGAGATGGGAGTACGCGAGTTCAAATGCCAGTCACGCCATTGAGTTTAATTTCGGATTTTTTGGAATCAGAACAAAATTAGAATAAAAAAATTAGAAAATAACAAACTCCCATGAGCCTTCACCGGAAGAATCTTCGACGCATATGCGGGAAAAAGTACACACTTCCGACCCCAAAAGAATCTCTTGGCGATTCGAGTTTACGACTGGTCGGGACAAGACACTACTACTGGCCAGGGAGACATTTCCTTGCCACGTGGTGACTATGTCCGGTGAATAAAGCCTAAATCATAAAAACACCTTATGTCTTTGTCTTTTTTCATTCCTTAAATGCCTTCTTTTTCAGTGCGAGCACCAAATAAAAGGGGGTAAAAAGCAAAACCCTAGTAACATACACCAAAAATAACCACAGTTACCTTTTTAAACCTTAAAACACAAAACCTCTTGCTACCCCATAGATTTTATAACCTTGGGAAATATATGAACCTTTCAACATCACCAATTATTTTACACTATTGCTGTTTTTGATCTTCAAAATTGATATATCCGGGATACGGGATATATTATGAAGTTGGTATTTAGTATATTATCGCAGTAGTAGCTGGTGCGTCGAATAGCATACGGCTTCCGAGCAGTCGTGGTGGTATTCTGACTGGTAGGCGAGTAAGCTTAGACTAGTAGGCTTAGGCGCTTGTACCACCAGTGTCGAATATATATAGATGACACTGTCCAATCAGATTATAGAGAGGGGGTACCAAGGTATTTACATATTCATTACATCAAAAATAATAACCTATCTAGATGTCTATCCTTTTTTGTTTGGCCCTATGATCGTCGAGTGCCATGTTATGTTCTTCATAGTATTACCGCTAGAAGATAAAAAGTTATTTGATGCTAGTTGTATCCTTTCAAAATAAATCTAGAGGGTAATTCCATGTCAAATCATCCAGGCCATGTCACCCACCCCCATCAATATTTTTGAAATTTTGTCTACGTTTTGTCTATGTTAAAGTTAGAAATTCCCCAAAATTTGAGCTTCCAATTAAAAAATTGGCGAAGTTATGTCGATTTTTAGCTCTCCAAATTTGAGGTGGATCGCACAAAATGACGACTTTTTGTAACCTATTTTTATCTGTAAAATGAGTTCCAGAGCTTCCCTACTCCTAAAGATAAAGCGTTTTTGACCAAGGAATTCAGAAATACTATCAACACAGTCTCAAAATCAACTAATTTTAAGTTATTGATGATTTATGATTTTTTCATAGCAAGATCAATATCCGAATGTAGCCCAGCATCTATGAGAACATTTTTTCTATTATTATTTCACATATATTGAACATTTTTTGTACCAAAAAGATAGTTTGCTTTTTGATCAGAACCGAAGCTACAACATTTTGCAAACATTTGTTAAAATTTTGCACTTCA
>CM042148.1:62243103-62265603 GCA_023376005.1 Doryteuthis pealeii | reverse complement strand
TAATAAATAACTATATTTCTATTTACGAACTCCTTTGTGTGATCCCAGGGAATCAATCCGCCCAGGTAGCACTAGCAACCTCGATTTAACTCAATCCCTCCTCCACGATCAGAATGCGACACAAGGTCATTTTTTTCAAACCAGTTCTGCTGGTTTGAATTTAGAGTTATCTTTCTCCTTGATTGGTTGCCATTAATCTGGTCAGTAAAATATTGACGCCCCTAAAATATTGACGCTCACCATTGGAAGATGATACAAAGCTGTTGTGTCCTTAAAAAGGATACAATCAGACAAGGTTCTAGTTGAGTGGAAGGACCAGTCAACACGTTCGTATATTTAAGATAGAGTGTGTTATTGCAGAGAGATACAATAACACAGACAGGGAATAGTGAGACACGCTGCTAATCCTCGAAGCCAACCCAGTATAATGTCGTACTCACTATATATATAGTCAGACGACATGGGTGAGAAAGTGTCGCGTGGAAGAACTAGTCAACACGTTCGTAGATTTAATGAATAGTGAGGTACGCTACTAATCCCCGAAGCCAGCCCAGTATAATGTCGTGCTCACTATATATATAGTCAGACCACATGGGTGAGAAAGAGATATTTAAAATAGAGGATTTTATTGTAGAGAGATACAATAAGAAAGACAAGGAATAGTGAGGCATGCTATTAATCCTCGAAGCCAGCCCAGCATAATGCCGTGCTCACTATATATATATATATAGTCAGACCACATGGATGAGAGAGAGAGAGAGAGAGAGAGAGAGAGAGAGAGAGAGGAGAGAGAGAGAGAGAGAGAGAGAAGAGAGTATGGAATATTCTATTACAAACAAAAAACATATTCTAAACCCGCCGACTTGGCGCTCAAATATGTTTTTTTCATAGTGATAAAACCAACAAGAGGAATATTAATCGGAATAATTTTTCTACTGGGAATTTCCTCTTTCATTCAAATGACTTGGAAATTTTTTTGTGAAAGCACTTTAAAAATGTCTGTGACACTTCAATAAACAAATAAACAAGCAAATAAATAAATAAATATATAAACAAAACCATATTTTGTCTTGTGGGGCATGGTATTCATATTTGTAAAATTAAGGTCGTCTCGGCACAGGCCTTAAATAAAATAAGGCGCAGGTGTACTTGTAGTAAAAAAAGAAGAAAAAAAAAAAGAAAAAGAAAGAAAAAAAAGAAAGAAAAAAAGAAAGAAAAAAAAGAAAAGAAAAAAAAAAAACAAAAAGAAAAATATAGAAACAAACTATTCTATGTCAGTGAAATATAACAATGGTAGCAGGTGCGAAAGACGGTGCAATAAATTGACCGATGAATATTCATTCAAGAATTTTAATTTCTTTTTCGAACCGAAAAACCATAGTATAAGCTAAATAAGAAATCGTGAATCTTCTCTTGATTCCACTGATAATTAAAAAAAAAAGATAAAAGAATATCGTCAAATCATTATATGTACGAGGGTGAGCCAAAAATTAACACCGTTTTCTTTATTTCATGTGAATCTTTTTTTTTAATAAAACTAAGGCCTACGTTAAGACCCTGACGAAGCTCAGATCAAGAATCCGATGAGTAAGACCGAACTTGCTAATCGACAATGTGTAGGCCCATTGGAGGGGGGTCTTACCCCTCTGCAAATGTACAGTCGGTGTATTCTAAAGTCCCAGCTGATAGGGTGGATATGCCCGTATCTTGCATGCAATATATATGGAATAATATTTTTTTCTTTCATAAAAGTAAGGCCTACATTGAGACCGTAACGAGGCTCAGATCAAGAATCCGATGAGTAAGACCGAACTTGCTAATCGACAATGTGCTCCTTCTGCATGACAATGCTCGACCACACACAAGCAACAGGACAAGGGAGACAATCACCTCATTGGGGTGAATAACTTTACCGCATCCTCCATACTCACCAGATTTAGCGCCTTCAGACTATCATATCTTCGGCCCCATGAAAGAGGGTTCGAGAGGCAAACATTATTCCAGTGACGAGGAAGTGAAATCTGTAGTGAAGAAGTGGCTCAAAGAACAGTCAACAGAATTTTGCAGGAAACGAATACATACTCTCATTCGAAGGTGGAACATTGCTGTTGAGAGAAACAGTGACTATGTGGAGAAGAAGGGATGTGATCCACATAGGACCAGCTTCATTTTGATGTATGATACATGTTCCTGTGTTGGTAATTATACCTGTTCTAAACAAAATGGCATTACTTTTTGACTCGCCCGCGTGCATTACTTTCAGAGAGAGAGAGAGACAGACAGACAGACAGACAGACAGACAGGGAAAAGTTATTAACAATTGCTTTTTTCATCTTGATTTTTTTAATGTTTCAGTCTGTTGATTGTCTGGTCATCTTCAGACGAAGTTAGTTCAGTGTAGTTGATCTTTATAGGATTACATGACGGCATTTGAACCCGTTGATTTTCCGTTGTAACAGATGTCCATGATGATATTGATGCTTCTATTTAGGAAGGAGTGAAGTAATCTAATTAGCATCATATGGCTAATAGCCGTCCATGACGATATTCATGTTTCTATTAAGAAAACAGTGAAGAATTGTGCTGACTCGCCTTTACATAGGACACACCTACATCCCCCATCATCATTTACTAGAGGGCACAGGATCTCCAATATTCACTACATGTCAAGAGAGATTTAATGTTAAACATATACTGCTAGTATACTGCTAATTCAAATATATATATATATATATATATATATATATATATATATATATATATATATATATATATTTGCTTGAAGGCAATTACAATGGGCATATCGCATAAAATTCGATAATTATAGAAGATAAATAATATTGACAAGTGAATCTCGCAAAGAATTACTCGGCGTGTAGAACATCGTACAGCAGCTGTTTCGACTTTATTAACTCTCATCAGCGATGTATACTAACGATCTCCCTCCGACAGAAATCCAAACCGGGACTTCAGCAGGATAGTCAGAAACTATACTGCCTCGGCAACCGATACAGCATCAAGAAATTCCTGTGAAATTATATATGGTGTGTCATAAAAGTATCGAGATTGAAGCTGTATTCAAAAGTACAAAAATCTACCAAACTATCGCTACGAATCCAAAACTTAGTTGGCATTGAATGACCCAACGAGGTTGATATGCCGTAAAGCAAAACATATAAACAACAATCTTTGTTTGGCATATCAACCTTCGTGGATTATTTAATGCCAAAGAGGAACAGTTGTAGTACTATTTAGCTCATAGCTGAGGAGCTTCATATCTTTCATAAAGGTATTAGTCGGAAAATAAAGGGACTGGAGTCCGGCCTTGCATAATAACGATGTTACAGTCCGGCTCGTTAGCCATAACCCCGAATGACTGGAGGGAATCTTAACAATACTTTTAATGGCAGTAACGGTTTAAAAGTACCGAAAATTTGCCAGAAGTCGTTCTGTAGCAATGTTTTGTTGGGGAATTTTTCTTCTCGGCAAAATCTATTTTTTATAATCACTTTAGCGAGTATAAAAGAAATATATATTCGCCACCAAAGCGATAAGTCACACGAGATTCTCGCACGTTGTCTCGCATAAAAGATTAGATCAGAAAATGAAAAGAAATTGAAATGGGATGATTTACATAATAGAGAAAGAAAGTCACCAAAGAGGAAAAGAAAAATCTCTGATTTGAGTTAAAAGGTTTTCTTCTTTATTTTTCAGATCATGTTCTTTAAGTAATAGAAAGAAATGAATCTAACAGAATATTGTTTTAAGACTAAGAGTATTTATTTTATAAATTAATAAAAAGCGGGTAAAATACGGAGAGACTTTTCTTATATAGGGTTTGAACATTTGAATTCTGAAGTTTTTGGTTTATGAAAAAATCATTTTCGGTA
The DNA here is from genome assembly GCA_023376005.1 of Doryteuthis pealeii. Classification (NCBI taxonomy): domain Eukaryota; kingdom Metazoa; phylum Mollusca; class Cephalopoda; order Myopsida; family Loliginidae; genus Doryteuthis; species Doryteuthis pealeii. Next base: position 62,261,713 of record CM042148.1, on the reverse strand, counting down.
GAACTGTCGTTTTTCTAAGAATCGTAAAAATTCAAAACTTACTTAGAGAAAAAAAAAATCAACTTTTCTCTCTTCTCAGGGAGTAATTGAAAAAAAAAGAAGAGAAACAATAATAATAAAAAAAACCCAAAAAACTTTTCTCCAAATCCAAGGAGTAAAAAGTCATTTAAAAAGTAAAACAGAAAGAAAATAAAACAAACAAAACGCGGGAGCGCGCACACACACACACACACACACACACACACACACACACACACATAATAACCCCCCCCACACACATACAACATCGAAAAAACAACAAAACACAAAGGATAAAAACCCAGCATCACCATCAGGGACAACAACATAGAAAAAACAACCCCGAATAAACGAATAAAAAATAACTTTTCTCCCTACCTATGGAGTAAAAAGTAAACAAAAATCATCATATGCACCCCCACACACTTGCAAGCCCAGAAAAAGACAAATTTAAAAACTAAAGACCCTTAACATATAATTAATGTTAGCCAGCCTGTCAAAAAACTTGGTGTGTACAGAATATAGATCATTATCCCTAAAAGGTACGTGACTGTTATTTTAGTCCATTTTCATATATAATTATCTTCGTTTTGTTTGGTTCCTTGCTTGATACTTAAAGATTCTTAGATGGGTCACTCTGTCTAGAAACAGAGTGTTGAGTCTATACCTGTGGAAATCATATGTTTATTAAAAAAATATGATCAAGACTTTAAAACTTATTAAAAAATATATATGCAAAGTGTGTCAAAAAGTATCGAGATTTTTGTACTTTTGACACATCTTGTATTCTGAAAAAAAAAATAACGTTCCATTCATTGTTCATTTCTATCTTGGTAAATACAGCTTTAAACCTGATACTTTTTTGACAGACCTTGTATTTTGAAAAAAAAAATGAATGAAGCGTTATTCTTTTCAGAATACAATGTGCATCAAAAAATACAAAAAAAATCTCGATACTTTTTTGACACACCTTGTATACACATAAATAAAAAAAAAACGAATATAAAAGATAATAATCCTTTCAATATATAACTTTAGAATGACAAAATTTGCACCAAATATTGAATAATATAACAACTAGAAGCCGCTACCCAGCATTGCCTGGGTAGAAGAGGGGATAAAAAGTTAGACTTGCAGATCCATTGATTGTTTTGGTCTTCCATAATTGATTTGTTTACGTTTTAATCCCAAATGCCACCAATGACTTTCCTTTCTCTTACTATTTAAATTCTAATTTTTAAATATTTTCATTAATATAAATAAGATCTTCATTATTTTTATTAAAAAACTAAGCTCTGGTGATAGTGAATATGTATATAGATTTACTTTGTTATCAATTATTTTATTTTTATAGTTTCCTCCGGACATACATGCATACATACAACTGCCCTTTATATATCTATTGATATATCATTGCAAAAATAATTTAAGTAATACAACTTAATATAAAATAATAAAACAATATAAAAAATATATTATTGCAAAAAATTGAATTACTCAATAGTGATACAGGGTTTATATTACATTGGCAAGAAAAATTTCGCACACATATGTGTGCGTGTGTATGCATTTATCCAACCCCTCCGTTACAAGCAGGATGTGACAAAAAAGTCAATTTTTAAGCGAAGTACTGTCTGTTTGAATCCAGAGTTGTCCTTCTCCTAAACTGATTGCCTAACCATGGCTAAAGAACCATGCCATGTTATTTACCAATAGCAGAAGGAACATATAGTTATTTACTAAGCGTAGCTTAGATGCTGCACGAGGCCAGAAGTATGGGGCACCCAGTAAGAATCGAACTCACTAACAATGATTTGCTAATCTAGCTTGCTAACCATTACACTACATGAGGTGCCCTAGTTATTTACTAAGCGTAGTTTAGATGCGTCACGGGGTCAGAAGTATGGGCCACCCAGTGAGAATCGAACTCACTAACAATGATTTGCTAATCTAGCTTGCTAATCATTACACCACATGAGGTGCCCTAGTTATTTACAAAGCTTAGCTTATATGTGGCACAAGGCCGGAAGTAAAGGGCGCCAAGTGAGAATCGAACTCACTAACAAGGGTCTGCGAATCTGGCCTGCTAGCCATTACACCATGCGAGGTACCCACAGAAGGAACATATAGATTCGCGCCTTTTTCAAGGGCTCTAGCGCAAAGTAATACATAAACACACTTATTTAGGATTCGGATTCGGGTCGTCCATTGTATTTCTAACAATAATAACTGCATCCAATATTATATACATATATAAAGGGAAGTTGTGTGTATATATATATATACATATACACACAACTGAAAATACAACTGAAAATAAAACAATTAGCAACAAAGTAAATATATATACACATTAGATATCACCAGGGCTTGGGTTTTGAGCAAAAATAATGGAGATTTTATTTATATTCGTGAAGTTAATTAATAAATAAAATTTAAATGATCAATGTTGCCACCACTTCACATTTAATATACTGCGCAAGTGATGCATGTAGTAGACATGTAGTCTATGGGCATCCGCTTTGTATATCGTCCAGGCTTCCGCATCGTACAGAAGAGTTGAGAGAACCATGGCACGGTATACTGCACATTTAGTCGTCAAGGAGATGTCTCTGAAACACTCTTTAGATCTCAAATTATATCGAATTTTTTTAAAGACTGTTTCTGCAAAGTAATATTGCATTTTATAGATAAAAAAGATTCTTGTCACTAGATTGTTTTATAAGGCCACTAACTCGGTGCTTAAAGAAATTTCGGGCTATATGACCTTTAGGCACCTCTTTTGCTTTGCTGATTCATAAGTACATTTTTTCATTTACACTGTCAACGTCCGGTTGTTTGTTAGGGGTTAGAGTTAGGGGTTAGGGTTATAATTAAAAAAAAACCCTCTAAAATCGTCTGTTAACAAACAACTGGATGTTGACGGTGTAAATGAAAAAAAAATGTACTTATGAATCAGCAAAGCAAAAGGGGTTCCTAAAGGTCATATGGTCCGAAATTTCGGACTGAAAGTTTGAAACCGAATTTCACTTCGTGAAAATTTCATAAATTATGTGTAGTTGAAATAAGAAAAAATAAAAAAGATGAAAATTCACTTACCTCGTGGCCCGAGAAGAATGGCCCCCAAGAGTGACTCTCTTTATATAGAGTGCAGACCGGAAGTGAGAGGTATTGTGAGAGTGGGTGGATGACTATAAAATCGAATGCCTGGCAGAAGAAGTTTTGATTTCGTAAAGGCGAACTCGTGTGAGCATTACCGAATTATAAGAAAGTGACATTGGACAGAGAGTGTAGAGCTGTGAGAGAAGGCAGTCGAGTTTGACAATCCAAGTCGATTGAATTACATTATGTTAAAACTGGGAGCTTTTTGGACAGCTTGATTCCTAAATGTCCATACTGAATATAACTCAATGTTCAGCAACTATAAATCATTCAACCTCTCGTCGAGTGATTACAGTGAATATAATAATCGAATTGATAATACACAGTTTGTTAAGAGAGACATTTTTTTTATTAAAAAGCAACAACAACCACATAGCGCAAAAATAGACCCCTCAAAAGAAAAAATAATAAATCAAAAGTAGATAAGTGCTAAAATGTTTTATTTACTCATTTTAGATGAGGATTGGGAATTATTACATTAAATTGTAACAAATATTTTCTTATATTTGATCACTTTTTAATACCAAACCAATCGGGTCCTTACTCTACGACAATGAGGAAACAGCGCACATATGAATATTTTTATCCAATCCCTTCACCATGGACAAGATATGACACAAGGAAACTTCTAAATGGAGTAAAGCTGGTCTGAATTTAGAGTTTTATTCTCATAGACTGGTTGGGTTACCAGGGCTAAAGAACATTGTCTGTCCTGCTATTTACCTGGAGCTGTATTGGGGGGGGGGGTAGAGAGAACAGATGTATTAATGCCTTTTCAATAGGAACTTGTGCAACCTGAAACGCAGTCTCTTGCAGGATTTGAACTCGTGCTGCCGATTACATTTCTTCCGACGCTAAATGTTTCGTGTAAAATAAAGTTTTTCTTTATAGTATCTTTGAAGCATTGTGTGTATGTGTAATATAAAGATTTTGAAGGCAATTTACAATGCAATATGTGTTGAATTTATTTAACTTTTTTTTTTTAAACTAAATATTTTCGGAAGTAAAATTCCATCTTCAGAGTTATTGAAAGTACTAGGTGATTTTTTTTTATAGTACTTATCCCACGGCAATATTGTAATCATCTGTTGTTTAAGAAGTTGATGAACGCCGTATATTTGAACATTTTTTTCCGTGGTGCTATATTTATAGTAAAAATTAAAAGAATTTCGAACATTTTCCACGCGCGGGAGCAGCCGAGCCGGTTTAACATCACAGAATTAGCCGATTTAACATCACGAAAAAAATGTTCAAATATACGGCGTTCATCAACTTCTTAAACAACAGATGATTACAATATCGCCGTGGGATAAGTACTATAAAAAAATCACCTAGTACTTTCAATAACTCTGAAGATGGAATTTTACTTCCGAAAATATTTAGTTTTGAAAAAAAAAAGTTAAATAAATTTAACACATATTGCATTGTAAATTGCCTTCAAAATCTTTATATTACATATATATAATTGTTATATATATTTACCAGCCCCTCCGTACGAGCAGGATGGGACACAAGGTTAATTTCTTAAGAGGAGTTTAACGGATTTGAATTCCGAGTTTTCCATCTCCTAGACTGGTTACTTAGCAATGGTTAAAGAGTCCAATCTACCCTGCTATTTACCCATAGCTGGAGCGAGAATTGGATTCATACCTTTTGCAAGGGTATGTGAAATTCAAACAGCTTCGTCCAGGAATTGAACTCGGGTCGACGAGTCCATTTCCTACGACTCTAACTATTAAAACCACACGCCTCCATTATAAAACTTATAAACATACCCGATCCTCTCCTCTCCGATTGTTGCCATATTTAAAAAAAAAAAATTTTCAGGAAAGTAACTAAAAATTAAGAATATATATAAAAAAAATTACTAGTTTAAATTAATAATAATGAGAATGCTAAAATGTTTAAATTTTAATTATCAAGCCTTTTCTGCGGATAATCTTGATTACGTATTTTTAAAGGATTTATTCATGTTTGCTTTCACTATTACGAAACTTCCCACAGGACACCTGCTAACTCTCTACGTTTCTCTAGTGGGTCGCGCTACACTCGTTGACAATCAACTGCATTAGACCATCCGGCACCTTCGTTTAGTTTACAATGACAGGCAACATCAGTGGCTGACAAAAGCCATGACAAAAGAAGAAAAGTTCAAACATGAACGCCACGGCAAATACAAGAGGAAGAAGGTTATTTCCGCTAAGAAATTGCTATGAAGTTGAAGTGCTTATAGCATAATTAGATGCGCCAAGGAGGCGAAGGAATATTAATTGAAAAGGAATTGGCGGGAAGGGCGTAGAGGGGAGATAACTCTGACAAATTATCTTGGATGTCCATCCTGGTAAAAGAAACAATCAGAAAGCCACAGAACGAATGCAAAACATCTCGACTTATAGTTTCATTCAAAAGTGAATTGTCGTTACGATTTGTTGACCCGAATGAAATATCGTATATCGAGCAAAGTCTTGGATCATGATAGAAAAGTCAAATATTGAAAATTAATCAAAATGGCTGCCGATGCGGTTCTGGGTAATTAATGTCGTCATTTCAGTGACAATCAACAAGAGAATGTTTAATAGCACAATTATTTGTGTATAAGACGCAGTGTTTTTCCATATTTTCTGCCAAAAAGTTAGGTGTGCGTATTATAAAAAGATCTATACGTCAATTAACAAATCGGCTGCCGATGCGGTTCTGGGTAATTAATGGTCCGGAGGAAACTACAAGTGGGGAAGCTCTAGAACTCATTTTATATACAAAGACAGATTACAAAAAGTCACCATATTTCGCGGCCTCCCTGAAATTTAGAGAACTAAAAATCGACATAACTCCGCCAATTTTTAAAATTGGAAGGTCAAATTTTGGGTATTGTCTAACTTTAACATAATCCATAGCTGATTGAAGGGGGTGGGTGACAATTTTACTTTTTTTTGGAGGATTTGATGATTGGAATTGCCCTGCTTTTTGTGTAAAAATAATGAAGATTTTATTTATATCTAGGAAGATATTTAAAAATTAGGATTTGAATAGTAAGAGAAGGGAAAGTCATTGATTACGTTCATGATTAAAACATAAATCAATTATGTAAGATCAAAAAAATCAATGGATCTGCGAGACTAACTTTTTTATTATCCCCGCACTACCCAGGCAATACCGGGGAGCAACTTCTTGTTTATGTATAAGATGAACTGTTTTTCCACATTTTCAGCCAAATGGTTAGGTGTATATATCATAAAAAGATCTATACACCAACTTATGAGATTTCCAAGCTACGAGCTGTCACTCGGTCGAGTGTTTGCTTTGTGTTGTGAGCTAAAATTTGAGGTGCGGGTGAGCTTCAGATACGCTTATGTTAATAAGTTCACTAAAAACTTTTAAGTTTCCAAATCTATTACGGAAAAGAAAAATATTATTTATAAAAGAAAAAAAAAATCAAAACATATTAAAGCACATAATTCATTACATCCTATTTGATTTTTTTATACAATACAGTTTGATTTTTCTTATTTAAAAACATAACAAAAAAAAAAAGGCTTTTTTTTTTTGGTGGGGTGTTGGAACCGATTAATAAAATTTCAGTTTATTCCAAAGGTGGAAAACTGATTTTATATGCGAGGAAATTGATTTACGAACTGAACTCATAAGTCAATGTACCACTGACAAGTGTCGAATCATATTCGGGATGAGATGACTGTCGCCCTGTCGGCTGGGGCTGTAGAATACACCGACTGCATCTCTGCAGAGGGGTTAGACCTCCCCAACGGAGCCATCGGTTGACCGTGGGTGGCGCTCCTTGATGCTTAAGGACAAGATCCTGGTGGCTGAGCGGCTCATGACTTGCAACACTTCACTTTGGTTCTTACTTAGGCTAGACGGGCGGTCGGAGAGGCCCCCTCCGATCAATCGGCTGGTCATGTCAAGCCCTAGCACATATATGATTGTCTCGTCCCTATTGTTCTTATGGCAACTCCCAACCCTTTTTATCATATGTGCTAGAAGGCTTTGGTTGAGGATGTTCATGTGCTGGAAATGACGTTAAACTCTATCTGGTCTGGGAATGTGGAGCACCCCTTCATCACCATTGCTCCCTGGTCCACTATGACACGGAGTGGTATTACCTGTTAGGGTCCTATCTATAGGTTGAATTGAAAAATGTGTTTATAAAGAAATTGAGTATCTATTAAGAATGGATTTATTTCAAAATTTTGTCGGCATTAAATGACCCACCGCGGTTGATATACCGTAAACCAAACCAAACGAGATGACTGAAAATAAGTTATATCTATAGTAGAAACTTACGTCGTTACAGATAAATATCCCGCAAAATGAGCGTTTGTTTTTAATTTTCTTAATATGAGAAATTTTTATGACACACCTTGTATTCTGAAAAAAAAAAACGTTCCATTCATTGTTCATTTCTATCTTGGTAAATACTGCTCCAGTCTCAATACTTTTATGACACACCTTGTATATCGTTTTATTCATATCATTCTCAGAAGAAAACATGGATTTATTAGCAAAATCAACAGCAAGTATAATTTCTTAATCGAATATGGAGACGTCTAAATATTAGTATTATTTGAATTATTCTGACTAATGTCCTCATCTTCATTGTTATCTGTACAACGTTTCGGCTGATGAGGACAATGATCTTAATAATAGAAATGATACTAATTATCAAGCCTCATCTAAAAAAAATCCCGAGAAATAACGTCTAAATATATTTTTTTCGGGGTTAATTTTATTCGTATCCGTTAAAACGAATCAATCAATCAATCATCGTTGCTGAAGTGTATGTATGATTATTTTCAAGACATCTTCATGGGTCTTGCAAATATCCCCTTCTTTATTCCGCTCTCCCATTCAGGATGCAATTATCCTTTTGCCACCAGTCAGCCGTCAAAATTCATCCGTTGTTACTCCATCTTGATTTTCTCTCGCAGTTATCTCCCCCTAATTTTTTGACTGGTCCCTGTGATTTCTTCCTGACCGGCAGGATATCGTCATATCCGATTTCGGCTATTCTTAAAAGGTCATATAGAAATGATGAATCCTTCTTATTTCCCTCTCTGATCGTACGTCGACCCTGGACCCCCACCCATTCCACCAATTAGAGGAAGTACAAAAAATTCTTATTATAATGTTAACAAGTGCACGTTTTTTTGTTGCCTAGAAAAAAAAAAGAAGCAAAGCATTAACATTTAACTTGTGTAAGGTCACGAGAGGAAGGATTTGCATTATTTCACACAGATTTCTTGTTGTTGGTATTCATTTTTTTTGTTTTGTTTTTTTGTTTTTGTCTTTCTTCTGTCTTTTTATCACAGCGTTTCTGTCTCTACATTTAATGTGTTTGTGCCGGCACACCTGAGAAACAACGCTTTCTTATATTAAAAAAAACCCCAAAAAGCAATGTATAGAAAGTGTCATCTACGAATTAACTAATCATCATCATCATCATCATCATCATCATCATGAATTATCCTTATCCTCAAATCGTGCTGATAGTACGGATTCTCTTCACCCCCCTTTTATACGAATTAACTCATCATCATCATCATCATCATAGCTGATAGTACGGATTCTTTCTCTCTCTCTCTCTCTCTCTCTCCCGCCCTGTCGGCTGGGGCGTTAGAATGCACCGACTGTACCTCTGCAGAGACTCCCCCAATGGGGCCACCTGTTGACCGTGGGTGGCGACCCGGGATGCTTAAGGATAGAACCCAGGTGGATGAACAGTTCATGACTTGCAATATTCCACTTTGGCCCTATCTTGGGCAAGACGGGCGGTCGGAGAGGCCCCCTCCGATCAATCGGCTGGTCACGTCAAGCCATAGCACCTATATAATTTTCCCAACACTATTGCCCTTATGGCAAGCCCCAACCCTTTTTATCATATGGGTGCTAGAAGGCGGTGACTGAGGATCGATATGTCCTGGGAATTACGTTAAACTCTATCTGATGGTGAGGTTCCAGTTTTGGAGGTTTGGGGAATGTGGAGCACCCCTTCCTCACCATTGCTCCCTGGTCCACTCTGACTCGGAGTGGTAGTACCTGTTAGGATTCCATCTATGGGTTAAATAGAAAAACATGAGTTTATAAATAAAATTGTATTATCCATTAAGAATTGATTTATTTCAAAATTTATCGGCATTAAATAACCCACTGAGGTTGATATGCCGTAAAACAAACCAAACCAAACCAAAGCAAAACTCTTTCTCTCTCTCTCCATTCATTCCTGTCAATTTAAACACATTTAAATAGAAAGCCTCTGAAATTAGTAAAACCAGTTTACATACCTCGGTAGCAATAACACGTCTACTAATGGTTATTGTCATAGGAAATGAATACGGTTACATTTAAAGTGTCCATTGTCACAGACAAGAGCAGCGTTTTCTTATAAAAACCGAAATACATGTAAAAACTGTCATTCTGTTCTTAATATACATAATACAATATGATTTATACATAATATAATATAATGTAGAACAGACAACATTAGATACAATAAAAAATTTAAATCATTTCTCAACAGAAACTCACAAAGGTAAATAGAAATATCCTCACCAATATCTTATATAATAATTATTTTAATTATAATGATTATAATAATTATATTAATTTAATGCTTAAAAAAGAGTCTATTAAAAATGAAGAAGGCTTTTACATTAGGGACCTCTCTCAAAATGTTTTTTCTTCTTTTGAGTGAGGTCCTATGGAAAAGATCTTTTTCATTTATTCCATTCATTTCATTAATTTTTATTCTATTCATTCATTCGTTTTTCCATTAATTCTTAACAAATATAATTTAATATATACATAATATACATACATATATAATATTTTATACGACATAACTAATCATCGCCATTAACCTCCTCCTCCTCCACTACATAATCATCATCATCATCATCATCATCATCATCATCATCAAAACATGCTGATGGCACGAATCCCCTTAACACACACACACACACACACACACTCTCTCTCTCTCTCTCTCTCTCTCTCTCTCTCTCTCTCTCTCTCTCTACCTCTCTCTCTCTTTCTCTCTCTCACACGCTCTCGCGCCTTTTGTCCTACCAATTAGGCATTTAACACTCTTTCCATTGAGCTTTCCATTTGTCGAAATGTTTACGAAATATCCAAATATATATTTGGTTCATTTTTAAATAAAGAGATTACCATATGTGGGGATTAACACGTGGGAGGGATTAGAATATATGATATGAATAGAATAAGACAATAAATAAAGCCCCGGCAACGCAGTTGTCTGGTCTGTCTAAATTCATCCGGTCTTAATTCTAGTGTTTCTGGCAGTGTTCCGAGTGCTTCATTTATTATGGGCATGACCCTAACCTTTCGGTTATTTCGCCCAAAACAAACGCCCAAATTAAGTTAGTCGTCAAAAATGTTTAAGTCGAAGTTGGAATTGTGTAACGTTAAGTCCCTCAAGTTAAAACCCGTTTCTCTCCCGAAAACTCATGCCCAGTAAATTCATGTTATCTTATTTGATCAGAATCATAGGAGCCTGTTTGGCTCAATTGGTACCGCATCCACGTCGGAATCGCAAGATTCCTGTTTCGATACCAGTCTTCACCAACTTATAATCAAAAATAATCTTATTGATCTGTGCGGTAAAGTGGAGATCTGACGATAGGTGTGGGTCTCAACAAAACAATATCCTAGATCAAGCACTAGTGAAAAGAGGGTAGACTCCCTCCCTGTTCGGCTGATACCGACAATAGGCCACTCCGCCGATTTTACTTTTAATTTTTTATAAGTTTTAAACTAATTTTATTTAATAAGATTTATTTACACATTTTATTTCTTTTGGGGTTTATAACTGTGATCTCAGCTTTCTACAGCCATTGAACTTTCTTCCACATGCTTTTATATAGATATCCTCTGTTTCAGGTCGTCAAGCAATGAAAACAGAGCAGAGATCAAACGAGGTTTCTTGTCTAGTTGGGAAAACTCCCTCAGACGCACTGGGATTGCTGCAGTAAGTGTACGGAGATGAGGCAATGTCATGCTCACGTGTTTTTGAGTGGTGCAAGAGGTTTAACGAGGGACGCGAGCACGTAGAAGACGACCTCAGCAGTGGAAGGCCTTCAATAATCAGGACTGAGGCTGACGTTGAGAGTGTCAGGCAGATCGTGCGTAGCGATCGTCAGCTGACTGTTCAACTGATCGCAAATGAGTTACTATGTATGTATGTATGTATGTATGTGTGTGTGTGTGTGTGTGTGTGTGTGAATGTGTGTGTGTGTTTAGAAAAAAAATCAATATATATATATATTTACCAACCCCTCCACATGAGCATGATGTGACACGAGGTCAATTTCTTAAGCGGAGTTTAACAAGTTTGAATTCAGAGTTTTCCTTCTCCTAGACTGGTAACCTAGCCAAGGTCAAAGAGCCCAGTCTGCCCTGCTATTTACCCATAACTGGAGAGAGGATTGGATTCATACTTTAAATGTGTATGCGTAAGTGTGTGTATGTGTGTTTATGTACGTGAGTGTGTGTGTCTGTGTATGTTTGTACGAGGTAAAGGGTATGTGAAATTCAAACAGCTTCGTCCAGGAATTGAACCCGGGTCGACGAATCGATTTCCTATGACTCTAACCATTAAGACCACCCGCCTCAAAAATCAATATAGAATGTATGATTACCCTAACGAGGCCAGGTTTTTTGACTGATAAATATACAGAGCTTCTGAAAATTTGATATCATTTGAGATGTACAGTGTTTTTTCAGAACAAAAAAATGAAACGATTTCGTGATTTAATAACTTGACCAATTCTCGTTCAAATGATCTCAAATTTTAACTGCATGTGTAGAAACAACTCACAATTCTGTCTAATCATTCTACATCATTTCTTTTCAAGTGAATGGTATTTATATACGTAAAAATAAAACAGTATTTTGAGTTGTCTCTTCATATACTGTTAGAATTAGTGATCATTTGAACGAGAATTGGTCAAGTTATTAGATAACGAAATTATATCATTTTTTTCTAAAACACCCTATATATGATCAGGCGATGTTAATGCATTATTGCAATATATTCTGTATTATAGTGAAATAACCAATTACAAGTGGATTCGTTGGGAACTTCTTTGATGTTGTGAATTAATGTTGAAATTGGGACTAAATTCAAGACAAGATATCATTACAATAATGTACATCTTTAATTTCGATTTGAACGACATATTGATGCCTTTGATTACGTGACATAATGATATCATCATTCGATTTTGTAAACATGCATTTATTGCACACATATATATATATATATATATATATATATATATATATATATATATATATAACCTAAGTGTACATATATCAGCTTCTCAGACTACTAATTGTATGGAAATTCAATTTTTTCCATAAATTTGTCAGTCGGTTGTAGCCGATATATATATATATATATATATATATATATATATATATATATATATATATTATATTTTTGCTTGAAGGCAACTACAATGCATGTATCGCATAAAATTCGATAATTTTTTTAATAGAAAATGAACTTGACAAGTGTAATCCCGGCAAAGGATCGCTCGGTGTGTAGAACATCGTACAGACTGTTTCGACTTTATTAAGTCTCATCAGCGATGTATAGTAACGACTTCCCTCCGATAGAAATCGAAACAGGGACCTCAGCAGACATAGTCAAAGACCATATCGACTCGGCCACAGTACACAGCTAACAATTCCTGCGAAATTAACCTTGTCAAATGATACTTACACTTGTCAAGTTCATTTTCTATTAAAAAAAAGTATCGAATTTTATGCGATACATGCATTGTAGTTGCCATCAAGCAAAAATATAATATATACTTTTTCAACAATGCTTCTAAAAAGCAAACATCCAAAAATCTTTTATATATATATATATATATATATATATATATATATATATATACCGCTAGGATTGTCTAGAGAAAAAAGTAAAAAGTGCTCGATACTAAGTAGAGCAAATAATAAAGTTAAACCTAATGAGTCAGATATATCTACTAACAGTTTCACTTAGTAGCTCATCAGGGCAAGAATCTGACTCTTGACCTGATGGGCTACTTAAGCAAAACTATTAGTAGGTTATCTGATTATTAACTTTATATATATATATATATATATATATATATATATATATATATATTATTTTGTGTGTTATATTGGGCAATCATGAAATATTCAATGTTTGAGGAATGCGTAAATGGGTATATTCTTATTGTAAGAGAGAGAGAGAGATAGAGAGAGAGAGAGAGGGGAGAGGGGGAAGAGAGAGAGGGGGAGAGGGAGAGAGAGGGGAGAGAGAGGGAGGGAGAGAGAGAGAGAGAGAGAGAGAGAGAGAAGGAGAGAGAGAGGCTAGAAGATATGATGAGGGTTCTTACTTGTTAACTCGGTGGTTGCTATTTCGTCGTTCGCCATATTCTTCTTAGGGCTGTTTCTTCTTTCTTGTCCCAGCTTATTTCTTCGGGCTGGTCATTTCTTGTTTTAAAAACTCAACAAGAATTGTTGTTTTCCTTAAGTCTTTTATTTAAAACAACCCAGCCCATAAAGATTCAACCGCACGGTGAGTTGCGACCCCTGAGAGACATCCACTCGCGTCGGTTGCCTGCTGGCATCTAAACTAAAACCTAAACTAAATCTCCCAGGTCTCTAACAGCGCATTTTTTCAAGGGGTCATTTAAAAAGTTTATCACCCGTCAATAACCATCGAGGTAACTTTCCATTTTATTTTGAATCTAACGAACCCTGATTCAAAATATTTTTACTACCGTACGTACATAATTCATTGACTATCCATGAATTATGTAACATATTTTCGCATTCCGAAAGCTGGAACAGTCGGTTGTGGGTTCGATTCTAACTGAATGTTTTTTTTTTGTTTAGTTTAATCGCATATCAACCCTTATGGATATTATCTTACAATCGAAACGTTCCCAGCAATTGTTTACGAAAAGAGAGAGAGAGAGAGAGAGATAGCTTGTGTGTGTTTGTGTTTGTGTAATGCATGTGAAAGAGAGAGAGAGAGAGAGAGAGAGAGAGAGAGAGAGAGAGAGAGAGAAGAGAGAGAGAGAGAGAGAGAAAGAAGAGGGAAGTTGTTAAAGAGAAGGAAATAAATATGTGAGTAAGAGAGTAAGAGAAAATGGTACATGTGTGTGTGTGTCAGAGAGAGAGAGAGAGAGAGAGAGAGAGACAGAGAGAGAAAGAGAGGAGAGAGAGAGAAGAGAGAGTATGTGTGTATGTATGTGCGTGTTTGTGTGTGTGTGTGTGTGTGTGTGTGAAAGGAGAGAGAGAGAGATAGAGAGAGAGAGAGAAAGTTTGTGTAATTGTGTGTGTGTGTGTGTGTGTATAGAGAGAGAGAGAGAGAGAGAGAGAGAGAGAGAAGAGAGAGAGAGAGAGAGAGAGAGAGAGAGAGAGAGATCGGGGGTGTATCGTCAAAAGAGAAGGCAATAAATGTGTTAATAGAGAAAAAACCGTGGTGCATGTGTGTGTGTGTATGTGTGTGTGTCTACAGGAAAGAGAGACTGGGTGTTTTGTATGTATGTGTGTGTATGTGTGTGTATGTTCTGAGAGAGAGAGAGAGAGAGAGAGAGAGAGAGAGAGAGAGAGGGAGAGAGAGAGAGAGAGAGAACGAGGAAATGAATGATAATATCCATAAGGGGTTGAAATGCCCGAATTTTTAATTCATTTATAAATGTTTGATATTACTCATATCGTCATATTTTCAACGTTCCTTTATAATCATTTGTAACCTTGAACAACGAGAGACTTTACAATATGAAATAGACGAAAACCACTGAAGGCTAGAATCGAACTGCCATTGTCCGACTGCCATTCAAGTCTCCGCCGTATCTAAATCCAAGATTTTTCTCTGACTTCTTGAACAATGTCCTTTGGTTTGGGCTTCTAATTACAAAGGGAAGTAATTATTTAAAGATTGAGAAGGGTGTGTGTGTGCGCGCGCGTGTGTGTGTATGAGAGAGAGAGATCAAGTGTGTGTGTGATATGTGTGTGTGTGTGTGTAAGAGAGAGAGAGAGAGAGAGAGAGAGAGAGAGAGAGAGAGAGAGAGTAGTTTAAAAGAGGAAATAAATGTGTAAGAGAGAAAGAAAAAATGGCGTATGTGTGTGTATGTGTATATGTGTGTGTGTGTGCGAGTGAGAGAGAGAGAGAGAGAGAGAGAAGAGTGTGTGTGTGTGTGTGTGTAAGAGAGAGAGGGGGAAGTGAGTGTTTGTGTATGTGGGTGTGCGTGAAAGAGAGAGAGAGAAGAGAGAAGAGAGGAAGAAAGAGAGAGAGAGAGAGAGAGTGTGTGGTTTGTGTATGTGTGTGTGCGTGAGAGAGAGAGAGAGAGAGAGAGAGAGAGAGAGAGAGAGAGTGCGTGTGTGTTTGAGAAGGAGATAGATAGTGTGTGAGAGAAATGAGAGAGAGTGCATGGTGAGAGATTGAGATTGAGAGAGAGAGAGAGAGAGAGAGAGAGAGAGAGAGAGAGAGAGAGAGAAAGAGCGAAGAGAGAGAGAGAGAGAGAGTATAAGGAGAACGATTAGATGGAAGAGAGAAGGTAAAATAACGAAACACCACCTGATTAATCCCGTGTAAAATAAAACCTGATTGCCACGAAGAACATTTCTGGCCTGCAGTAAAAGGGCGCAAAAAACATTGCTTAATTTACTTAATGGTTCATTGAGTTTTAGTTGTTGTTGTTGTTGTCGTTGTCTTCGCGCGCTTTTCTTTCCCGCCCTTTTTATTTATTTACCGAACGTAATTATGCAAAACCTCGTACGATCTCTTTGCAGATTTGTTTGTAATACAGAAGAAGGCATGTTGATTCCACCAGTCGCTGATAAGAGATTGATCCTCATGGAAAAGAGACTTCGTTTTTTATATTTTTCTTTTACTTATTTTTATCTTTAAATCTACCAGCAGCAGCAGCAGCAGCAGCAGCAGCAGCAGCAGCAGTTTCTCTTATTGTTCCCACGTTTTTTTTTTAATTGTCGATTTTTGGGTCAGCATTAAGGATTATCACCTGAGCTCTGGGGAGTGTGGAGTACCCCTTCGTCAGCATTACTACCAGTTCACTCTGATCCGGAATGGTAGTACCTGGTCGGGTCATATCTATGGGTTAAATACAAAAAATAAGTTTGAAAAGATAAGCCCTTCAGATCAATCGGCTAGTTACGTCAAGCCTCAATACCTATATGGTTGGCCCGACTGTATTGCTCTTAGGGCAAGACCCTCAACACTTTTTATCATATATATATTTACCAACGCCTCCGCAATGAGCAGGATGTGACACAAGGTCAATTTCTTAAGCGGAGTTCAACAGGTTTGAATTCAGAGTTTAACTTCTCTTAGAACCGGTTGCCTAACAAAGGTTAAAGAGCCCAGTCTGCCCTACTATTTATCCATAGCTGGAAGGAAGAGTAGATTTAATACCTTTCCCAAGGGTATTACCGCTGAGTAATTTTCATATATGTATTAGAAGCCGATGGCTTAGAACTTGATGTACTGGGTAATACGTTAAAATGCAGGTAGTGGTGAGGTTCCAATTCTGTATCTCTGGGGAGAGAAATACCCCTTCGTGGGCCATTATTCCCCAGGTCCACTCTGACCTGGTGTAGTTAAGAACAGTTTAGGGCCCTGTACTATGGTCAAACAGATACAGAATTGAACCTCAACCCACTACTGCAATTTATAACGATTACCCATAGTACATCAAGTCTCTAAGCCCATCGCTTCTACATACATATATGATAAATTACTCAGCGGTAATACCCTTGGGACAAGGTATTAGAATCTACTCTTCCTTCCAGCTATGGAATAAATAGTAGGGCGACTGGGCTCTTTAACCTTGTTAGGCAACCGGTCTAAGAGAAGTTAAACTCTTGAATTCAACCTGTTGAACTCGCTTAAGAAAATTGACCTTGTGTCACATCCTGCTCAATGCGGAGCGCTTGGTAAATATATATATGATAAAAAGTGTTGAGGGATCTTGCCCTAAGAGCAATACAGTCGGGCCAACCATAATAGGTATTGCACGGCTTGCGTAACTGCCCGATTGATCTGAAGGGCTTATCTTTTTCGAAACCTTATTTTTTGTATTTAACCCATAGATATGACCGACCAGGTACTACATTCCGGACAGAGTGACTGGTAGTTAATGCTGACGAAGGGGTACTCCCACACTCCCCAGAGCTCAGGTGATATCTTATGCTGACCCAAAAATCGAACAATTAAAAAAAAAACGTGGGAACGAAGTAAGAGAAACTGCTGCTGCTGCTGCTGCTGCTGCTGCTGCTGCTGCTGTAGATTGTAATATAAAATAAGTAATAAAAAGAAAAAATATAAAAAACGAAGTCTTTTCCATGAGGATCAATCTCTTATCAGCGACTGGTGGAATCAACATGCCTTCTTCTGTATTACAACAAATCTGCAAAAGAGATCGGTACGAGTTTGATAATTACGTTCGGTAAATAAATAAAAAGGGGCGGGAAAGAAAAGCGCGCGAAGACAACACAACAACAACAACAACAACTATGAACCATTATAAATTAAGCATGTTTTTGGCGCCCTTTTACTGCAGGCCAGAATGTTCTTCGTGCAATCAGGTTATTTTACCGGGAATTATCAGGTGGTGTTTTCGTTTAGTTTTAAACCTCTCTCTTCCATCTAATCGTTCTCCTTATACTCTCCTCTCTCTCTCTCGCTCATTTCTTCTCTCCTCTCTCTCCTCTCTCTTTCTCTCTCTCTCTCTCGCCTCCAATCTATCTCGCTCACGCAATGCACTCTCATCTCATTGCTCGTCCACACTAATCTATCTCCCTTCTCAAACACAAGACGCGACACGCATCTCTTCTCTCCTCCTCTGCATCAGCGCGTATACTTCCTCCTCTCTCTCTCTCTCATCCGCACACACACATACAACAAACCACACATCTCCTCTCTCCCCTCTCTCTCTTATCTCTTCCTCTCCGATCGTTCATCCTCTTAGCTCCTCCCGTTTCTCGTCACTCTCTCTTTCACGCACACCCACGTACACAACACATCCGACAATTTTTAGCATGTTTTTAGCATTGTCCTCTTCTCTCTCTTACACACACACACACATAATCGTACACACTCTCTCTCTCTTCATGTCCCTGTCGCACTGTTTTCAATGTCTCTCTCTCACATCGCACACACACGACACACATATAACACGATACATTACAAGAACAATTCGCCAACTTTTTTTCTTTCTCCTCTCTTACACATTTATTTCCTCTTTAATACTTTCCCATCCTCCTCGCTCTCTCTCATCTGGTCCGCTCGAATCTCAGCTGTGATCGGAATGTCGTAGCATCCCGGTGTCTGAGGCTCTCGTCTCTCCATCTTCTCTCTCTCTACCACCCACAACACACATACAAATTCACA
>CM042148.1:62201852-62243003 GCA_023376005.1 Doryteuthis pealeii | reverse complement strand
AAAACTTTTCTATCATTTTCAAAGATTGGAAAAATTTCTAAATTCCTTTTTCTTGTTAAATATTCAAGCAAAATACTTTGTTGCAAACATTAGAATAAAATATATAATAAAACAAAAATGTTGCTTGTTGAAAATAGAACAAATATTTTAAATAATTTCTTGTATTTTTAGGGAGAGTTTAAATGATATACTTTTTTTTTTTTTTTTTTTTTTTTAATCACTAAAGAAAAACCCTTCGCTCTTAATGGTGGAGGATCATGTTAAATTAGTAATAAAAAAAAAAAATATTTCTGATAATATATTGTCTGTTAGTAGAGCATCTGGCGCTTCAAGCACTTCGGCCTTGGAGTGGCTAGGTAATAAAAACGGTGTTGATCCCAGGGGCTATCCCCCCCCCATGCAATACCTGCCCCCTTGATTTAAAGGGGCAGGGCTGGATTTATTGCCCAGCACCTGCAGGTACCCCCCTCAAGGGAATGCTGACAAGATCGACGCATTTTTTTTTTGCCTACCACCCATAAGCTTTGGCTTGTGGATGGTCCCACGTTAATAGGGCCTTATGTCTAACCCGTACAAGTGGGGTACGAGGTAAATATCCAGTAGAGCATCCGTCTCAGAACCACAGGATTCTGGGTTAGATACCAATTTCAGCACATGAGTTAGCCACAGCTTGGGTCTGTGCAGTAATGTGGAAAGGTGATGGTAGGTGTGGTGCTCCATCTCAGATGCCTAAAACAATCTCTGATTTAGCACTAGTAAAAAGAGGATAGACTCCTCACTGTTTCAACTGATACTGACATAGGCCACTCTGTCTACTTTACTACTATTCTTCTACTAATTTTCATAAAATAACCTATGAAGGTTGATTGACCATTAGGACAAAAGAAACTAAAACATTGCTGGCTGTATGCCCCTACAGAGGGTAAGATCCCCACAAAAAGAGGGATTCTGGCTATGAGACTTAAACTGAATCCAGTGGTGAGGCTTCAGTTCTAGAGATCAGGGTGTATGGGTAACCCTTCATTGCCATTACATCCAGGTCCATTACACTGACAGCAGATGTAAACCCCCCACCCAAATAGAGCCACCTGTTGGGCTTTAGGTGGTGAGCTGTTGATGCTTAAGGGACAGAATCCTGGTGGCTGAGCAATCCCATAACATGCAACACTCACTTAGGCCTTTACTTAGGTTAGATTGTCCAGTCGGAGAGTCCCTTCAAGCCCTAGCATCTATATGATTGTCCCAACCCTATTGCCCTTATGATACCCCCCACCAACTTTTTTTATCATATAATTTTGCAGAAGGCGGTGGCTGAGGGTCTTAGTGTCTTCAGTATGACACTAAACTGCATTTAGTGTTGAAATTCCAATTCTGGGGCTTTGGGGAGCGTGAAGTACTGATTTCCAGTTCCTCCAGTCTTTCCAACTTTTTGGGACCGTTCCAGTTCACCAACTACAATTGTATTCACTTTCATCCTCATATTCCACAGCCTTTTTCAATTCTCTGGCAAGGTCCAGTATTTGTCTATCTTCACCTTGTGATCTGCTAGACAGCAAAATCTACCAGATGGCAAGTTTATTATTATTATTATTATTATTATTATTATTATCACAAAATAATGAAAAGTTTAAAACAATATGTAGGGGTGACAAGACTTTCCAACCATTCTGTACTTTACTTTTTCTTCATTTAGATGATACTAAAGCTGCCCACGTCTGTTGTAGGCTGCTGAAACACTGAATCTTTCAAGGCCTCCATGCTTCCTGTAGTCCGCCGACACTATACCTGATGCCCCTCTCCACACACATGCTCACACACATGCATATTACTACTGCAAACTGTTCATGTTCCTGACACTAATACATTATTCTGTGTACTTGACATGAGACTTTGATGAGTTGTGGTGCACCTGAGCACTGTACACATACATGTTCCTGACACTAATACATTATTCTGTGTACTTGACATGAGACTTGATGAGTTGTGGTGCACCTGAGCACTGTAACACATACATGTTCCTTGACACTAATACATATTCTGTGTTACTTGACATGAGACTTTGATGAGTTGTTGGTGCACCTGAGCACTGTACAATACATGTTCCTGACACTAATACATTATTCTGTGACTTGACATGAGACTTTGATGAGTTGTGGTGCATTTGAGCACTGTACACATACATGTTCTGAACTAATACATTATTCTGTGACTTACATGAGACTTTGATGAGTTGTGGTGCACTGAGCACTGTACACAATAAATTCATTATTATTATTATTGATGTTAGACTTTTCTCATATTGTAGTGGTAACATTAGTTTCCCTTATCTTTAATGTTCCACCTATTTTACTTTGTTCTAGTACTTTCATTGTATATTCAGTTTTTAATCTATTGAGTGGTAGTCAAGATATAATACTCAGGCTATTATTTCATATTAAATAGGGCCACCATATTGGGTAGAAAGTGCTTTATCTGTTATATATACACCAACCCCTCTACACAAGTAGGTGTGACACAAGGTCAGTTTCTTAAGCGCATTAACAGGTTTGAATGCAGAGTTTTCCTTCTAGACTGATTGCATAACCAAGGTTAATGATCCAGGCTGCTATACTATTTTACCATAGCTGGAGGGAGAATTAGTGATGCATACCTTTCCCAGGGGTATTTAGTGCCATGAAACAGCCTCATCCAGGAATTTAAACTGATTATATATATATATATATATATATATATATATATATATATATTATAGGGGGGTTGGGAAAAATGATGGAAAAAATGTTTTCATTATTTTGCCAACCCCTGTGTATGTTTTCCTGTCTGACTAGTTCTTTTCGTCTTTTCCAATTGTCTGGGCCTTTTTTTTTTGTTTTTTTTTTTTTTATTGATGTTTAAATGAAAATTAAAATCATGGAGAATGTTGACGTTAAAAAAAACAAAGAGGAATTGGACTTAAGTAGTTGTATAGTTTCGTTACAGATAGGACAAATACAACAATCCCCATTTATAAAAGATTCAATAATGGTTCATTTGTTAATCACACAGTTATATGGGTTTTCAAGTAACGAATAAAATAATTCCCTAGTAAAAAATGATTTAACTTCAAGTAAACTAGTCTTAATAGGGCAAATAATTCTGGTTATATTGCATCAAGTATTCCTATCTATACTAATGATGTATAAAAATTATATAGTTTCATAAGAGCCGGTTTTGCTAAGTCGGTAGAGCAGCCGCCTTGGAACGACAAGGTTCCGGGTTCGATACCGGCCCTCACTAAATCAGCGCGTGGGTAGTATGTCTTGGATCACGAGGAGTTGATGCTAGTAGAGAGCTGATGATAGGTGTGGCGCTCCTCCTCAAAGACCTGGTTACGGTTGTTAAGTGTTTAAGGGCCATTGCTTGGCCTTATAGCAGAAGCGCTTATCTGGTGGAATCCTTGATAATGAGTCCGTCAACAATGTGAATCCTTTGGTTACTAAAGTGTCCCCAGTTTCTGGTAATCATATAAGTCCTCCGTGAGTATTGGTAAAGATCCCGGCAATCCTATGGGGGGGGGTTAAGTATCTTATCAGCCCAGTAGTACTGCCAGTGATTGGTTAGAAGAGTCAATCACGTGACCTTGGCCAGTCTATAAGTATAAGCGGGGATCTAGCACACACCTTATATCATAATAACTCAGGGCACATCACGCGGTGTAATGGTTAGCAGGCTCGCTTCGCAAACCATTGTTAGTGAGTTCGATTCTCATTGGGTGCCCCATACTTCTGGCCTTGTGCCACATCTAAGCTAAGCTTAGTAAATAACTATATCATAATAACTCAGGGCACCTCACGTGGTGTAATGGTTAGCAAAGTAGATTTGCAGACCATTGTTAGTGAATTCGATTCTCATTGGGCGCCCATACTTCTGGCCTTGTGCCGCATCTAAGCTAAGCTTAGTAAATAACTATATCATAATAACTCAGGGTACCTCACGTGGTGTAATGGTTAGCGAACTCGCTTCGAAGACCATTGTTAGTGAGTTCAATTCTCATTGGGCACCCCATACTTCTGGCCTTGTGCCACACCTAAGTTAAGCTTGGTAAATAACTATAACATAATAACTCAGGGTACATCACGTGGTGTAATGGTTAGCAAGCTATATTCGCAGACCATTGTTAGTGAGTTCCATTCTCATTGGGTGCCCCATACTTCTGGCCTTGTGCCGCATCTAAGCTAAGCTTAGTAAATAACTATATCAGAATAACTCAACAAAGATACCTAGTCAAAAGGGTATAGACTCCCTCACTGTCGTGCTGATACCAACAATAGGCCACTACATCTACTTCACTTCCTTTCGAATAAATATTTAACGTTGGTATTCTTATCTAATACGAAAAATTTTTTAACTGAGCTATTTGACCGCGAGATGGGACGCTAACAGGTGCTATCACTCCGAGCCATAGTGGAACTGAGAGTAATGCCAATGAAGAGCGTATTCTACACTATCCCAGTTCTCTAGAAGTGGAACCTCACCTCAATTTGTTTTAGTATTGGGTGTAGCAGGTGATCGTTCAAGGTTATGCGCAAAAAAGATGACCAGTTCAATGAGTATAAAGATGTTTACTCTTGAATAGGAATATTTCTCAGAATGGCGGTTGTCATAGTTTGCACATGAAAATAACGAGACGAAAAATTAATCCCTATTGATTTGAAGGCTTTCCAAGGTTAACTATCATGTTGATTTTAATTTCAACCAAATAATAACATTATATGTATATATATTATATTAATATATACATATATATATGGCCAAAGCCTAATAATATAAGCATATATATTATATATTATTATATATATAATAATATATATGTTGAAAAAATGGTCAAAGGCCACTAGCATAGTTATTCTAAATTTCTTTTACTGCCCTAATAATAATAAATAATAATAATAATAATAATATATATATATATATATATATATATATATATATATATGTTGAAAAAATAAATAAAGAAGAAAATGTTGATGGATAAAATTTTATTCATTTCAACTTTTCTTACCTTTAATTATTTTTTTCAATATATTGTCTGATTTCTTTCCATTTTCAACACACACACACACACCACACACACACACACACACACACATATATATTTATATATATGCATATATGGTCAAAGGCCACTACCACAGTATATTCTAATGTATTCTTTTACCTAATATTCGTAAATAATTGTGTGTAGACAGGAAAAATCAGGAGAAATATCAAAACAAAATCTTGTTTATGGTTTTGAGACAAAATGTGTTTACAAGAAAGTGTTTTATTAAAATGTGTATTACCATTAACACACACACATACATATATATATACATGCATACATATATATATACACACACACACATATACATATATCTATATAAACATATATATATGTGTATACACAATTATACACATATATATATATATATATACACTTATATTTATATTTATGTGTACAGTGGCCGAGGACTGCGTTGGCATACTCTATTTAAAGCCATTTTTCTGTTGATGTTGAAACAAACGGGTAGCGATTTAGGGTTGGAACATCTCTAATGGGATCTAACTGGCGAGGGGGGGGTATTATGTTGGAAGACCCGAAACCCCCAACGAAACCAGTTAATAACATAACAGAACGACGCTACCCCATCGCTGTTTAGTCAGTCGTATCTCTAATATGTATTCACGTAATTAAACACATCAAATATAATATATATATATATATATATATATATATATATATATACATATATATATATATATATACATGTATATATGAACACATACACACACACACTCAGACATAAAAGCCCATATATTTATGTATACACATATATATAAACACACATATACATATGTATATATGAACTCATATATACATATACTCACACATAAAGGAGCATATATATATGTATATACACATTTATATACATACATATATATACATATATGAATATACATATCTATATGCGTGTATATACACATATACACACATATTTTTATATATACATAAGCATATATATGCATACACACATCTATACACACACATATATATACACATACACTCAAACTTATACACACATATATACATATTTATGCATATACAAACATACATATGTATGCACACACACACACATATATATATACACACATATATGCATATAAACACACTTATATATATTTGTATACACGCACTCACATATATATATGTATAAATACACATATATACACAATTATGGACTCGTCGCCCAGAGTTCAAATCCTGGACTTGGTAATTGCCTTTCACTTAGGAAAGGTATGAATCCTACTCTCCCACTAGCTATGGATAAATAGTAGGGCAGACTAGACTCTTTAACCTTGGTTAGGCAACCGGTCTAGGAGAAGGAAAACTCTGAATTCAAAACCTGTTCAAAAGGGGTTGGTAAATATATATATACACAATTATGTGCATATAAACACACACATACACACATATATATACGTATACACGGACACTCATATATAGACACACATATATATGCATATGCACATACATAGAGGCCAATGTCTCTTGTCACCTTCTCTAGGCTATGCTGCAGTGATTCGACTACTGCAGATGTATTTGCGGGAAGCGCCAGGTCATTAAACTACGTAATATATGCCTCCTTATAGGACTCCAGCAACGAAGCCGAAGAAATATGCGTCATTGTAAATATAAGCTATCGTTATGGCGAGAATATTTGGTAAGATATTTTCATTTTAAATTTCCTTTAGCTAGCTTCTTTGTCTACTTTTGTATTCGTTTAATAGTTGAAATTTCGCAGTTTTCTTCAAATGTCCAACGCATCTGCTATCAATAATGCTGAGGGTGTTAATAGAAGCCATTTCTGAGAATTACCTCGGAGTTCCTAAAAGGCCAAATGAGTTAAACATCTTATTATAATGGAGATTGTGGGTCTGTCTGTAACCGAAACTATATTACTATACAAGTCACAAATTCCCTTTGTTATTTACATCACATTCTCCATGATTTTATTTTTATTTAACCTCAGTTATTAATAAAATTGTTTTACATCATTAAGACTGTTGACCATATCTACATATTAATAACATGCAATTGTATTTATATATACAACAAAATAGCGGTTTACAGTGTGAAGGAAGGCTAATTTGCATATTGATCTTAAAAATTTGATTTTAATAAATTTATGCTTAGTATTATTGATTTTAATTGTTAGGTTTATCTTATTGGAATATGAGCAAAAAATCTCGTGGATAAATCTAAAAGAATCATTAACAAGAAGAAATACTGTAATTTTATTCTTTACTTCCTATTTTATACTAAAAGTTAAATTAGGAAAGTTTACCAATGAAAAACGGAGTAATGGAAAATGATGGAAGAGTTAGTTTCAAAGTTGTTCTATTTTTCAATCATACCTCTGTCGAAATCTTTTTATCTGCCTTCTTATTCAGTTTCATTAGCCCTTCTATTTAATATGATATTTTATTATATTAAAACTTAAATCTTGCACCCAGGGTGCATATATTTGCTAGTAAAACTAATAGTCTGAGCATTAGAATATTTGGAACGGGTGGGATTACTGTGTCATACTAAGTCTTATTAAATGTAGATAAGGACAAAAGGCTGAAGAATCCATCAGATTATTTACCTCGAACCCCACTTGTACGGGTTAGGCACAAGGCCCTTTTAACGTGGGACCACCCACAAGCCGAGACTCATGGGTAGCAGGTGGAAAAATTGCGTCGATCCCGTCGGCATCCCCCCTCAAGGGGGGCACATCAGGCACTGTGCAATAAACCCAGCCCTGCCCCTTTAAGTCAACGGGGCAGGTATTGCCTTGGGGGATAGCCCCCTGGGATCGACGCTATTATTTTACTAAATCTGATCCAGTGGCCGAAGCTCACTGGACCTTCCGGTGGGGAGTTACAAATCCAGGCTGAAGAATCCATCAGAGTGACAAGAGTATTAGTCTGAATAATCCATGAAAACCTAATAACATTTCTTTGAAAAACATTTTTTGGGTGGGTGGGGTGGCAAATGAGACGAGGAATTCTTCTAGCAGAGAATCGGTATTCTAATATCAGTCGGTGGTTGGGATTTTGTTTCATTTCTTCGTTCCATCAGCCACGGGGTGGTCCCTTTAAACCATTACCAGTTCCGTTTTGCGATCTTTGGTAACCATTTTCACAAGACTTCCAGTTGCAGGACGTTCCTGTCCCTGGCACCACTTGTAGTGAAAGGGAAAACAAAACTCACAGGCAAAAATGGTTGACTCGTTGGATGAATTTTCAGGGCATGTCAACCCCTGTTGGGTTATTTTATAGCGAAAACGTTTTGCTTTATTCATTCTTGAGTAGTCAATTTTTTTTAAACCCAATTTTTGAAACACTTTTTTTTAAACTATTTTTTTCTATTCAACCCATAGACGGGAACCTCACAGACACTACTACTCTGGGTCCGAGTGGATCTGAGAGTAATGTTGATGAAGAAGTACTGCACATTCCCCAGAGCTCTAGAATTGGAACTTCAGCATCAGATAGTTTAATGTCCTACCCAGGACACCAAGACCCTCAACCACTGCCTTCTAGCACATATATGATAAAACGGTTGGGGGTTGCCATTAGGGCAATAGAGTTGGGAAAATCATATAGGTGCTTGGGTTTGACGTGACCAGCCAAATTAAGGGCCAAAATAGAGTGTTGCATGTCATGGACTGCTCGCCAACAGGGTTCCATCTCACAGCCAACCGGTAGCCCCATTGGAGGGGGTCTTACCCCTATGCAAAGGTACAGTCGGTGTATTCTAAAGTCCCAGCTGATAAGGTGGATATGCCCGTATCTTGCATGCAATATATCTCGAATAATGTTTTTTTTATAAAAGTAAGACCTACATTGAGACCATAACGAGAATCAGAGCAAGAATCCGACGTGCAAGACCCAACTTGACCATCGATAATGTCCTCCTTCTGCATGAAAATACTCGACCAGACACAAGCATCAGAACAAGGGAGAACATCACCTCATTCGGGATGACAACTTTACCGAATCCTCCATACTCACCAGATTTAGCACCTTCAGACTATCATCTCTTCGGCCCCATGAAAGAGGGTTTGAGAGACAAACATTATTCCAGTGACGAGGAAGTGAAATCTCTAGTGAAGAAGTGGCTCAAAGAACAGTCAACATAATTTTACGGGGCAGGGATACATGTTCTCATTCGAAGGTAGAACATTGCTATTGAGAGAAACTCTGTGGGGAAGAAGGGATGTGATCCACATAGGACCAGCTTCATTTTGTATGTATGATACATGTTCCTGTGTTGGTAATTATACTTGTCCTAAACAAAATGGCATTACTTTTTTATTCACCCTCGTGGTGTTTTCTGATAGGATATACCATTTAGCAAAAAAGGATGCAAAGGAAATGACAGAATATTTTTTTTTAAATCCTGATCTCCAACCAGGCCAGATTAACCCAAGGTCTTTTTTACGTATTTATTTTCTATGTGGCATCCTGCGAGGATTTCTTTTTACTTTTGTTGTCCTTTTATTATTAATTCTAATTCAAATGAGAAATCTGTTTTTAAAAGTCTAACGCTATTTCATTTCGAATCCAAAATAACACAAAAAACGTTATTATTAAAATAGTGTTAATTAAGTAAATAATTTAATAAATGATATCCGTATTTTCATTTTTTATTTTATCATTTTAATTATATTGTATTTGAAATATGAAATTCATGTTAGTGTACGCTGAGTTTGGCGAGGGCCAGTATCGAACCCGGAACCTTGTGATTCCTATGCGGATGCTCTACCGAATGAGCTAAATCTGATTTTTTTATGGTGAGGTTTGATAATTTGTGTTATTTAGTTGGACAGATGGGGAAAGATATGAATCCAACTACTCTCCCTCCAGCTATGGGTAAATAGTAGGACAGACTGGGCTATCTAACCTTGGTTAAGCAACCAGTCTAAGAGAAGGAAAACTCTGAACCAAGGTTAAAGAGCTCAATCTGCCCTGCTATTTACCCATAGCTGTAGGGAGAATTGGATTCATACCTTTCCCAGGGGTATTAGCGCTATGTGAAATGCAAACAGCTTTGTCCAGGAATTGTGACGAGTCCATTTCCTACGACTCAAACCATTACACCACACACACACACACACACACACACACACACATATATATATATTTATATATATATATATATATATATATATATATATATTATATCCAGTTTAAATTCAAAATATTCTCAGTTCTCTCTTGAAGAATCCGGATTAAAAACATTCACATCTTTCACAATTATCATTATGCTCTGATGAAGATTTTTGATTGAAATCGAAATATTGGCAATATTAGCAATGCAAAATTGGTAAAAATAAATTCAATTTAACAACATATGTGTTTTTCATACCATTTCTCTCTCTCTCTTCCCCCCCTCTCTCTCCCTCTCTCATATATATATATATATATATATATATATATATATATTACTATTTGCTTGATTCCTATATTTAGAGTAACATCTAAGATACAGAAATTAGGATCATTCATTTTTCGCCTGAACTTAAATGACTTCACGGCAATTTCATTAAATTCATCAAATACACTTTCAACAAAGAAGTTGCATGTTGTTTTTTTTCATCTTTCTTTTCATCATGGATCTTTGCAAAAGATGACCGGATCAGTTCGGTCTTCAGATCAATCTGGACATTTTTTATTTGTTTATTGTTACAGTGGGGAGGAATTCAAACTTGCCTTTATAGCAACAAAACAAGAGTTTATGTTCAACTTTGATGATGCCATTAGAAAAAATGATTCTCTATAATTTGATTGTGATTTAGAGAAATTAATCTGTTTTGACTGCAAGCAAAGAGCAAAAAAAAACAACATTTGTCAGACGTGATCAATACAACAAAAAGCAAAGCCCCATGAAATGCGGACATATTTGAACATATAAGTTTGGAAGACAGACAACACATCAAAATGATAACATATTTAGACGGCTATTATTTTTTGTTTGACCCAATGTTTGTCGAGTGCCATTTTATGTCCTTCATAGCTTTACCGTTAGAAGAAAAAAAAAAGTTATTTGATGCTAGTTGTATCCTTTCAAAATAAATCAAGAACTACTTGATCACATCTGACAAAGAACTTCTGTTTGGCTGGAAACGGTGGGATAATGGCTCACGCACTGGACTCCGAGATCGGAGTACGCGAGTTCAAATACCAGTCACGCCATTGAGTTTAATTTCGGATTTTTGCAAATCAGAACAAAATTAGAATAAAAAAAATAAAAAAATAACAAACTTCCTTCACCGGAAGAATCTTCGACGCATATGCGGGAAAAAGGACTCACTTCCGACCCTGAAAAGAATCTCTTGGCGAGTTTACGACTGGTCTGGGACAAGCACTACTACTGGCCAGGGAGCATTTCCTTTGCCACGTGGTGGCTATGTCCGGTGAATAAAGCTAAATCATAAAAAAAACACCTTATGTGTCTTTTTTCATTCCATAAATGCCTTCTTTTTCAGTGCGAGCACCAAATAAAAGGGGGTAAAAAGCAAAACCCTAGCAACACACACCAAAAATAACCACAGTTACCTTTTAAACCTTAAACACAAACCTCTTGCTACCCATAGATTTATAACATTGGGAAATATATGAACCTTTCAACCTCACCATTATTTTACACTTTGCTTTTTTGATCTTCAAAAATTGATATATCCGGGATACGGGATATATATGAAGTTGGTATTTAGTATATTATCGCAGTAGTAGCTGGTGCGTTGAATAGCAGTACGGCTTCCGAGCAGTCGTGGTGTATTTCTGACTGGTAGGCGGAGTAAGCTTAGACTGTAGGCTTAGGCGTTGTACCACCAGTGTCGAATATATATAGATGACACTGTCCAATCAGATTATAGAGAGGGGTACCAAGGTATTTAATATTCATTACATCAAAAATAATAACCTTATCTAGATGTCTATCCTTTTTTGTTTGGCCCTATGATCGTCGAGTGCCATGTTATGTTCTTCATAGTATTACCGCTAGAATAAAAAGTTATTGATGCTAGTTGTATCCTTTCATAAATCTAGAGGGTAATTCCTGTCAAATCATCCAGGCCATGTCACCCACCCCCATCAATATTTTGAAATTTTGTCTACGTTTTGTCTATGTTAAAGTTAGAAATTCCCCAAAATTTGAGCTTCCAATTAAAAAAATTGGCGAAGTTATGTCGATAGCTTCCCAATTTTGAGGTGGGTCGCAAAATGACGACTTTTTGTAACTATTTTTTATCTGTAAAATGAGTTCCAGAGCTTCCCTACTCCTAAAGATAAAGCGTTTTTTGACCAAGGAATTTCAAATACTATCAACACAGTCTCAAAATCAACTAATTTTAAGTTATTGATGATTATAATTTTTTTTCATAGCAAGATCAATATCCGAATGTAGCCCAGCATTCTATGACAACATTTTTTCTATGATTATTTCAATATATTGAACATTTTTTGTACCAAAAAGATAGTTTGCTTTTTGATCAGAACCGAAGCTACAACATTTTTGCAAACATTTGTTAAAATTTTGCACTTCAATTCTGAAATTTTGTCCAGATGTGGACTAGGTTAAAGTTAGATTAATCCCCAAAGTTCGAGCTTCCAATTCCCAAAAGTTAACGGAGTTATGTCGATTTTTACATTTCCAAATTTGGTGACTTTTGTCATCTATTTTTGTCTGTAAAATGCGTTCTAGAGCTTCCCCACTCCTAAAAATTGGTTTATAAAAGCATTCTTGCCCAAAGAATCCAAAATGCTATCAAAACAGTTTTAAATTAAACAGTTTTATGTTATTGATGATTTCTAATTTGCAAAATTTTAACTGATGTTGTAGCCTCGGTCAATTTTATTCTTTACTTCATATTTTAACTAAATTGTTAAATTATGAACATTTAGCAATGAAAGACGAGAGTGATGGTAGAGTAAGTTTCAGTTGTTCCATTTTTCTATTATATCCGCCTCTGTTTCAAATCTTTTTATCTGCATTCTTATTTAGTTTCATAAGCCTTTCTAATTTAATCTAATATTTTATTACATTAAAACTTAAATACTTTCACCCGAAAGGTGCATATATTTGCTAGTTTTATTAATTACTTCAAAAGTTTCAAGTAGATCACCTATCATACTTTGGTTAGTAAAGTAATTGATCCTCATTCTTCTAATCTCTCCCTGTAACTGTAATCTTTTAGTATTTTATTACTTTTATCAGGCTTCTTTGTTTGCTCACCAATCTTTATATTACACTCAAATTTCTATGAGTTGACAATGGAGCCCAGGCTAGAGTACAATATTCTACACGAGGTCTTATTAGAGCATTATATATTTTCAAAGCATTTAGCTCCCTTGAAATAAAATTTATAACCACCCACCTAATCATGTTACAGCTAAAGTTCAATAATCCTCAACACGACTTCACTCTTCTCTTGAAACTATTGAGACATTCAAGTGACGAGAGCTTAGTTATGGAAATGCCAGGTTTAAATACTGTACTAATTCGTGTATAAGTCGATCCGGTGTATTGTTACATAATTATTGTTCCCTAATGCTTTTATAAGGTATTGTAGAAATCATAATGGCGATTAGTACAGCTGATGGCCTTGAGAGTGAGTGACAGCACTTGACCTCACTCTGACCTTGGATAAACCGTGAGAACCGGAACCCCGATAGAAGGCCCTTCCGGTTAAGATATAGTAAGTAACTCAGTCAGTTTAGCAGGTAGGAGCTCGAGGTGTTAAGTCGCATTTCTATGCGCATCCTGTCACCTGCGCAGATTGTCTGGTTTGGGGATTTACAAATAAAGTAACATCAACGTTAATCGAAGTCTTGTGTTTATTACCTAAAAACTAACAATAACACAGGGCTTCTGATAAGGAGTGATCCTACACAGAAACCAGACCGGAAACCCCAAAGAAAGTCAACACCAGACGATATACCAGACCAAGATGATAGATGATCAGAATAGCAAAGCCGGCCAGAAGAAAATACGACCGGAGTAAGAAGTAAGAAGGGTATACAACGTTATATGTTGATTGGGTACATGAAAACGCCAGTATATAACAGTATAACTCGATCTCATGATGTTAAAATGCTTCATCCGAAATTATTTTCAAATGATTTAATTTTTTTTTTCATTTAAACACAAGTTTTGGATGAAGCATTTTAAAATCGCATTTTGTTTTTTTATATAAACCATCTTCAGGTGGATGCTAATCGCCCTGAAAATGGTGTAACTAAAAAGAAAGAAAGAAAGAAATAAGGAAGAAAGAAAAGAAAAAAAAAGAAAAAGTGAAACATTGGCATCTCTTAAATATTTTGTTGTTTTTTCATATCTTTATATTTACATACCGTTGTATTTATTTAAATTTTTATCGTGTGTATATATATATATATAATATATATTATATATATGTGTGTGTGAGAGAGAGAGAAAAAAATGGAAATGAATCCGACAGGTATGTTGAACAAAAAATTGGAAGATATATATATATATATATATATATTATATATATATATATATATATATATTATATAAGAGAGAGAGAGAGAGAGAGAGATAATAAATTAAGGAAAAAACTTTAAATTTGCTTCATTGTAATAATTTATTTCAACTGTGTAATCACAGCATCTTCAGACATGAGAAAAATGATTATATATGTATATATATATCCATATAAATTTCATACATACCAATATTTTTTCTCCAATTATCTGTTCAACACACCCCACAAATATATATATAATTATTAATATATATATATATATATAGTTTGCTAAATCTATAAGTAAGAGTGGTAATATCATTGTATATCTAAGTTATATGTAAATGGCATGTATATCTAAGTTAGGTAAAAATTGTATAGGCGTGAAACTGACAATTATCAAGCGCCATTGACTTCGCTACCCTAACACCCACAAAACAAACACCCGAAAACACAAACATATATATATATATATATATATATATATATATATATGTGTGTGTGTGTGTGTGTGTGTGTGTGTGCTAAAGGCACATAACGGAAACTGGAATTCTGACTCACTTATAGAAAAATGTTCATTCATAATATGTTCTGCCTAAACAAATAATCAGTTTCTCGTTTAAAAAAAAAAAAAAAAAAAAATTAGAAAAAAAAAAATTAGGAAAAAAAAAAAAAATTAGGAAAAAAAAAGAATGGACAAGAAAAATGATTGAAAAAATTGAAAAGCAGAATGTCGTTTGTCTGCGTCTTTGACTCTTCGCTGCATCTTTCTCGTGTTAGCAGACGTTAAATGATAGATGACGTAATAAATAGGCGACTCATCTCTATAGAAAGAGGGTAAATAATTGATCGATATTTTGCGTTCCAGTGAAACACTCTAAAACACAAACCCCGCCAAAGAATGTTACCCATTGAATGCTTCTAACATAAATAACGGCTTACAACTGGGATTGAAAGTAAATTTGATTAGCATTGCAACAATAATAAATTGAGAAACGCTAGCCAAATTGAATTGGTTTTACCCGTGAGAATTCTGCAAAATAACTTTAGACGCGGGGCCACATCTTATTGGTTGATGCATGGCGGTCAGAAAAGCCACTGGTTGAAGGTTCCATGCAAGATTTTAAGTTCGAAGAAAAGTTCCTGAACATTAACCCTTTCAACCTATGGTTCTTTGTTCTCTTGAAGCCATTAAAAAAATGAAAATTTTGAACTCGGATACTCTGTACTTGGGTTTAGTATACTATACTTATCTGGGCCGGTTTAGCTCAGTCGGTAGAGCGTTCAGCTAGGAATCACAAGATTCCTGGTTCGATACGCGCCCTCGCCAACTTAGCGTATAAGTAGCACAGGGATCTGTGCGGTAAAGTGAGGAACTGATGGTAGGTGTGGCGATCTACCTCAGATGCTAAAATAATCCCCTCGGTCTAGCGCTAGTGAAAAGGGGATAGACTCCCTCTCTGATTGGCTGATACCGACTTTTTCTTTTACTTATCTGGCCCATTCGGGGTCCAGAGGTTTCGGCTCTGGACCGTTAAAGTAATTAGCAGCGTTGATTCCAGGCAATACCTGCCTGCTTGATTTAATGGGGCAGGGCTGGGTTTATTGCCCAGTGTATGAGGTGCCCACCTTGAGGGGGAATGCTGATGGGATCTACGCATTTTTGCACCTACCATCTCATGAGCTTCAGCTCGTAGTTGGTCCCACATCAAAAAGATCTTGTGTCACACACAATAACAACACTGAGGTTAAAAAAGTGTATAACTGAATCATTGGACTTCCTTTCATATTCCACTAACGTCTTTTTGGTAGACTATGGTAAAATGTACACCCCTGAATCCACAGTCTACTCAGAGCTGATCCCCGCCCAGAGGAATAATTAGAGCCCTTAAAGACTTTTATTTGATCTGCTTGAAAATGTTTTTCTAAGAAAAGACCAGTTTTCTAACCATTAATATTTAAAAAAATGTGTTCTTTCTATATTGAATTAAAAAGAATATCTAGATTTAACAGCCTGGTGATTTTTCGTTCCCCTTATTAACTGACCATCAGACCATATATATATATATATATATATATATATATATATATATATATTTGATAATTGAATCATATTACCACGACCAGACAACTCGGCAAACACCATTTGCGACATCCGGAGCACTGGACAGCTGTTTCGACATTCCTTTGGTCTCATCAGCAGTGCATACCACTGCTGTGGTCCGCTGGTTCAATCTCTAGTGGCGGAGATTGTGGTATGCACTGCTGATGAGACCAAAGGAGGTCGAAACAGCTGTCCAGTGCTCCGGATGTCGCAAATGGTGTTTGCTGAGTTGTCTGGTCGTGGTAATATGATTCAATTATCAATTATATATACTTCCTCTATCAAAAATTTAATATATATATATATATATATATACTTTTTGTTTGGCTTAGAAGAATCAAGAAAACGACGGTCAAATTCACAGCTTGGTTTATTTTCTATGAATATATTTTCTTTTTCTTTTATTGCAATTATTGTTCCCTCATGTCATTCAAACCCGGGATGCGAGGTAAATAACTATTAATACAATACTTACCCGGTCTTCGGGGCGTGTATCCATTGGTTTTGGTCATTGGACCAGTAAGATATTTAATAATTAGTGTGAACCCAGGGAACCATCCCGCCAATGTAGCACTTGCAACCTCGATTTAACTCAAATCCTCCTTCACGATCAGGATGCGACACAAGGTCATTTTTTTTTCAGACCACTTCTGTTGGTTTGAATTTGGAGTTAACTTTCTCAGTTTAATATTCTTCAACTATAAACAAATCCGCTGCTAGCACATCCATAACTACTATACAGCGTACGCCTTAAAATACAGATAGAATATTGAAATCCATTATAACATACTGCAATTTATCAAGTAATAAATAACTATATTTCTATTTACGAACTCCTTTGTGTGATCCCAGGGAACCACCCCGCCCAGGTAGCACTAGCAACCTCGATTTAACTCAATTCCTCCTCCACGATCAGGATGCGACACACGGTCATTTTTTCAAACCAGTTCTGCTGGTTTGAATTTAGAGTAATCTTTCTCCTCGATTGGTTGCCATTAATCTGGTCAATAAAATATTGACGCTCATCATTGGAAGATGATACAAAGCTGTTGTGTCCTTAAAAAGGATACAATCAGACAAGGTTCTAGTTGAGTGGAAGGACCAGTCAACATGTTCGTATATTTAAGATAGAGTGTGTTATTGCAGAGAAATACAATAACACAGACAGGGAATAGTAAGACACGCTACAAATCCTCGAAGCCAACCCAGTATAATGTCGTGCTCACTATATATATAGTCAGACCACATGGATGAGAAAGAGATATTTAAAATAGAGGATTTTATTGTAGAGAGATACAATAAGAAAGACAAGGAATAGTGAGGCATGCTACTAATCCTCGAAGCTAGCCCAGCATAATGCCGTGCTCACTATATATATATAGTCAGACCACGGTGTGTGTTTGTGTGTGTGTGAGAGAGAGAGAGAGAGAGAGAGAGAGAGAGAGAGAGAGAGAGAGGAGAGAGAGAGTGTGTGTGTGTGTGTGGAATATTCCATTACAACAAAAATCATATTCTAAACCCCGCCGACTTGGCGCTCAAATATGTTTTTTTCATAGCGATAAAACCAACAAGAGGAATATTAATCGGAATAATTTTTCTACTGGGAATTTCCTCTTTCATTCAAATGACTTGGAAATTTTTTTGTGAAAGCACTTTAAAAATGTCTGTGACACTTCAATAAACAAATAAACAAGCAAATAAATAAATAAATATAGAAACGAAACCATATTTTGTCTTGTGGGGCATGGTATTCATATTTGTAAAATTAAGGTCGTCTCGGCACAGGCCTTAAATAAAATAAGGCGCAGGTGTGCTTGTAGTAAAAAAAAAGAAAGAAAAAAAGAAGAAAAAAAAGAAAGAAAAAAAAAAAGAAAAGAAAAAGAACAAAAAGAAAAATATAGAAACAAACTATTCTATGTCAGTGAAATATAACAATGGTAGCAGGTGCAAAAGACGGTGCAATTAAATTGACCGATAAATATTCATTCAAGAATTTTAATTTCTTTTTCGAACCGAAAAACCATAGTATAAACTAAATAAGAAATCGTGAATCTCCTCGTGATTCCACTGATAATTAAAAAAAAAAGATAAAAAGAATATCGTCAAATCATTATATGTACGAGGGTGAGCCAAAAATTAACACCATTTTCTTTATTTCATGTGAATCTTTTTTTTTTTTTTTTTTTTATAAAACTAAGGCCTACGTTAAGACCCTAACGAGGCTCAGATCAAGAATCCGATGAGTAAGACCGAACTTGCTAATCGAGAATGTGTAGCCCCATTGGAGGGGGGGTCTTACACCTCTGCAAATGTACAGTCGGTGTATTCTAAAGTCCCAGCTGATATGGTGGATATGCCCGTATCTTGCATGCAATATATATGGAATAATATTTTTTTCTTTCATAAAAGTAAGGCCTACATTGAGACCGTAACGAGGCTCAGATCAAGAATCCAATGAGTAAGACCGAACTCGCCTATCGACAATGTCCTCCTTCTGCATGACAATGCTCGACCACACACAAGCAACAGGACAAGGGAGACAATCGCCTCATTCGGGCGAATAACTTTACCGCATCCTCCATACTCACCAGATTTAGCGCCTTCAGACTATCATATCTTCGGTCCCATGAAAGAGGGTTCGAGAAGCAAACATTATTCCAGTGACGAGGAAGTGAAATCTGTAGTGAAGAAGTGGCTCAAAGAACAGTCAACAAAATTTTACGGGGCACGAATACATGCTCTCATTCGAAGGTGGAACATTGATGTTGAGAGAAACTGTGACTATGTGGAGAAGAAGGGATGTGATCCACAGAGGACCAGCTTCATTTTGATGTATGATACATGTTCCTGTGTTAGTAATTATACCTGTTCTAAACAAAATGGCATTACTTTTTGACTTGCCCGCGTGCATTACTTTCAGAGAGAGAGAGAGAGAGAGAGAGAGAGAGAGAGAGAGAGAGAGAGAGAGAGAGAGAGAGAGAGAGAGAGAGAGAACCAGACTGACAGGGAAAAGTTATTAACAATTGCTTTTTTCATCTTGATTTTTTTAATGTTTCAGTCTGTTAATTGTCTGGTCATCTTCAGACGAAGTTAGTTCAGTGTAGTTGATCTTTATAGGATTACACGACGGCATTTGAACCCGTTGATTTTCCGTTGTAACAGATGCCCATAATGATATTGATGCTTCTATTTAGGAAGGAGTGAAGTAATCTAATTAGCATCATATAGCTAATAGCCGTCCATGACGATATTCATGTTTCTATTCAGAAAACAGTGAAGAATTGTGCTGACCCGCCTTTACATAGGACACACCTACATCCCCCATCATCATTTACTAGAGGGCACAGGATCTCCAATATTCACTACATGTCAAGAGAGATTTAATGTTAAACATATACTGCTAGTATACTGCTAATTCATATATATATATATATATATATATATATATATGGTGTGTCATAAAAGTATCCAGATTGAAGCTGTATTCAAAAGTACAAAAATCTACCAAACTATAGCAACAAATCCAAAACTTAGTTGGCATTGAATGACCCAACGAGGTTAATATGCCGTAAAGCAAAACATATAAACAACAATCTTTGTTTGGCATATCAACCTTCGTGGATTATTTAATGCCAAACAGTTGTAGTACTATTTAGCTCATAGCTGAGGAGCTTCATATCTTTCATAGAGTTATTAGTCGGAAAATAAAGGTAACAGAGCGACTGGAGTCCGGCCTTGCATAATAATGATGTTACAGTCCGGCTCGTTAGCCATAACCCCGAATGACTGGAGGGAATCTTAACTATACTTTTAATGGCAGTAACGGTTTAAAAGTACTGACAATTTGTCAGAATTCGTTCTGTAGCAATGTTTTGTTGGGGAATTTTTCTTCTCGGCAAAATCTATTTTTTATAATCACTTTAGCGAGTATAAAAGAAATATATATTCGCCATCAAAGCGATAAGTCACACGAGATTCTCGCACGTTGTCTCGCATAAAAGATTAGATCAGAAAATGAAAAGAAATTGAAATGGGATGATTTACATAATAGAGAAAGAAAGTCACCAAAGAGGAAAAGAAAAATCTCTGATTTGAGTTAAAAGGTTTCTTCTTTATATTTTCAGATCATGTTCTTTAAGTAATAGAAAGAAATGAAATCTAACAGAATATTGTTTTAAGACTAAGAGTATTTATTTTAAATAAATAATAAAAGTGGGTAAAATACGGAGAGACTTTTCTTATATAGGGTTTGAAGATTTGAATTCTGAAGTTTTTGGTTATGAAAAAATCATTTTCGTAGAACTGTCGTTTTTCTAAGAATCGTAAAAATTCAAAACTTACTTAGAGAAAAAAAAAATCAACTTTTCTCTCTTCTCAGGGAGTAATTGAAAAAAAAAGAAGAGAAACAATAATAATAAAAAAAAACCCAAAAAACTTTTCCCAAATCCAAGGAGTAAAAAGTCATTAAAAAAAAAGTAACAGAAAGAAAAAAAAAAACAAAACAAAAAACGCGGAAGCGCGCACTCACACACACAACACACACACACACACACACACACACACACACACACAACACACAACATCGAAAAAACACACAAAAACAAAGGATAAAAAACCAGCACCATCATCAAGAACAACAACATAGAAAAAACAACCACGAATAAACGAATAAAAAAATAACTTTTCTCCCTGCCTATGGAGTAAAAAGTAAACAAAAATCATCATATGCACATCCCACACACACTTGCACCCCCCCAAAAAAAGACAAATTTAAAAACTCAAGACCCTTAACATATAATTAATGTTAGCCAGCCTGTCAAAAAACTTGGTGTGTACAGAATATAGATCATTATCCCTAAAAGGTACGTGACTGTTATTTTAGTCCATTTTCATATATAATTATCTTCGTTTTGTTTGGTTCCTTGCTTGATACTTAAAGATTCTTAGATGGGTCACTCTGTCTAGAAACAGAGTGTTGTGTCTGTACCTGTGGAAATCATACGTTTATTAAAAAAAATATGATTAAGACTTTAAAACTTATTTAAAAATATATATGCAAAGTGTGTCAAAAAGTATCGAGATTTTTGTACTTTTGATACATCTTATATTCTGAAAAAAAAAATAACGTTCCATTCATTGTTCATTTCTATCTTGGTAAATACAGCTTTAAACTTGATACTTTTTTGACAGACCTTGTATTTTGAAAAAAAAATTAATGAATGGAACGTTATTCTTTTCAGAATACAAGTTGTGTCAAAAAGTACAAAAAATCTCGATACTTCTATGGCACACCTTGTATTTTGAAAAAAATAATGAATGGAACGTTATTCTTTTCAGAATACAAGGTGTGTCAAAAGGTGCATAAAATCTCGATACTTCTATGGAACACCTTGTATTTTGAAAAAAATATAATGAATGGAACGTTATTCTTTTCAGAATACAATGTGCATCAAAAAGTACAAAAAATCTCGATACTTTTTTTGACACACCTTATATATACATAAATTAAAAACGAATCTAAAAGATTATAATCCTTTCAATATATAACTTTAGAATGACGAAATTTGCACCAAATATTGAATAATATAACAAATACAAAAAACTAGAAGTGGCTACCCGGCATTTGCGAAGGGAGGATAATAAAGAGGACTCACAGATCCATTGATTGTTTTGGTCTTCCATAATTGATTTGCTTATGTTTTAATCACGAACGCCACCAATGACTTTCCTTTCTCTTACTATTTAAATTCTAATTTTTAAATATCTTCATTAATATAAATAAGATCTTCTTTATTTTTGCACAAAAACCAAGCTCTGGTGATAGTGAATATGTATATAGATTTAACTTGTTATCAATTGTTTTATTTTTGTAGTTTCCTCCGGGCATACATGCATACATACAACTGCCCTTTATATATGTATAAATATATCATTGCAAAAATAATTTAAAATATATAAAACAAGTAATAAAACCTCATATAAAATAATAAAACAAATATAAAAAATATATTATTGGAAAAAATTGAATTTCTTATTACTCAATAGTGATACAGGGTTTATATTATATTGGCAAGAAAAATTTCGCACACATATGTGTGCGTGTGTATGCATTTATCCAACCCCTCCGTTACAAGCAGGATGTGACAAAAAAGTCAATTTTTATGCGAAGTACTGCTGGTTTGAATCCAGAGTTTTCCTTCTCCTAAACTGGTTGCCTAACCATGGCTAAAGAACCATGTTATGCTATTTACCAATAGCAGAAGGAAGATATAGTTATTTACTAAGCGTAGCTTAGATGCCGCACGAGGCCAGAAGTATGGGGCACCCAGTAAGAATCGAACTCACTAACAATGATTTGCTAATCTAGCTTGCTAACCATTACACCACATGAGGTGCCCTAGTTATTTACAAAGCTTAGCTTAGATGTGGCACAAGGCCGGAAGTAAGGGGTACCCAGTGAGAATTGAACTCACTAACAATGGCTTGCGAATCTGGCCTGCTAGCCGTTACACCATGCGAGGTACCCACAGAAGGAACATATAGATTCGCGCCTTTCTCAAGGGCTTTAGCGCAAAGTGATACATAAACACTCATTTAGGATTCGGATTCGGGTCGTCCATTGCATTTCTAACAATAATAACCGCATCCAATATTCTATACATATATAAAGGGCAGTTGTGTGTATATGTATGTCCGGAGGAAACTTTGAAAATAAAACAATTAACAACAAAGTAAATATATATACACATTAAATCTCACCAGGGCTTGGGTTTTGAGCAAAAATAATAGAGATTTTATTTATATTCGTGAAGTTAATTAATAAATAAAATTTAAATGATCAATGTTGCCACCACTTCACATTTAATATACTGCGCAAGTGATGCATGTAGTAGACATGTAGCCTATGGGCATCCGCTTTGTATATCGTCCAGGCTTCCGCATCGTACAGAAGAGTTGAGAGAACCATGGCACGGTATACTGCACATTTAGTCGTCAAGGAGATGTCTCTGAAACACCCTTTAGATCTCAAATTATATCGAATTTTTTAAAGACTATTTCTGCAAAGTAATATTGCATTTTATAGATAAAAAAGATTCTTGTCACTAGATTGTTTTATAAGGCCACTAACTCGGTGCTTAAAGGAATTTCGGACTATATGACCTTTAGGCACCTCTTTTGCTTTGCTGATTCATAAGTACATTTTTTCATTTACACTGTCAACGTCCGGTTGTTTGTTAGGGGTTAGGGTTAGGGGTTAGGGTTATAATTTAAAAAAAACCCTCTAAAATCGTCTGTTAACAAACAACTGGATGTTGACGGTGTAAATGAAAAAAAATGTACTTATGAATCAGCAAAGCAAAAGGGGTGCCTAAAGGTCATATGGTCCGAAATTTCGGACTGAAAGTTTGAAACCGAATTTCACTTCGTGAAAATTTCATAAATTATGTGTAGTTGAAATAAGAAAAAATAAAAAAGATGAAAATTCACTTACCTCGTGGCCCGAGAAGAATGGCCCCCAAGAGTGACTCTCTTTATATAGAGTGCAGACCGGAAGTGAGAGGCATTGTGAGAGTGGGTGGATGACTATAAATCGAATGCCTGGCAGAAGAAGTTTTGATTTCGTAAAGGCGAACTCGTGTGAGCATTACCGAATTATAAGAAAGTGACATTGAACAGAGAGTGTAGAGCTGTGAGAGAAGGCAGTCGAGTTTGACAATCCAAGTCGATTGAATTACATTATGTTAAAACTGGGAACTTTTTTGGACAGCTTGATTCCTAAATGTCCATACTGAATATAACTCAATGTTCAGCAACTATAAATCATTCAACCTCTCGTCGAGTGATTACAGTGAATATAATAATCGAATTGATAATACACAGTTTGTTAAGAGAGACATTTTTTTTATTAAAAAGCAACAACAACCACATACTGCAAAAATAGACCCATCAAAAGAAAAAATAATAAATCAAAAGTAGATAAGTGCTAAAATGTTTTATTTACTCATTTTAGATGAGGGTTGGGAATTATTACATTAAATTGTAACGAATATTTTCTTATATTTGATAACTTTTTAATGCGAAACCAATTGGGTCCTTACTCTACGACAATGAGGAAACAGCGCACATATGAATATTTTTATCCAATCCCTTCACCATGGACAAGATATGACACAAGGAAACTTCTAAATGGAGTAAAGCTGGTCTGAATTTAGAATTTTTATTCTCATAGACTGGTTGGGTTACCAGGGCTAAAGAACATTGTCTGTCCTGCTATTTACCTGGAGCTGTATTGGGGGGGGTAAGAGAACAGATGTATTAATGCCTTTTCAATAGGAACTTGTGCAACCTGAAACGCAGTCTCTTGCAGGATTTGAACTCGTGCTGCCGATTACATTTCTTCCGACGCTAAATGTTTCGTGTAAAATAAAGTTTTTCTTTATAGTATCTTTGAAGCATTGTGTGTATGTGTAATATAAAGATTTTGAAG
This sequence comes from Doryteuthis pealeii, assembly GCA_023376005.1. Taxonomy (NCBI): domain Eukaryota; kingdom Metazoa; phylum Mollusca; class Cephalopoda; order Myopsida; family Loliginidae; genus Doryteuthis; species Doryteuthis pealeii. The sequence goes on along the minus strand of CM042148.1, from coordinate 62,217,856 downwards.
GCAATTTACAATGCAATATGTGTTGAATTTATTTAACTTTTTTTTTTTTTTTAAACTAAATATTTTCGGAAGTAAAATTCCATCTTCAGAGTTATTGAAAGTACTAGGTGATTTTTTTATAGTACTTATCCCACGGCGATATTGTAATCATCTGTTGTTTAAGAAGTTGATGAACGCCGTATATTTGAAAAAAATTTTTCCGTGGTGCTATATTTATAGTAAAAATTAAAAGAATTTCGAACATTTTCCACGCTCGGGAGCAGCCGAGCCGAATTAACATCACAGAATTAGCCGATTTAACATCACGAAAAAAAAAAATTCAAATATATGGCGTTCATCAACTTCTTAAACAACAGATGATTACAATATCGCCGTGGGATAAGTACTATAAAAAAATCACCTAGTACTTTCAATAACTCTGAAGATGGAATTTTACTTCCGAAAATATTTAGTTTTGAAAAAAAAAAGTTAAATAAATTTAACACATATTGCATTGTAAATTGCCTTCAAAATCTTTATATTACATATATATAATTGTTATATATATTTACCAGCCCCTCCGTACGAGCAGGATGGGACACAAGGTTAATTTCTTAAGAGGAGTTTAACGGATTTGAATTCCGAGTTTTCCATCTCCTAGACTGGTTACTTAGCAATGGTTAAAGAGTCCAATCTACCCTGCTATTTACCCATAGCTGGAGTGAGAATTGGATTCATACCTTTTGCAAGGGTATGTGAAATTCAAACAGCTTCGTCCAGGAATTGAACTCGGGTCGACGAGTCCATTTCCTACGACTCTAACTATTTAAAACCACACGCCTCCATTATAAAACTTATAAACATACCCGATCCTCTCCTCTCCGATTGTTGCCATATTTAAAAAAAAAAATTTTCAGGAAAGTAACTAAAAATTAAGAATATATAAAAAAAATTACTAGTTTAAATTAATAATAATGAGAATGCTAAAATGCTTAAATTTTAATTATCAAGCCTTTTCTGCGGATAATCTTGATTACGTATTTTTAAAGGATTTATTCATGTTTGCTTTCACTATACGAAACTTCCCACAGGACACCTGCTAACTCTCTACGTTTCTCTAGTGGGCGCGCCTACACTCGTTGACAATCAACTGCATTAGACCATCCGGCACCTTCGTTTAGTTTACAATGACAGGCAACATCAGTGGCTGACAAAAAGCCATGACAAAAGAAGAAAAGTTCAAACATGAACGCCACGGCAAATACAAGAGGAAGAAGGTTATTTCCGCTAAGAAATTGCTATGAAGTTGAAGTGCTTATAGCATAATTAGATGCGCCAAGGAGCGAAGGAATATATAATTGAAAAGGAATTGGCGGGAAGGCGTAGAGGGGAGATAACTCTGACAAATTATCTCGGATGTCCATCCTGGTAAAAGAAACAATCAGAAAAGCCACAGAACGAATGCAAAACATCTCGACTTATAGTTTCATTCAAAAGTGAATTGTCGTTACGATTTGTTGACCGAATGAAATATCGTATATCGAGCAAAGTCTTGGATCATGATAGAAAAGTCAAACATTGAAAATTAATCAAAATGGCTGCCGATGCGGTTCTGGTAATTAATGTCGTCATTTCAGTGACAATCAACAAGAGAATGTTTAATAGCGCAATTATTTGTGTATAAAGACGCAGTGTTTGTCTATATTTTCTGCCAAAAGTTAGGTGTGCGTATTATTAAAAAGATCTATACGTCAACTTATCAAAATGGCTGCCGATGCGGTTCTGGGTAATTAATGTCGTCATTTCAGTGACAATCAACAAGAGAATGTTTAATAGCGCAATTATTTGTGTATAAGACGCAGTGTTTTTCCATATTTTCTGCCAAAAAGTTAGGTGTGCGTATTATAAAAAGATCTATACGTCAACTGATCAAAATGGCTACCGGGTAATTAATGGTCCGGAGGAAACTACAAATAGGGAAGCTCTAGAACTCATTTTATATACAAAGACAGATTACAAAAAGTCACCATATTCCGCTGCCTCCCTGAAATTTGAAGAACTATAAATCGACATAACTCCGCCAATTTTTAAAATTGGAAGCTCAAATTTTGGGTATTGTCTAACTTTAACATAATCCATAGCTGATTGAAGGGGGGTGAGTGACAATTTTACTTTTCCTGGAGGATTTGATGATTGGAATTGCCCTGCTTTTTGTGTAAAAATAATGAAGATTTTTTTTTATATCTAGGAAGATATTTAAAAATTAGGATTTGAATAGTAAGAGAAGGAAAAGTCATTGGTTACATTCGTGATTAAAACATAAATCAATTATGTAAGATCAGAAAAATCAATGGATCTGCGAAACTAACTTTTTTTTATTATCCCCGCACTACCCAGGCAATACACAGGAGCAACTTCTTGTTTATGTATAAGATGAACTGTTTTTTCACATTTTCAGCCAAAAGGTTAGGTGTACATATTATAAAAAGATCTATACACTAACTTATGAATTTTCCAAGTTACGAGCTGTCACTCGGTCGAGTGTTTGCTTTGTGTTGTGAGCTAAAATTTGAGGTGCGGACGAGCTTCAGATACGCTTATGTTAATAAGTTCACTAAAAACTTTTAAGTTTCCAAATCTATTACGGTAAAGAAAAATATTATTTATAAAAGAAAGAAAAATTAAAACATATTAAAGCACATAATTCATTACATTCTATTTGATTTTTTATACAATACAGTTTTATTTTTCTTATTTAAAAACATAACAAAAAAAGGCATTTTTTTTTTGGTGGGGTGTTGGAACCGATTAATAACATTTCATTTATTCTAAAGGTGGAAAATTGATTTTATCATGCGAGGAAATTGATTTACGAACTGAAACTCATAAGTCAATGTACCACTGACAGGTTCGAATCTATTCGGGGCGAGATGACTGTCGCCCTGTCATCTGGGGCTGTAGAATACACCGACTGCATCTCTGCAGAAGGGTAAGACCTTCCCAACGGAGCCATCTGTTGGTCGTGGGTGGCGACCCTTGATGCTTAAGGACGAGATCCTGGTGGCTGATCGGCTCATGACTTGCAGCACTTCACTTTGGTTCTTACTTAGGCTAGACGGGCGGTCGGAAAGGCCCCCTCCGATCAATCGGCTGGTCATGTCAAGCCCTAGCACCTATATGATTTTCTCGCCTCTATTGCCCTTATGGCAACTCCCAACCCTTTTTATCATATGTGCTAGAAGGCTTTGGTTGAGGATGTTCATGTCCTGGGAATGACGTTAAACTCTAACTGATGGTGAGGTTCCAGTTCTGGAGGTCTGGGGAATGTGGAGCACCCCTTCATCACCATTGCTCCCTGGTCCACTATGACACGGAGTGGTATTACCTGTTAGGGTCCTAGGTTGATTAGGTTGATTTGAAAAATGTGTTTATAAAAGAATTGAGTATCCATTAAGAATGGATTTATTTCAAAACTTTGTCGGCATTAAATAACCCACCGCGGTTGATATACCGTAAACCAAACCAAACGAGATGACTGAAAATAAGTTATATCTATAGTAGAAACTTACGTCGTTACAGATAAATATCCTGCAAAATGAGCGTTTTGTTTGTTAATTTTCTTAATATGAGAAAAATTTTTATGACACACATTGTATTCTGAAAAAAAAAAATAACGGTTCCATTCATTGTTCATTTCTTTCTGTAATACTGCTCCAGTCTCAATACTTTTATGACACACCTTGTATATCGTTTTATTTCATATCATTCTCAGAAGAAAAAATGATTTATAGCAAAATCAACAGCAAGTATAATTTCTTAATCGAATATGGAGACGTCTAGAATATTAGTATTTTGAATTATTCGGACTATTGTCCTCATCATTGTTATCTGTACAACGTTTCGGCTGATGAGGACAATAATCTTAATAATAGAAATGATACAATTAATCAAGCCTCATCTAAAAAAAATCCCGAAGAACAATACTTCTAAATAGGGTTTTTTTCATAATTACTTTTATTCGTATCCGTAAAAGGAATCAATCAATCAATCATCGTCCTGAAGAGTATGTATGATATTTTCAAAGACACTTCATGGGTCTTGCAAATATCCCCTTCTTTATTCTGCTCTCCCATTCAGGATGCAATTATCCTTTTGCCACCAGTCAGCCGTCAAAATTCATCCGTTGTTACTCCATCCTTGATTTTCTCCTCGCAGTATCTCCCCCTAATTTTTTGACTTGGTCCCTGTGATTTCTTCCTGACCGGCAGGATATCGTCATATCGATTTCGGCTATTCTTAAAAGGTCATATAGAAATGATGAAATCCTTCTTAATTTCCCTCTCTGATCGTACGTCGACCCTGGACCCCCACCCATTCCCACCAATTAGAGGAAGTACAAAAAATTCTTATTATAATGTTAACAAGTGCACGTTTTTTTTTGTTGCCTAGAAAAAAAAAAGAAGCAAAGCATTAACATTTAACTTGTGTAAGGTCACGAGAGGAAGGATTTGCGTTATTTCACACAGATTTCTTGTTGTTTGGTATTCATTTTTTGTTTTATTTTTTTTTGTTTTGTCTTTCTTCTGTCTTTTTATCACAGCGTTTCTGTCTCTACATTTAATGTGTTTGTGCCGGCACACCTGAGAAACAACGCTTTCTTATATCAAAAACAAAAAACAATGTACAAAATAGAAAGTGTCATCTACGAATTAACTAATCATCATCATCATCATCATCATCATCATGAATTATCCTTATCCTCAAATCGTGCTGATAGTACGGATTCTCTTGACCCCCCCTTTTATACGAATTAAATCATCATCATCATCATCATCATCATCATCATCATCATCATCATCAATTATCCCTATCCGCAAATCGTGCTGATAGTACGGATTCTCTCTCTCTCTCTCTCTCCGCCCTGTTGGGCGTTGGGTGGCGAGCCGTGATGCTTAACGATAGAACCCAGGTGGATGAGTAGTTCATGACTTGGCCAAATACTCCACTTGGCCCTATCTTGGCTAGACGGGCGGTCGGAGAGCCCCCCCCCCGATCAATCGAAAAAACATGAGTTGATAAACAAAATTGTGAATTATCCATTAAGAAATTGATTTATTTCAAAACCTTATCGGCATTAATGACCCACTGTGGTTGATATGCTGTAAAACAAACCAAACCAAACCAAACCAAAACTCTCTCTCTCTCTCTCTCTCTCTCTCTCTCTCTCTCTCTCTTCTCTCTCTCTTCTCTCTCTCTCTATTCATTCCTGTCAATTGAACACATTTAGATAGAAAGCCTCTAAAATTAGTAAAAACCAGTTTACATACTTCGGTAGCAATAACACGTCTACTAATGGTTATTTTCATAGGAAATGAATACGGTTACATTTAAAGTGTTCATTGCCACAGACGAGAAGCAGCGTTTTCTTATAAAAACCGAAATACATATAAAAATTGTCATTCTGTGCCTAATATACATAATACAATATAACATATACATAATATAATATAATGTAGAACAGACAACATTAGATACAATAAAAAATTTAAATCATTTCTCAACAGAACCTCACAAAGGTAAGACAACTATTTTATCTTCTTCAATATCTTATATAACAATTATATTAATTATAATAATTAATAATTATAATAATTATATTAATTTAATGCTTAAAAAAGAGACTATTAAAAATGAAGAAGGCTTTTCCATTAGGAACCTCTCTCAAAATTTATTTTTTTTGAGAGAGAGGTCCTTTGGAAAATATTTTCATTTATTCCATTAATTTCATTCATTTTTTATTCCATTCATTCATTCGTTTTTTTCCATAATCTTAACTAATATATTGAATATATACATAATATACATACATATAAATATACGACTTAACCTAATCATCACCATCAACCTCCCCCTCCCCACATCATCATCATTCCATCATCATCAACAACATCTATCATCATCAAAATATGCTGATGGCACGAATCCCCTTAACACCACACACACACACACACACACACACACACACACACACACTCTCTCTCTCTCTCTACCCTCTCCTCTTTCTCTCTCTCACACGCTCTCGCGCCTTTTGTCCTACCAATTAGGCATTTAACACTCTTTCCATTGAGCTTTTCCATTTGTCGAAAATGGTTACGAAATATCCAAATATATATTTGGTTCATTTTTAAATAAAGAGATTACCATATGTGGGGATTAACACCGTGGGAGGGATTAGAATATAGATATGAATAGATAAGACAATAAATAAAGTCTCGGCACGCAGTTGTCTGGTCTGTCTTAAATTCATCCGGTCTTAATTCTAGTGTTTCTGGCAGTGTTCCGAGTGCTTCATTTATTATGGGCATGACCCTAACCTTTCGGTTTATTTCGCCCAAAACAAACGCCCAAATTAAGTTAGTCGTCAAAAATGTTTAAGTCGAAGTTGGAATTGTGTAACGTTAAGTCCCTCATGTTCAAACCCGTTTTTCCCGAAAACTCATGCCCAGTAAATTCATGTTATCTTATTTGATCAGAAGCATAGGAGCCGGTTTGGCTCAATTGGTACCGCATCCACGTCGGAATCGCAAGATCCCTGTTTCGATACCAGTCTTCGCCAACTTATAATCAGAAATAATCTTATCTGTGCGGTAAAGTGGAGATCTGACGATAGGTGTTGGTCTCAACAAAACAATATCCTAGATCAAGCACTAGTGCAAAGAGGGTAGACTCCCTCCCTGTTCGGCTGATATCGACAATAGGCCACTCCGCCGATTCTACTTTTAATTTTTTATAAGGCTTAAACTAATCTTATTTAATAAGATTTATTTACACATTTTATTTCTTTTGGGGTTTGTAACTGTGATCTCAGCTTTCTACCGCCATTGAACTTTCTTCCACATGTTTTTATATACATATCCTCTGTTTCAGGTGGTCAAGCAATGAGAACAGAGAAGAGATCAAACGAGGTTTCTTGTCTAGTTTGGAAAACTCCCTCAGACGCACTGGGATTGCTGTAGTAAGTGTACGGAGATGAGACAATGTCACGCTCACGTGTTTTTGAGTGGTGCAAGAGGTTTAAAGAGGGATGCGAGGGGCGTGGAAGACGACCTCAGAAGTGGAAGGCCTTCAACAAACAGGACTGAGGCTAACGTTGAGAGTGTCAGGCAGATCGTGCGTAGCGATCGTCAGCTGACTGTTCGACTGATCGCAAATGAGTTACTATGTATGTATGTATGTATGTATGTGTGTGTGTGTGTGTGTGTGTGAATGTGTGTGTGTGTTTAGAAAAAAAATCCAATATATATATATTTACCAACCCCCTCCACATGAGCATTGATGTGACACGAGGTCAATTTCTTAAGCGGAGTTTAACAAGTTTGAATTCAGAGTTTCCTTCTCCTAGACTGGTAACCTAGCCATGGTTAAGAGCCCAGTCTGCCCTGCCTATTACCCATAGCTGGAAGGAGAATTGGATCATACTTTTCCTAAGGGTATTAGCTTATGTTGAAATTCAAACAGCTTCGTCCAGGAATATGAAACTCGGTCGACGAGTCGATTTCCTTATGACTCTAACCATTAAACCACACGCCTCAAAATCAATTATAAGAATGTAATGAATACCCTGACGAGGACGGTCTTTTTTGTTCTGACTGATAAATATGCTTCTGAAAAATTTGATATCACTTTGAGATGTACAGTGTGCTTTCAGAACCAAAAAAAAATGAAACGCTATCCGCTGATTCTAATAACTGACCAATTCTAGTTCAAATGATCTCTCAATTTTAACTGCATGTGCTAGAAAGAACTTCACAATTTGTCTAATTAATTTTACACCATTAATCTTCAAATGAATGGTTATTCTATATACGTAAAAGAAACCAGTATTTAGAGTTGCTCTTCATATACTGGTAAGAATTAGTTATCATTGAACAGAATTGGTCAAGTTTATTATGATAACGAAGATCTATATCATTTTCTAAAACACCTACATATTATCAGGCGATGTAATTGCATTATTGCCAATATATTCTGTTATCTATAGTGAAATAACCAATTACAACTGGATGTTGGGAACTCTTGAGTTATGAAATTAATGTTGAAATTGGGACTAAATTCAAACAAGATCATCATTACAAAATGTTACATCTTTAATTTCCGATTGAACTACATATGATGCCTTTGATTACGTGATAAATGATATCACAATTCGATTTTTGGAAAACATGCAGTTATTGCATAGTATATATATATATATATATAATATATAATATTACTACCAATATATTATATATATATATAGCTATAACCCTAAGTGTACCATATATTCAGCCTTCTCAGACTACTTAATTGTATTTGGAAATTCAATTTTTCCATAAATTTGTCAGTCGTGTTGTAGCCGAACGCCGGACAAGCCCGCATCGCCGCGGCTAAGGAGATGACCGGCAAGGCGGCAGTAGCCCAATCGTACTATAATATATATATATATATATATATATATTATACTATATGACTATATATATATATAATTTTTGCTTGAAGGCAACTACAATTGCATGTATCGCATAAAATTCGATAATTTTTTTTTAAGAAATGAACTTCGACAACGTGATTAAATCCGGCAAAGGCACCGCTCGGTGTGTAGAACCATCGTACAGACTGTTTTCGACTTTATTAAGTCTCATCAGCGATGTATACTAACGACTTCCCTCGATAGAAATCGAAACCGGGACCTCAGCAGCATGTTCAATACCAATCCCTGCAGGCCACAGTACACAGCTAACAATTCCTTGCGAAATAACCTTGTCAAATGATTCTTACACTTGTCAAGTTCATTTCTATTAAAAAAAGTATGCGAATTTTATCGGATACATGCATTGTAGTTGCCATCAAGCAAAAAATAAATATTATACTTTTCAACAATGCTCCTAAAAGCAAACATCTCAAAATTCTGTGGTTATATTATATATTATTATTTATTATATTTATTATTATATCTATTTATATTTATATATAAACCGCTAGGGTATTTTGTTCTATATGCAGAAAAAGTAAAATACGTGCTCGCATACCTAAGTATGAGTCCAAATAAAAATGCTAACCTAAGTGATCAGATTATATCTTACTAACAGTTCACTAGTAGCTTATTATGGGCAAGAATCTGTACACCTTGACCTGAGTGGGCTACTAAGCAAAACTATTAGAGGGTATATCTTGATTAGTGAGTTTAACTTTTATATATACTTATTCTCACGTATTATTATCATTATTTTATTATATTATTCAATATTTATTTTTGTGTGTTATATTTGGCCAATCATGAAATAAATTCAATGTTTGAGAATAGCGTAATATGGGTTATACTTATGTAATTTGTAAGTATATGTAGATGATTAGAGAGGTGGTGAGAGCGATTATAGAGGTTATTTCTTTTTCTTCTTCTTAATAATATGAGGAGATGTGGTGGAAGCAGATGAGAGTGGAGAGGGAGTGAGACGAGTGAGGTTTGGGAGTAGATGAGTGAGGAGGGTAGGTGAGAGAGAGTGACGATTTTTACTGTATTAGTAGAGAGGATGATAGAGAAAGGAGTAGATGAGGCCTAGATATGTCATTATGTCGCAGTGGTTCTTACTTGTTAATCCTTCTCGGTGTTTGCTATTTCGTCTGTTCGCTGTCATTAGTTCTTCTTAGTCGGCTGTTCTTCTTTCTTTGTTCCTCTAGCTTTTTTTCTTCGGGCTCGTCTATTTTTCTATGTTTAAAAATGCTCAACAAAAGTAATTGTTGTGTTCCTAGTCTCTTTTTATTTTAAAATATATATACATCCCAGCCTCATATAAGATTCAAATCCGCACGGTGAGTTGCGACCCCTGATGAGACATTTCCACTCGCGTCCGGTTGCTTGCTATGGTATATTATAACTAAAACTAGAACTAAATATCTCCAGCGTCTCTAACCACGCTATTTTTTCAAACGGGGTCATTTAAAAAGTTTATCTATCCCGTTCAATAACCTCGATGGTATATCATTTCCATTTTTATTTTTGAAGCTCAAACGAATTCCGCTGATTCAAAATTATCTCTTTTTACTTCCGTTATCGTACATTAATTTCAATGGTATCTATCTCATGAATTTATGCTTAACATATTTTTCGCCAGTTCCGTAAGCTGGATACAGTTCGGGTGGCGTTCGATTCTACCTGATAGTTTTTTGTTTAGTTTAATCGCATATCAACCCCTTATGGATATTTAATCTTAGCAATCGAACGTCCCACAGTCAATCTCGTTTAACTGAAAAGAGAGCAGATTGAGAGAGATGAGATAGCTTGTGTGTGTTTTTGTGTCTTGTTATGCATGTGAAAGATGTAGAGAGAGAGATGATGAGAGAGAGTATATTAGAAGAGAAGTTGAGTAGTCTTTTTTTTGTTTTAATTTTGTACTTTACGTTCTAGAGTATGTAGGCTAGAGAGAGGAGAGAGAAAGAGCATAGAAGTTGTTCGAAAAGAGAACGAAAAAATATGTGAGTAGAGAGTAAGTTAGATTAATCCGTATCATGTGGGTGTGTGCAGAGATGAGAGAGAGAGAGAGTGAGATAGAGAGATGACAGACAGACAGACTAGAGGACAGACAGAGACAGAGGACAGAGAGACAGGCAGATCGAGAGAGAGAGAGTATGATGTATAGAGAGAGAGAGAGATTATTTATTGTGTGCCGTGTGTGTGTTGTTTTTATTATTCGGTCTATGTGTCGTTGTGTTGGTGAAGAGAGTATGAGATGAGATGATAGAGTATATGAGAGAGAATTATGTTATTTTGTTTGTTTAAATTTGGTGTGTGTGTGTATGAAGTAGTAGAGAGACGGATGAGAAGAGAGAGATGATGATGAAGAGACGTGTAGTATTCCTTGATTTTTATTGGTTTCAGATCACGCGCGATGGCGAACGTGTATCGCCTCATAAAGATGAAGGCAATAAAATGTGTTAATAGAGAACAAAACCGTGGTTGCATGTGTGAGTGTTGTGCTATGTGTGTGTGTCTACAGGAAAGAGCAGACTGGGGTTGTACTGTATGTGTGTGTCTATGTGTGTGTATGTGTCTGAGAGAGAGAGAGAGAGAGAGATGAAGAGAGAGAGAAGAGAGAGAGCAGAGAGTACGAGGAATATGTACTCGCATCAACATCCATAAGGGCGTTTTGAAATGCGAAATTTTAATTTCATTATTTAAAGCTTGATATTCCAACTCATATCGTCATATTTTTCAAACGTTTCCTTTATAATCAATTTGTAACCCTTGAACAACGAGAGACTTACAATATTAATAGACGAAAACCCAATGAAAGGTAGGCAATCGAACTTGCCATTGTCCGACTGCCAATTCAAAGTCTCCGCACGTATCTAAAATCAAGATTTTCTCTGACTTCCTTGAATCAATGTCCTTTTTGGTTGGCGGTTTCTACATTACAAGGGAAGTAACTTAATTACAAAAAGATTGAGAAAGGGTGGTGTGTGCCCGCCCGCGCGTGTTGTGTGTATGAGAGGAGAGAGATAAAGTGGTGTGTGTCATGTGTTGTTTGTGCTTGTCTCTAAGATGAGAGAGACGAGAGAGAGAGAGAGAGAGATTGATTGATTTGAAGAGAGTAAGTATATAGATATTTAGTTTCAATAATGTATAGGAAATTTATTAATGTGTATATGTGAGGAATAATATATTTATTTGGTCTGTGTTGTTTTTGTTGTGTACTGTGTTATTATTGTGTTGTTGTGTGGTTGTGTCTGAGTGATGATGACGAAGAGGTAATTGAGGAGAATAGCAGATATTGTGAGAGAGTGTGTGTTGTGTGGTTTGATAACGTAGAGACGGTACGTAGATGAGATATTTTAAGAGATGAGTATGGAGAGAGCTATGTGAGATTGAGTGTAGATAATCGATGAATTGTTTCATTTTTTCGTTTGTGTTTATTTAGATTCGGTGTGTCTTAGCCTCGTTGCGAGTGCGATCGTGAATAGATACGAGTGTGAGGGAAAAAGATTATCGAGGATGATGTATAAGGATAAAGTGAGATTAAGATTGAGATGAAGATTTAGTGTGTGGTGTGTTTTGTTGTATTCGTGTGTGCGTGAGAGAGGACGGATGATGTATTCGAGAGACTTGATGATGAGATATTTGTAGTTATTGTGCGTGTTTTTGTTTGAGAAGGAGATTAATAGTGTTGTGTCGTCAGTGTTTTTTTTGTAGAATGTGATGAAGTATTGTGTCTCTGCTGTGTAGATTGTCATGTTGGTTAGACTTTTGATTGAGATGAGTTGATGTAGTCAGAGAGAGATGGATGAAGATGAGAGATGATTGATGTAGAAGAGATGAGTAGAAGAAAGATGCGAGACGTAGAATAGAGAGATGAGAAGTGATGTTATAAGGAGATACTGATTAGATGGCAGTAGAGAGATAGGTGTTAATATTAACTGAATTTATCACCTACTCTGATTTATATCCCGTTGTATAAATATAAATACCGTGATTGCCACGGTAAGAACTATTTCTGGTCCTGCCTCTAGTTAAATAATTTGTGCGCAAAAAACATGCTTAATTTAACTTAATTTGGTTTCATTGAGTTTTTGATTTTTACTACGGGATTATTAATCAGGTGGTGTCGTTATTTTACCTTCCTCTCTTCCATTCTTAATATCCTTTCTTCTCTCTTTTATACTCTCTCTCTTCTCATACTCTCTTCTTTTGCGTTTTCCTTTCCTCTCTTCCTCTCCTCTCTCTCTCTCTCTGTACCTACTCTACTTTGTTCTTCTCTCTCTCTCTCAACTCTCAATGCTCTCACCGCCATGCACTCTCTCTCATTCTTTCTCACACACTATCATCTCCTTCTCAAACACACACGCACTCTCTCTCTCTCTCTCTCTACTCCTCTCTCTCTCACCGCAACACACATACACAAAACCACACACATCTCTCTCCTTCTCTTTCACTTCCCTCTCTCTCCTCTACTTTCTCTCTCTCTCTTTTCAGCCCCACACCCACATACACGAAAACAACACTTCCCCTCTCTCCTCTCCTCTCTCTTTCTCTCTCTCTCTCTCATACACACACACACACCCACTCTCTCTCTCCTCTCCTCTCCTCTCTCTCTCTCTCTCCTCACTCGCACACACACACACATATACACATAACACCACACACGCCATTTTTTCTTTCTCTTCATTACCATTTATTTCTCTTTTAAACTACTCTCTCTCTCTCTCTCTCTCTCTCTCTCTCTCTCTCTCCTCTCTCTTTACACACACCACACACAACATTAACCACACACACACTTACTCTTCTCCTCTGCATACCACACAACGCGCGCGCACCACACACACCCTTTTCAATCTTTTGTAACATAAATACTTCCTCTGTAATTTAGAACCCCAAACCAGAAGGACATTGTTCAAGAAGTCAACGCGAGAAAAATCTTTGGATTTAGATACGGCGGAGCACTGAATGGCAGTCGGACAATGCAGTTTTCGATTCTACTTCATTGGTTTTTCGTCTATAATATTGTAAGAAGTCTCTCGTGTTCAAGGTGTTACAAATGATTATAAAGGAAAAACGTTGAAAATATGACGATATGAGTAATATTCAAACATTATAACATGAATCAAAAATTCGGCATGTTCAACCCCTTATGGATTACTTATCCATTCATTTCCTCGTACTCTCTCTCTCTCTCTCTCTCTCTCTCTGCTCTCTCTCTCTCTCTCTCTCAAGACACATACACACAACATACACACACATACATACGAAACACCCTCAGTCTCTCTTCCTGTAACACACACACTATTTACACACAACACACCATCGCACCACGGTTTTTTGCTCTTATTAACACATTTATTGCCTGTGTCTCTTTTGACGGAATACACCCCGATCTCCTCTTCTCTCTCTCCTCATCCTCTCCTTCTCTTCTTCTCACATAACGTTTACAACACACACACTATCACGAACTTACATCTAAACTTTCTCTCTCTCTCTCCCTAACTCTCTCTCTCTACTCCTTCACACACACACACACACACTCAAACCGCCATACATACACACATACTCTCTCTGCCTCAGCTCTCTCTCTCTCTCGCTCTCTCGTGCTACTCTCCCTCCCTCCTCTGTCTCTCTGCATGGTCTCTCTTCTCTGCGTCTGTCTCTGTCGTCTGTCTGTATCTCTCCTCTCTTCTCTCTCTCCTCTCCTCTCTGACACAACACACATTGTCCATTCTTACTTTGTCTTACTCTCATTACTCACATATTTATTTCCTCTCTCTTTAACAAATCCATCTCTTTATCTCTTCTCTCTCCCTCTCTCTGTCTCTCTTTAGCTCTCTCTCTCATCTCTCTCTCTCTACTCTCTTCTACTCTCACTTTCAACATGCATACACAAACACAAACTCACACACAAAGCCATCCTCGCCCCCCTCTCAAAACAACGGAACGTTTCGATTGTAAGATTAATATCATAAGGTGTTAAAGTCACGACTTAACCGTAAACAACGAAAAAACACACATAGAATCGAACACCGGAAGAAACGACGTTCACAGCATTCGGAATGTGACGAAAAATATGCTTCACTTTAATTCATGTATAAGTCAATGAATTATGTACGTACGGTAGTAAAGAATATTGAATCAGGGTTCGCGTTAGGATTCAAAATAAAATGGAAGTAGTACGCAGTCAAGAAGCTTATTGACGGTGGATAAACTTTTTTTAAATGCATGCACTCCCTTAAAAAAAGCCCCATGTTAGGAGACTGGGAAGAGAGGTTTTACTTTAGAGCCAGCAGGACAACCGACCGCGAGTGGATGTGCTCATCAGGAAGCGCAACTCACCGTGCGGTCTTGAAATCTATGGCTGGGTTGTTTTTAAATAAAAAGACTTAAGGAGAAACAACTAAGTCGTGAGTTAATCAAAGAACCACGCCCGAAGAGAAAAAAGGGTGACAAGAAAAAGAAGAACAGCCCTAAGAAGAATATGGGCGGAACGGACCGAAATAGCAACCACCGAGTCTTAACAAGTAAGAACCCTCATCATATCTTCAGACCTCTACTCTCTCCTTTCTCTCTCCTTCTCTCCTCTTCTCCACTCTCTCTCCCTCGCCTAATCCCCTCATCCTCTCATTCCCACCTGCCTCTCCCCCCTCCCCCGCCTCTCTCATTCCCCTCCCCCTCTTCTCCTCTCCATCTCTCTCCTCTCTCTTACAATAAGATAATACCCATTTTACGCATTCCTCAAACATTGGAATATTTCATGAATTGGTCGCAAATATAAAACATCACAACAATAATAGTGGTATGATTATAAAATATATAAGCTTTATTAAAAAAAAAACTCTAACTGATATAGCCTACCTAATAGTTTATGCTTAGTAGGTCCCATCAGGTCAAGCGAGTCAGATTCTTGCCCTGATGAGCTTACTTAAGTGAAACTGTTATAAGATATATACTGACGCCAAGAGAAGTTTAACTTTATAAATAATGCTCTACTTTTACAGCGTATTCGAGCACTATTCCTGAGCGTGTTTTATCTCTACGACAGATCTTCTAGCCGGTTATAAATAGTATATATATATAAAAAACTATATAATATAAAAGATTTTATCTTTTTAGAAGCCATTTTGAAAAAGTATATATATATTTGCTTGATGGCATGATCTGACATAATTGGACGTGTGCATAAAATCGATACTTTTTAATAGAAATGACTTGACAGTGTAAACAGACAAATAATTTCGCTGGAAATTCGGCTGTTGATACTGTACCGACTATATGGGTATTTTTACTTATGCCTGACCCGCGGTCGATTTCTATCGGACGCGGTAAGTCCGTTAGGTATACATCGCTGAGAGACTTAAAAACTATAAACAGTCCTGTACGATGTTCTACACACCGAGCGTTCCTTGCCGGATGACATCTTATGTCAAGCTTTCATTTCATCAAAAAAACAATTACTCGAATTTAGCGATACATCGCACTTGTAGCTTGCCTTCAAGCAAACTAATAA
>CM042148.1:62200348-62201752 GCA_023376005.1 Doryteuthis pealeii | reverse complement strand
GTCCGTGAATCTGACCAGTGTAATCCCGGCAAAAGGGGATCGCTCGTGTGTGGTTAGAACATCGTTTACAGACCCCTGGTTTCGACTTTATTTAAGTCTCATCAGCTGATGGTATAGTAACGGACTTCCCTCCCTCCGATAGAAAAATTCGAAACAGGACCTGGCAGCAGACATAGTCAAAGGAACCATATCGACTCGGCCACAGTACAACAGGCTAACAATTCCTGCGAAAATTAACCTTGTGTCAAATGATTACTTTTAACTTGTCAAGTTTCAGTTTCTATTAAAAAAAAAAAAGGTTATTCGAATAATTTTATTGCGAACATGGCATTGTATTTGCCATCAAGGCAAAAATATTTAATATATTTAGTACTTTTTCAACAATTTTCTTATAATGCCCTTTCTAAAAATCCAAACATCCAAAAATCTTATATATAATTATATATACTAAAAAAATATATTAGTATATATAAACCGCTAGGATTGTTTCATAGAGAAAAGGTAAAAAAGGCTCCGATTACCAAGTAGGAGCAAAATAATAAACTTGTTTTAAACCTAATGAGTCATGATTATATCACTTAAACAGTTTCACCTTTAGTAGCTATATCAGGGCAAGAATCTGAGACTCGTTGACCTGTGAGGGCTACTTAAGCCAAAAACTATTAGATAGGTAATATCTGATTAGGTTTAACTTTATATATTATATATATATTATATATATATAATAATTTATATAATATATTATATATATTATTTTGTTGTGTTATTTGGGCCAATCATGAAATATTTCAATGTTTGAGGAATTGCGTAAAAGTGGGTGTATATCTTATGTAAGAGAAGGAGGAAGAGAGAATACGGCTAAGGAGAGAAGAGGAGGGAGAGGGGGGAAGGAGAGAGAGAGGGGAAGAGGAGAGGAGAAGAGGGGAGAGAGAGAGAGGTGAGAGAGAGAGAGAGAGAGAGAGAGAGAAGATAGAGAGGAGGCCTAGAAGATATGATGAGGGTTCTTACTTGTTAACTCGGTGGTTGCTATTTCGTCGTTCGCCATATTCTTCTTTAGGCTGTTTTCTTCTTTCTTGTCCCCAGCTTATTTCTTCGGGCTGGGTCATTTTTCTTGTTTTAAAAAACTCAACAAGAATTTTGTTGTTTTCCTTAAGTCTTTTATTTTTAAAACAACCCAGCCCATAAAGATTCAACCGCACGGTGAGTGCCGACCCTGAGAGACATCCACTCGCGTCGGTTGCCTGCTGGCATCTAAACTAAAAACCTAAACTAAATCTCCCAGGCTCTCTAACAGCGCAATTTTTTCAAGGGGTCATTTAAAAAGTTTATCACCGTCAATAACCATCGAGGTAACTTCCATTTTATTTTGAATCTAACGAACCCTGATCAAAATATTTTTTACTA
>CM042148.1:62190348-62197848 GCA_023376005.1 Doryteuthis pealeii | reverse complement strand
ACAAGGTCAATTTCTTAAGCGGAGTTCAACAGGTTTGAATTCAGAGTTTAACTTCTCTTAGACCGGTTGCCTAACAAAGGTTAAAGAGCCCAGTCTGCCCTACTATTTATCCATAGCTGGAAGGAAGAGTAGATTTAATACCTTTCCCAAGGGTATTACCGCTGAGTAATTTATCATATATGTATTAGAAGCCGATGGCTTAGAGACTTGATGTACTGGGTAATACGTTAAAATGCAGGTAGTGGTGAGGTTCCAATTCTGTATCTCTGGGGAGAGCAAAATACCCCTTCGGTGCCATTATTCCCAGGTCCACTCTGACCTGGTGTAGTAGAACCAGTTAGGGCCCTGTCTATGGGTCAAACAGATAAAAAAAAGAGTTTGAAAAATTATTAAAAAAATTAATACCCAACAAGAATGAATAAAACAAAATTTATTTGGCAAATGAAATAACCCATTTTGTTTTTTATTCATTATTATTGTGCATTCAGTTTTTTAACACATTTTTTAAAAAACTCGTCTTAGATCCATTTAACTCATAAATGGGACCCTAACAAGTACCACCACTCTGGATCAGAGTGGACTCGGGAGTAATGTCGATGAAGGGGTACTCAACACATTTAATGTAATTTAACGTCATACTCAGTACACTAAGACCCTTAGCCACCGTCTTCTAGCACATTTATGATTAAAAGGGTTGGGTTTTGCCATAAAGGCAAAGGGATTGGGATAATCATATAGGTGCTAAGGCTTGATATGACCAGCTGATTGATTGGCGGGGTCTACTTCGACGGCCCTCCCAACTTGAGTAAAGGCCAACGTGTGGTGGTGCATGTCATTGACTGCTTAGTCACCAGGATTCCGTCCTTAGGCATCACGGGTAGCCCCACTGGAAGGATTTTACCCCTATGCAATGGTGCAGTCGGCGTATTCTAAAGACCCATCCGCTAGGGCTTTTTTGTGCAGGTAAGGTCCATACAAAGAGGAAAAAAGGGCGAGTCATTGAAGTATCTGGCTGATGATTAGAACTTTTTGAAGTTTTCCTTCTCCTAGACTAGTTGCCATGCCAAGGTTAAAGAGTACAGTCTGTCCTACTATTTACCCATAGCTGGAGAGAGACTAGTTTCCTGATTAGATTTCCCAAGGGCATTAGCTTCGTCCAGGATTTGAACTCGGGTCACACTGTCCATTTCTTACAACGATAACCATTACACAACGAGCATCTCCATATTTCTACGTGTATGTATACACATCTAGAGAGGGTAAATAGCAGGATAGATTGGGCTCTTTAGGCTTGGTAAGGCAACTGTTCTAGAAGGAAACAATTCCTGAAAGCAGAACCCGACAAAACACTTTTTATCGTTGTTGTTATATGCTGATGTTAGTGTATGCTGTTGTTGGGAAAGTTCATAAATAGAAGTGGCAATTTTGCGTACATCTTATACCCTCTGACTTCAGTGCTTGGGCAGCATTGTTCAGAGAATCTCTGGTACAATGGTGCTCCATTATTCTGTTATCAGCTCATCTAAAATGTTTACATATTGTGACGTAGGTGTGATTTCGACATTTTCTAAAGTAAGTAAATAAAGACGTCAGGGTGGCCTAAAGTCAGTATCAGTTAAACAGCGAGGGAGTATATCCCCTTTTCACTAGCGCTAGACAAAGGAGATTGTTTTGGAGTCTGAGGTGGAGCGCCACACCTACCATCAGCTCCTCACTTTACCGCGCAGATCCCTGTGCTACTCATACGCTGAGTTGGCGAGGGCCGATATCGAACCAGGAAACGTGTGGTTCCTAGGCGAACGCTCTACCGACTGAGCTAATTTTCTAAGAGAGGGAAATCTAAGGGATTTCCGCAAGGGAAAGTGTACTTTTATTTTCCTTCTTTTTGTTTGTTTGTTTGTTTGTTTCGTTCTTTCTTTGTGCCCTTGATAAAGTGCAATTGTACTGAAATCGACAAAGCGGAAATAAGGTTATCAGCCTTGGGTCACCTGGTTCAATTCTTTTTAAGGACTGTCTCCGGGCTATCACGCAACCGGATGGAAAAAAGAAAAAAGGTGCGAACGATAGATTTCAATTTCATTTGAAGGCGATGTCCCTTCTCGTAAAAGGATTAAAAAGAAAATTTCTGAGAACATTTCGTTAGATATTTAACTAGAATTTGTTAACTCTTTGCCCTCCGAATTCCCTCCTTCCCAGCTGTACCAAATTCTCTAGGTATTTTTACCTGTATGATGGGATATTTCAAAGTTCCCTATCTATTACTGTAATCTTAGACATTCTTCTCAATTATAATGAACTAACCATTAGTCTTTGTACTTTGCTTGGGTGTGGTGGGAGAGCCGCTGTGAGTAGTTTAAAGTAGAAAAAGCGTTAAAAAGACCAATCTTTATTATTTAAAATGTTTAGTTTAGAAAAGTTAGTTCAACTCAAAATTCATAAAGTGTGACCCCTTTTTCGTGATCAAGTGCTTTCTTTCTTTCCTCTCAGCAACTATGGCACCCAAATTCTGATATTTTTAGCGTGTTGGATTATTTGATGGTATATAAGCCGTGCTAGAAAACACCACTTAAACTTATAGACTAAGCGAGGTGACATCAGTCAATCAACAGCCCGAATATGTAGCTGGTTAACTATTTAATCGCTGATACTGAGAGAAGTCTATTTACAATAATTGACGAACGACTTGCAAGACTAAGGAACAACCAAAGGATTATTTACCAAGGATCGCGCTCTGTTTAGCACAAAGGATCTCCGCTGGACAAGCGCTCTTGCTTGAAGCCTAAAGGATGACCACTAAAATTGTAACACAAGTGCTTTCCTTCTTTCCTCTCAGCAACTATAACACCCAAATTTTGGTAGTTTTAGCATTGCTGTATCAATAAATTCTGTTAACTTAGTATTAGTAACGTTTGCTTGGAGATACGCACTAAACAAATCCTAAAGAATACTGGATTTTTCAAATCCCCAAAGGAAGAGACAAGAATATTTTTTACCTGTATGATGGGATATTTTAAAGTTCTCTAGCTATTCACCTCTGGTTCACTGACAAAACAAAAGGGATGTTCCAGGGTGGCAGACAAAGTTTAGGTACTGGAGATGTATGCTGAAAAGGGGTGTCCCTCTTAAGAAATGTGATATTGTAAAAGATATCTGATACCTCTAAAGTAACCAAGTGAGTACATGGTACTATTAGTATTTTTGTGATATAACCCTTGTAGTTCTTTTTTGACAATAACAAAATAAATAAAATTATTATGATCAATTATTATTCTGATAACTTCATTCCAATCAATTGGAATTCCATGTGCCGCAGTTGAATGAGCTGTATTAAATTATAAGATGATTTGATTAGTTAAGTTAAAAGTTAAAGTTAATATAAACAATAACATCGTGACATACATTAAAAAATTGAAATAGTTTATTATAAAATATTTTAATTTAATATCTCTATATATAAATGAATTATTCATATTATATCTACATCTTATAATGGAGATTGTGTGTTTTTTCTGTCTGTAACCGAAACTATATTCCTACTCAAGTCACAATTCTCTTAGTTATTGACATCACATTCTCCATGATTTTATTTTTATCTAAAGCTCAATTATTAATAAAAATGTCTTACATTATTAATACTGTTAACTATGTCTACATACTAACAACATGCAATTATATTCATATATACAACAAAATAGCGCTTTACAATGTGAACGGGAAGGCTAATTTGCATATTAATATTAAAAAATCGAATTTAATAAATATGTGCTTAGTATTATTGATTTCTAACTGTTTGGTTTTATTTTAATGAATATAAGCAAAAATCTCTTCAATGAATCTTAAATGAAATCCATTAACAAGATAAAGTAACTGTCATTTTATTATTTACTTCCTCTTATAACTAAATACTTAAATTAGAAAAAATAACAATGAAAGACGAGAGTGATGGAAGAGTAAGTTTCAGTTGTTCCATTTTTTTATATACTCCCTCTGTTTCAAATCTTTTATTATACTCCCTCTGTTTCAAATCTTTTTATCTGTATTCTTATTTAGTTTCATTAGCCTTTCTAATTTAATACAATATTTTATTACATTAAAACTTAAATACTTGCACCCGGAGGGTGCATATATTTGCTAGTCTAGATAATAAATGTTATGCTTAAGTAATAGCTACCAGGTAATTTTCACAATATCACAATTTTTTAATTATTCTATTTATAAAAAAGAGTGGTCTATCGTCGGTATCAGCCGGACAGTGCAGGAGTCTATCCTCTTTTCGCAAGTGATAGACCAGGCAGACTGATTTTGTTGAGGTAGAGCGTCGCACCAACCATCAGCTCCCAGATCTTTTACTGCACAGACCCAAACTGTGCTACTCATGCGCTGAGATGGTAATGGCCAGTATCGTGCCCGTCACCTTGTAGTTCCTAGGCGGATGCTAAACCGACTGAGCTAATCCGGTATTAAATGACCCGAAAAGGGTTGATATGCCGTAAAACAAACAGCCAATCAAATCAATCGTATTAAACAGGTATTTCAGTTTCCATAATAAAATCGATGCTTAAATTGTATACGTATTTCCTTGCAAATATTTACATACAAAAAAACAACAATAAAAAAAAAACAACCAAAAATACCGAATTACATCGTTACCGGAAGTGGACAAGAAAGTAATCATGTTGAGTCATGCGCAGTTTCGATAAATTCCAAACGAAATCTAATAAGTACACAGAATTGTTCCATTTGGCGCGCTTTTTTGGATTGGCGTGATATCGTTCTACTTTCTATTGGATCACCGTATTTCTTAGCTTTTATCATTAATGCGCCAATTGTGTGTAAAATATACGAAAAGACGTACGCCTTTTCCACGTGGGATAGAGCCGAGAGACATTATGAAGCAACCAATAGGTATTAATACTTTTTTCTTCGTCGGAAAATTACGTAAAAAAAAGAAAAGAAAAGAAAAAAAAGGAAAAGAAAAGAAAAAAGAACCTTAATGCATTAAGCTAATCGTCGCCAACGTTCCTTGTGACTAATTTAAGCATCGATTGATGGCAACGCCACCTGCCGGTCATTTCTCGGCTAAGGAGTTGCCTGCACGATGCCACTGAGAAAGCTCTCTAATTGGCAAAGAATTCCAAATCCATTCACAAAATAGACTGGTCAATAATGCTCGGCTTAAAACGGCCGGTACGTCCAGCGGACCATTCAGCCATGCACTTGACGGAATTAGTTTCAATGCCGGGGATAAGACGAGAGAGAGAGAGAGAGGGAGAGAGAGAGAGAGAGAGAGAGAGAGAGAGAGAGAGAGAGTGTGTGTGTGTGTGTGTAAAAGAGATATAGTGAGAGAGAGAGAGAGAGAGAGAGAGAGAGAGAGAGAGAGTGTGCGTGTGTGTAAAAGAGAGATAGAGAGGAGAGAAAGTTTGTGTGTGTGTGTGTGTGTGTGTGTGTGTGTGTGAGAGAGAGAGAGAGAGAGAGAGAGAGAGAGAGAGAGAGAGAGAGAGAGAGAGCGTGTGTGTGTATTTGTGCGTGTGTGTAAAAGAGAGATAGAGAGATAGAGAGAGAAAGTTTGTGTGTGGGTGTGAGAGAGAGAAAGAGAGAAAGTGAGAGAAAGAGAGAGAGAGAAAGAGAGAAAAAGGTATGTGTGTGTGTTTCTGTGTGTGAAAGAGAAAGAGATAGAGAGAGTGTTTGTGTGAGAGAGAAAGAGAGAGAGAGAGAGAGAGAGAGAGAGAGAGAGAGAGAGAAGGGGGAGGCTATGGTCAAAGAAAAAGGCATAAATGTGTTAGTAATGGAGAAAAACCCGTAGTGCATGTATGTGTGTATGTGTGTGTGTGTGTGTGTGTGTGTGTGAGAGAGAGAGAGAGAGAGAGAGAGAGAGAGAGAGAGAGAGTGAGAGAGGAGGGTTTGGCAGTGGTATTGACCGGTGTTGGTGTTGGTGTTGAGTAAGGGTTCACGTAGTGTGGATTAGGAAAGGTTTACCTCTCGAAGTTGGCAAGCTGCTGAGAGTGTTTCAAAACCACTCGACAGCAATTGCACTGATAAAAGTTGAAAAGATACAGAGAGCAGTTGAGGAGTTGGTGGGGATATTTGAAGGCGTCAATGAAAAGGTAAAAAAAAGAAAAAAATATAAAAGGAAGAAAGGAAAACACAAAAGGAAGGTAAACAATGGAATAAATGAAAGTAGGAATGAACGAATAAGTGAATGAATGAATGACTATATGAATGAGAAGAAAGATGTATAAGAACAAAAGGAAAGAGAAAATAAAGAAATAAAATAAGAAAGTAAAAAGATAAAGGAAAGAAAGAAAATTATATGAATGGGAAGAGAAATGAAGAAAAACAAAAAAACTAAAAGGGAAGAAAATATAACAGAAGAAAATTAGGTACCACCAATTTTCCCTGTGAAATTTAACCCCCTATACTTAACACAATGAAACTTGCATAAAGGTTAATATTATCTTGAAAATTCTTTGTCCATTCGAAAGAAGAAACATACGAAAAAAATAT
Source organism: Doryteuthis pealeii (assembly GCA_023376005.1). Lineage (NCBI taxonomy): Eukaryota > Metazoa > Mollusca > Cephalopoda > Myopsida > Loliginidae > Doryteuthis > Doryteuthis pealeii. The sequence goes on along the minus strand of CM042148.1, from coordinate 62,191,344 downwards.
ATACATTTTTGCACCGTTAAATCAATTGAAATTTAACGTAGCTAAAAATAAAGAGGCTTTTAAAAAATGTATGAAAAATCAATTAATGGTCCAATTTTCACGAAAATTTTCATAATTACTTACCTTTTGATGAAAATATGGCTGAAATAGTTTTTTCACTAAAATATGTTGTCGGAATGTTTTTATGAGGTCTACCCCCCCCCCCATTTCATTTTATGAAATATGAAAAAATGAACCGACAAAAAAACGATTTTTAATTTTTTTCTATAAAGATAAGAGTCTGAATAATTATATCAGAAGATTTTTATAAGTTTCAATACCAGAGTCTTTTTTTTTAGTAAAAGAACCATGAATACAGAATTCAGCTAAAAAATATCAATAAAAGAACTAACCATGTCGTAAAAAACGGACTGTTTTACTTATTTTTCAAGATAACGGTGAAAAAATTTTCCCCAATCAGATAATTTGATCGTTGAATTAATTGTTTTCCTTTGTAACAACTCTTTATGTTCCTTATTTCTTTTTTGCGAGATTTTAAAACAAAACATTCAAAAATATTTACGTTTCTTCCTTCAATATGGCCTAAACTGATCACGTGACCTATTTTTGGTGGTACCAAAGAAAATAAACAAAAAAGAAAGGTAAACAATGGAATAAAGGAAAGCAGAAAGGAAGGAAGGAATAAATGAAAAAAAAATTATATGAATGCGAAAAATGATGGAGAAGACAAAAGAAAGGAAGATATAGAGTAAGAAACGAAAACAAAGGTCTGTTAATTTCAGTGTCTTGAAATCCCGTGGGATGATTCCCTCATCTTATTGAAAACACACGAACTCAGTTTTATCTGAATTCACAAATAGGCCAATGCCTCATTACCGCCTTCTTTATGCTATGCAGCAGCAGTGATTCTGCATATGTAGGTTTATTTGCGAGAAGTGTGAGATCATCTGCGTAGTTTGCATTTATATTCGTCTTTTCAGAATATATATCTCTTTA
>CM042148.1:62185348-62187848 GCA_023376005.1 Doryteuthis pealeii | reverse complement strand
CATGTGGTTGTTCATGACGACAATGACTTCGCCGCTCTGCTGTCCTGTTGATCTCATTATTGAGTTGCTTAGCTCCTGTGCTGTCTGGTGGAAGCTGAAGATCTTGCACACTTGAAGCTGGGATGTTATATTTCTTGTCTTAATATGGTTTTTGAACCGCTTTTGGGGGGCTCCTGTCCTCCGTGTGGTATTTGTGAGTTCACTGTATATATATATATAATATATATATATATATATATATATATATATCTATATATATATATATATATATATATATGTAGTATATTAAGAAAAATGAAAAAACACAGGTTTAAATGGGTTAAGTGGTGAGTTTATTGGCCAACGCCGCAGTGTTTCGATCTATTAATTAGATCATCTTCAGGGCATTTGTTGGTATATGGAATGTAATAAGAAATTTTTTATCACAGAATAACGAGAAAAGCGAGTGGTAGTCCTTGTTATTCAGTCTGTTTAAAAAAAATTGAGGTTTGAAAAAAAAGGAGACGGTTTGAAATATGACAACAAGGACTACCACTCGCTTTTCTCGTTATTCTGTGATAAAAAATTTCTAATTACATTCCATATACCAACAAATGCCCTGAAGATGATCTAATTAATAGATCGAAACAATGCAGTGTCGGCCAATAAACTCACCACTTAACCCATTTAAACCTGTGTTTTTTCATTTTTTCTTAATATACTACATACCGTCGGATTCACTTCCTTTCTTCACACACACACACACACACACACACACGCACACATGTATATATATATATATACATACATATATATATATATATATATATATATATATATATACATATATATATATATATATATATATATACATATATATATATACTTGAATAAACGTCACCCATAGTGTCACCTCTTGAATTCTGGGTAGATAATTGTGACCAGGAAGAAAGTTAATTTGCAAAATGAATTAAATCTTAAAAAATAAATACGACCGGAGAATAAAATTAAATAAAACATTAAAACCATTTTGCCAAAATTAGCAATTAAGTCAAAACTGACCCGTCTTAAATATAAGCCCACCGTTAGCTGCTGAAAATTAACTTACGAATAATAATTTATAGTTTTATATTGAAATCAATTAGAATAAAGTCAAAATAATTGTAATCTTGTTTTGTGTTTGTATTTAGTCTTTCTAATTCAATATAATATTCAGTTATATTAAAGGTTAATTACTTGCTAGTTCAAATAAAAGAAAGAGACGTTCGAATTTGAAAAGCAAGAAAACCATTTTAAAAAAGACAGAAAAGCGATGGCGGAACAGGAAAAACATTGTACGAAAACGCGAAGAAAAGTACAAAAGCCAAGATGGACAAAGCAAAAATAAAAAAAAAAAAAAAACAAAAAAAACACGTACAAGATAAATATTTTCATGAATGCATTATAAATTGCCAGCCTCTTCAGTAGAACGATTCAGCTTAGCGTCTTCATATCCAAATCTCTGGGGGCCACAAAACATCGTTTGCAATCTTGTCTTGTAGAACTTAATCTTACATGTAATACGTTGGAACGAGTTGTGAGTATGTGCCAAAATAAACTAAGCCGAATAAAATAAAAACAAAACAAAAAACAAAAAACAACAGCAATCTATCTATCTATCTATCTATCTATCTATCTCCGTCTGTTTATATCTATCTATCCATCTCAAATATATCTATCTATCTATCTATCTATCTCCGTCTGTTTATATCTATCTATCCATCTCAAATAGATCTATCTATCTATCTATCTCTCTTTCTCTCTCTCTCTCTCTCTCTCTCTCTATCTATTTATCTTTGTTTATATCTATATATCCATCTAAAATAGATAGATCTGTCTTTCTGTCTGTCTGTCTCTGTCTCTGTCTGTCTGTCTGTCTGTCTCTTTCTCTCTCTCTCTCTCTCTCTCTCTCTCTCTCTCTCTCTATATATATATATATATATATATATATATATATATATACCCGTCAGTTTATATCTATATATCCATCTTAAATAGATCTATCTAGCTATCTAGCTAGCTATCTAGCTAGCTAGCTATCTCTGTCTGTTTATAGCTATCTATCTATCAATCTCAAATAGATCTATCTATCTATCTATCTTTCTATCTATCTATCTATGTCTGTTTATATCTATCTATCTATCTACTTAAGATTTGAGCTATCACTTGTGCGTCACAGGCTGTTTCTACCTGACTGGTGTCCATTGAGAAAACCTTGTGTGGTTTAATGGTAAACGAACTAGGCTAGCAGACCATTGGGTGTGAGTTTGATTCTCACTAAGTGCCTCATACTTCTGGTCCCCAGCCAAACTAAGGTAAACTTAGCAAGGACCACCAGGGTTCCTCACGTAGGGCACTGGTTAGTGATCTATGTTAACAACTGGTTGCTAGAGAGTTTGATTATTGTTTACCTATCTATCCATTTATCTGTTCATCTCTCCCTCTCACACTCTCTCTCCCTGGCTCTCTCTTTCTCACTATA